>JACEFZ010008297.1:285000-508870 GCA_014155875.1 Cepaea nemoralis
TCTCTCTCTCTCTCTCTCTCTCTCTCTCTCTCTCTCTCTCTCTCTCTCTCTCTCTCTCTCTCGATCCGCAAATTAAAATTTTATTTTTTTAAATTTAACAGAACTTACATTAAGTTAGAAAATACTGTTTAGTTTTGTATACTTCCACTTTAAATTTTGGAAAGTGTTTATTACGGGAGCTCCTGCTTGTGGAATCTAGTTCAGTGGCACCATTTGCACTTGTGTAACATTTGGTCCTTCGCCTGTGTCTTAAAAGGGCCTTTAAGGGAAGCAGAGAATTGTAATGCTGTCGCCTACCAAACATGCCGTAGGAGGCGACTAGGAAAGTTAGCGTGACTTCCACCAATCAGGAAACAGTCTACGAAAGACTTGGTGTGTGTTGGTTGAGGGCCTATGCTCCAGTGGACGATGAAAGGCAGAAACAGAAGAAGCTTAAATCATCAACATCACGTGCCACGACGATAATTGTGGGCGGCCGTGGTTCCCTCATTTCACACGATCACCACGGCAAGATTAAATGGTGGTAATCCGAGCAATACAAAATTGTTGTGGTTTACCTTTTCTCTTGGTGCTCTAACGATGGCAGATGCTCAGATGCTTTTGTTGCTTCATGGTTAATTCAGCCCGGTGTATGAAATATATGCTGGCAATTGCCAGGTCACTACAGACATGGAGTTCGGCTGGTTGAAGGTGCGTTGTGTCTTGCAGTACTTGTCAATGCGGCGATGGCTTGCAGGATAGTATCATCACTGTACATAATTCGCTGAAAAGCACCTTTTCACTTTAATGGGCCATTATTTAAACTATTCTTGCGTAAATTTTATTGTATAACGGTCACAGTGACGTCTCCAACATTTTCCCTCCCATCAAAGCAGGACTTGAAGGGAACAAATGAGCCAGCTTCCGAGAGGGAATTTCCTATGATAAACATAGAAACTACATTTGCATCTGTTTTGAAATCGCGGTAATTTGATCGAGGATATCACTATTATTTTATCTTTGGTAAATAACACAACACGATCATTCGTGTGTTCATGGATTAGGGCTATCAGTTGCAATACTGGCGGGACATATGATACCAGCAGTTGTATTTCACGAGCTGTGGTGGCGCAGTTTTAGTTGAGTTGAGTGAAGAACTGATATCACAGCATTCGGAGCATTCCCATCAGAGCTCAATCCTCATCTTCAACAGCCAGCTAAGAGTTCTATCACTAATGGTGTCCGTTGCAATCTGATTATATGTCCGTCTTGCTTTACCTCTGAATGACGATGTCGACCAGATCCTTTGACCACCCCCTGCTGCTGCATTCTCTCTAGCTAGACCATAATAATCTATCTGTTCTTTTGCATTAATCACATTCTCCCAGAGGGCCTTCACCACATCTGCTTTAAGATGCATTAAATCACCCCTGAATGATGCAGGACCAGCCAGTCTGTCTCTATTTCCAACCACACCAGCGTGTCCTAGAGAAAAGATCCAGTGAATGCTCACAACCCGCGACCTCTGAATCGATGCATGCCATTCTGCACGAAGCCTGCCAGTCTTCACCTTTGCCAGCAATGTTTTGTAAATAAGTTACAATCACGACGTGCGTATACAGTTTGTTTTTCTAACCAGCGGCAAGCTGCAGTAACCATCTCCATCTCCATTCTCAGACTTTATCTTCAGCGTCTTGTTAGTTCACTTAGTGATCCGTAATGCTTAGCTTACATTGTTGTTTCTTTAGGCCAAAAGGTTCTCTTTGATTTGTTATACTCAGCGCAGTCATGGGACATCTATTATGCTGTCCTTACGTGTACGTGGCTGATTTGTCAATCTTAAATTTTGTATACAAGTTGCTGCGTGATCGATTATGTCCTGTTCTGAGGCGTAGAATAATG
Organism: Cepaea nemoralis; assembly: GCA_014155875.1. Taxonomy (NCBI): domain Eukaryota; kingdom Metazoa; phylum Mollusca; class Gastropoda; order Stylommatophora; family Helicidae; genus Cepaea; species Cepaea nemoralis. Next base: position 286,882 of record JACEFZ010008297.1, read on the forward strand.
ATTTGTTCAGCTATGTCCATAATATGGTAATCATCTTTTGCTGGTGATATTGGCTTTTTGATTGATTTGATGAGTCTTTTCTTTTGGTGGCATGTGGCTGGAACATTTGGTTGCTCATAGGTTGTACATTCCTTAGCTAGTTGATCAACTCTCTCGTTTCCAGGTACTCCACAGTGAGATAGTAGCCACTATGGTGACCTTATGCTGGTTGTCTAGTTCAGTTAGTTTTTAGTGTTCGTAGTCTTGAATTTTCCAGACTGGAGTGCTTGAAGTATTGATTTTACACATGTCAGATTGAACCGCGACTGATAGTCAGTAATTTCTCTGTTGCAGTCTTGTTGTTTGAATTTCTGCATTATAGTTGTGACAGTACTTTCCTGTCGGTGTTCTGGCCAGGTCCCAGTTGTTATTTGTGTATTCTGTGTACACTCCGTCCTCCGTGGCTAAGGGCTTGCGAACGCAGTTTGTGAGCCCGTATATCCGGGTTCGAAACACAGCGGTGCTGGTTTTTTCGAAAAAGGTATAGTTGCCTGTCGTTCAGAAAGCAATGGCAAATTTTAGCATTTCCTTTACAGGACTTAGCTGTCAACACCAGCATCTTTCAGCTGTATGTTGATCTCTTGGCAAGATTACGCTCAGTAGTTTGCCATTGCTTTCTGAGCGGCCGGCTCAGTATCCCGCAAGTCACGAGCGGGGGTCGAACCGCTTCAGCTCTCGCTCCGCTACGAGACTCTGCGTGATAAACGGGATTACAGAGAGAAAGTGTTGTAACCCCACAGCCAGAGAGACCGGCAATGGCAAACTACTGAACGTAAAATTTGCCCACGAATCACCAACAGCGAAAATGCTGGGGTTGACTGCTACGTCCTGTAAAGGACATGCAACTAAATTTTATTATTTTTTTATGTACACTCCTACACCTCCAATTCTAATTGTTTTACGCTGCCCCGCGTGTTTAGACTCGGTCCTAAATATCATGTGGCTATTCATCGTAAAGGAAACTGAGAGTTGCAGTTCTGCTTTGTACACTGTTACATACTTCCTTGTCGAATAACCGTTTTACTTGTGTCTGTGCGTGTACAGGTAGTCTGTATTATTCCCCCCATATGGGGGGGGGGGGGGGGGGGGGGTTAGGGGTTTGTCTGCAGTATCGGTTAGCTTCGTCTGTAAAAGACTGCCTCTTTTCATCGCCCCATTGTTAGATACTGAAATTTCTTATTCATGGCGTGGCTCATTATATTTATAAACTTTTCTGTTTATATTTACATCTTCGTGTCTCTGCGAACTTCGTGTCTCAGTGCTTGTGTCCTCTCCAACTTCTAATTCTGGTGACTCTTGGTGCTTGATTTTTTTTACCTTGTCCAGCTCTTGTAGTGTGCTATTTGATACTGAACACCAGGCAATTGACCCGTATTCCAGATGTCGTTGTATGCGCTGTTGGTTAACTTTGTTAAGAATAAGTATTTTACCGCTGGCTCCCAATGTTTTTTTCAATTAGTTTTCTCAAGATGGCAGATCCTCGTGACTTTTATTGCTGTTCTGCTGATGTGCTTTCTTCTGTCAGCCTGTCATCAAATGTGACTCCGAGGTATGTAGGTTGATATCATGTATGCTAATTCCATCTATCTGGATGGCACCTGCATTTTTGTTTGTTTTTGTTGTGGGGAGCTAGCATTGATGTAGATTTTAACTGACAGGGGAATGAATGACACAGTTTGGGCGACATTATTACACAGGACTATATTTGTTTTGTTTGTTCTTGAGTCCATCTATTTGTCCTAGGGCTCTTCTGTTGTGCAAGATTGGTTTACCCATTAAAATGTTCTTCCATTCATTTCATGGTCTCATTTCTTCACAAGACATTCTTCCTTGTAAGAAGCGTTTCTTAGATCTATCCATGTCGAAAACACCAGACTCTTATCTTGCAATGCATCCTCAATTTCTTATAAGAGTTAGGTTGTCTGATCGTGTCTAGAATAATATCGCCTAAAGCCCGCGAGTCTGCAAAATGGTCAGCTGCCTGCTTTCCTGATAGTATGCTTTTGCCTTTCCGTAGTGCAGTCTTTGAGTGTCTCACTGTGCCCTTATAATTACTTTGCTTTACTAATCTCCTCAACTTCCTCGTGTCTCTGTCAAAGTTCGGATACTTCTTTTTTTTTTTCTCCCGCCAGCTTTTTAGTGAATAGCCTGCGACCTGACCCTTTAAAATTTAACCTTTGCATGCTGGCATTTATTGTGGCGCTCTTGGTATGGTTTGGTCTGCTTGATTTCCAGATGCTTTCACGTCTTTATGTATTTGGTCTAATTCACCGCTACAGGTCAATGCTCGATAAAGTATCATGTAATCCATCCATCATGTGCCATGCCGATAAGCGTGGGCGGTCAAGTTTTACCATCTCACTCGATCACGAGAGTCGTGGATCAGTTCCGTGTTTCTATCTCGACCATGCCACGTGGCCAAGCCATTCAGGTATTTACTTCTCGGTTTTTCCCTTGGTCTCTTCCCTTCGATCTTGCCAGTTGTCACCAAGTTCTCCAAGTCATTTCTTCTCATAACATGCCCAAAAAATTTTGACTGTCTACGTCTAATGACTCTAATCAGTTTACGATCTTCATTTGTTTCTTGAAGGACTTGGTCATTGGTTTTTCTATCTGTCCATGGTATTCTTTGCATTTTCCTCAGAAACCACATTTGTACAGCCATCAGATGTTTTTCATCTTGACTGCTCATTGTCCACGCTTCACATCCATACAAAAGTATAGGTTCTATGTAGCACTTCAGCATTTTTTTTCTCGTTTCAATTGATATCTTTTTATTGGTCAGTATGTTTTTCATCTTGCGAAAGGCTATTTTCACAATGGCGATTCTTGTTAGAATCTCTTCAAGGTATCGCCCATCAGATGTTATGACTGTTCCAAGATAACTGTACCGACTAACTTGCTTAAGAATATGCCCATTTACTCGTATATCACATTGTGGTATTTCCTTCTTCACAGTGACGACCACAATCTGTGTCCTCTTACTATTCATGTAGTGTGTAACGGGAATTTCTCTGTGAACACACAGACGGCCGGCATGATATTGGTTATTGAAAGCGTGCCTTTCGATCACGGACAGTGTGAGTCTGTTGCCATGTACACAGTACTTTCCAGTGGTGTGCATATGGGTGGCTGCCCTATTGCCCATGTGTCTTCTGTTGGTGCTGGTACTGCTGCTGGTACTGCTGCTGCTGCTACTACTACTACTACTCCTGCTGCTGCTGCTACTACTACTACTACTACTACTACTACTACTACTACTACTACTACTACTACTACTACTACTACTACTACTACTACTACTACTACTGCTGCTGCTGCTACAACTACCACCACCAATACTACTGCTGCTGCTGCTACTACTACTACCACCACCACTACCACTACTACTGCTGTTGCTGTTGCTGCTGCTGCTACTGCTCTGCAGTTTCAGAGTAATAATTCAGATCCGGTTTTATTTATAAAGATATAGAAGATACGCCGGATATTAAGAAGGAATAAAATATTCAAGTCTAGAGACAAAAGCTAACGACTGAATCATATCCCGGTTGTGTACGTAGTCCACGAACGCGCTTCACGTTTGTGTTATCATGTGTCTAGTATACTTGCAGCTGGTGCAGTTTAGCGGAAAGGGCACTGCTTTCTCCTCGGCGCTAAGATTAGCCCTCAGATGAGACAATCTCTCTCTCTCTCTCTCTCTCTCTCTCTCTCTCTCTCTCTCTCTCTCTCTCTCTCTCTCTCTCTCTCTCTCTCTCTCTCCCTATCTATCTATCTATCTATCTATCTATCTATCTATCTATCTATCTATCTATCTATCTATCTATCTATTATCTATCTATCTATCTGTCTGTCTGTCTGTCTGGCTGGCTGGCTGGCTGGCTGGCTGTCTGTCTGCCTGTCTGTCTCATACTCTTTCTTCCCCTCCCCCATACCCTCTCACCTTTCTCCTCCCCACCCCCTCGAAGTACAGCCCAACTTTGTGATTTGAACACCTGACGTATCTCAGGGAAAGGAAGCCCTTCCAGGAAGGGAAATGATCACGTAACTTAGGTTATCGTGCCGAAGGCCACCTTGTTTTCCGCAATAACGGCAGTATATGCTACAAGAACGCTTTCACCGTTACGTGTTGCACCAGGAAATATAGAAGAGTTGGAAACTCCGAGTCCAGCAAAAACGTTAGATAAATCAAGAGAAAAATGGTATTGATTGGCGCTAGCTAAACGGGAAAGAAGACTTGGGCAACGAATTAGATAGTATGTGCCATGATAGACAGACAACACATGAAACACAAATATGATTGACAGACAGAAGACTCAGGCCTTGGTTAACAATTCATATATGAATAGAAAAAAAATGGCTGTGATCAACGCTAGCTAGACTGAAAATAAGACACATGTAACGAATTAGATAGTATGTACCGTGCTAGACCACGTTCTACTCAGCCTAAAATGGGCACCAGTACATGATATAGACATCACACATCGAATGCCCGTCGGTCTATAAAAATATGGGGCTAGCACCATATGTCCAAGAACAAAGAAACCGCCAGAGGAGACGGACACAAAGGAGAACTCGCCGGCCAATCTCCCAGCTGACGTCACTGGCATAAACTCTTCAAAACCGATAAGCCAGCTAACACTGGCGCAGAAAACGAGACAAACTTATCCCGCACCATGAACCACCACAAATATAACCAACGCCACAGAGGCTGGTTGAACGTTGGTGGAAAGTTTTTGTGTGTGTGTGTGTGTCTACGACTGGACATGGGCCTGGACCACATGCCCAGTGCGCCTCAAGACGTGCAACAGGGGACGGGTCCTTTACATTTGTTTTTACATACGGAAGTAGAAGTCACAGAACACGCTGGACAATAGAAACAGTGACCACTGTAGGCACATGGGATTTCGAAACTCAACACCAGATGATGACGCTAAGGGAACAAGTGAACTCGACACATGACCAACCAGACATGCTATTCTTATGTGTCGCGTACACTTGTATATGCAGGGTTCGTTCAGTTCACTCGTTCAGTTCAATGATGTCCATATAAAGAGCCACGTGGCTAGAGGTACGACGTCCGCCTCTATCTCCCGACTACTGGGAACGATTAAAACTGTGGATGTTTACAAGCTAGGGAACCTTACAAAATAAGGAACTTTACAAACTTATTATCCAAACAAAATAAGGATCCTTACAAACTTATTAACCAAACAAAATAAGGAACCTTACAAACTAGGAAACCTTACAAACTAGGAAACCTTACAGACTAAGGAGCCTTACAGACTAAGGAGCCTTACAGACTAAAGAACCTTACAAACTTATTAACTATACAAACTAACGAACCTCACAAACCAAGAAACCTTACAAACTAAGAAACTTTACAAGCTAAGGAACCTTACAAAGGAACCTTAAAAACTAACGTTACAAACTAACCTTATAAATTAAGGAACTTTACATACTTATTAACCTTTCAAACCAGGCTACCTTAAAAACTAAGGTACCTTACAAACTAACCTCTCACCTAAGGAACCTTACAAACTTAATAACCATACAAAATAAGAAACCTTACAAACTAAGGAATCTTACAAACTAAGGAAACTTACAAACTAACCTTACCACCTAATGAACCTTACAAACTATCCCTACCACCTAAGGAACCATGCAAACTTAATAACCATCAAAATAAGAAACCTTACAAACTAAGGAACCTTACAAACTTATTAACCTTTCAAGCTAGGAACCTTACGAACTAAGGAACCCAATCATATTATACGCCCCCAGATCCTAGGGAAGTGGATCGGTCGTCTAACCCGCTTGGATAAGACTGAAAAATGTTGCACTTATGCTTGTCTCGCGCGTTACAAATCCCTTCGCATAGAACCGTAGAAATAAGCAGGCCGAACAGACTCAGTTTCAGTGTGTAAAATCTTCACACAACAATATCCAGTCTAAAAAAAAAAAAAGTTTTTTTTTTAGACTCTGGATATTGTTGTGTGAATGAAGAGAAGATGACACGATTAAGTAGATTTCCTGCCTTGTGCATAACTATGATGTTTAGTTTTAACTGAGTGGTGGTATTTCAGTCGTGGCACCCCTACGTGAAATACTATGGTGATGAGCATAGACCGAATGGTTATGCGTTCAGCCGTGACATCTCTTTGTAAAATACAGTGGTGGTGAGCATAGACTGAGTGGTGGTAATGCTTCAATCATGGCACTCCTGCGCGAAATACTGTGTTAATTAGCATAGATTGAGTGGTAATGCTTCAATCATGGCACTCCTGCGCGAAATACTGTGTTAATTAGCATAGATTGAGTGGTAATGCTTCAATCATGGCACTCCTGCGCGAAATACTGTGTTAATTAGCATAGATTGAGTGGTAATGCTTCAATCATGGCACTCCTGCGCGAAATACTGTGTTAATTAGCATAGATTGAGTGGTAATGCTTCAATCATGGCACTCCTGCGCGAATTACTGTATTAATTAGCATAGATTGAGTGGTAATGCTTCGATCATGGCACTCCTGCGCGAAATACTGTGTTAATTAGCATAGATTGAGTGGTAATGCTTCGATCATGGCACTCCTGCGCGAAATACTGTGTTAATTAGCATAGATTGAGTGGTAATGCTTCGATCATGGCACTCCTGCGCGAAATACTGTGTTAATTAGCATAGATTGAGTGGTAATGCTTCGATCATGGCACTCCTGCGCGAAATACTGTGTTAATTAGCATAGATTGAGTGGTGGTAATGCTTCGATCATGGCACTCCTGCGCGAAATACTGTGTTAATTAGCATAGATTGAGTGGTGGTAATGCTTCGATCATGGCACTCCTGCGCGAAATACTGTGTTAATTAGCATAGATTGAGTGGTAATGCTTCAATCATGGTTGGTTTGAATGTGATATCCCTGGATTGTTTGAGTGGTTTAAAACTGCTCTTTTCTGTGTCATTAAGTTACTTTTGAGGTTGGAGTAGCTTGGAAGTGCAACGTCCGTCTCTGTTTCGAGTGGACCGGAACCATTCACGGTGTGGACGGCATGAATGCTTAAAAAAATACAAAACAAGAAAAATTCCGTATATTTCTCTTCCCAATCATCGATTCTGTGATAGTCTATGGGACACCTAACCTTCTCACTTAAGGGTGACAAACCAGAAGCATCCAGGTGCATATTGCGCGGTGCTAAGAATCTCACGCACTATGCTGAGAATTTCTTGCACTGTCGTGACATTCTGTTTTTGCGATCTATGGGAGAAGACTGTGCTGCTTTTGGAGATATCCATTTGCCGTGAAAGTGATCCTTTGCATTCCATACCAAAGGAAAGCACTACTCGGGAGTGTGTTATGGTTAAATGTTTAGGTGACCAAATGGTGCACGCTGATGTTACGGTCAGTGTCAATATTTGGCCTCTCTGGAAATCTCTCTGGTGCCTATTGTTTGAAATCGCTGGAATAAATAGTCCATTCACGACGAGGGATTACAATCAGATCCTTTGGTTATAGATAGATAATTGTGTGGGCTGTCATGGCTGTTTCAAGACACATTAACATACATAGTGTTGTCTGGTCGGCGTGTGGAAACAAGATAGAGTAGTCAGTTCTTGAACTCAAACTTGGTATAACACCTGTAGTACCTACTGCCCTCCATGTGTTAGATGGTAAGGACTAACATATAATAGGTCACAGCGCTTTGAGAGATGGCCACCCCCTACCCACACCGCCTTGTCTCTCAGAAATTTATGAGCCCAACCAAATTCAGACTTGATCACTCTGTGGAGGTCTGTGATGTGACGTCAAACTGGACGTCCATATCACTTAGCCAGGACAAGACAATGTGCCGATGATTATTCTTCAGGTGACTGAGTTAACTTACCGTCATATACTGAGATTTGGGGGAAGAGGGGTGGGTGGCGAGTAGATCAGCGCTTACAGTATCTGCCTCAAGCAGTCCAGGTTCGTTTTACGGTGTTGACTGTTTGTAATCTTACAACAATAAGAAAGGGGGTGGTATACGCCTCCTTAATCCCGGGGTAGGAATCGGACGTCTAGCTTTCTCGGACAATGGCGGGAAACTCGTAGGACCCGTGTGCACGTTAAGAATCCAACAGTTGAAAATGGAACAGGAATGAAAAAAGACTTTGGATTCACCAGGCAACATTTGAAAATTAGAAAAGCTAACCACAAGCAAATTACACCATGTGCAAATCTGCTACATAAATATGGATGCTCGCCGGTGTACAGAGTTCGTGGAGTGTGTTTAGATTATCCTTGTTTGATCTATCAGAGGAGACGAGCACCTCTAAATGTATCCGTATTCCGTGAAACTGATTCTTGACAAATCAGATTAAGATTATACACACTATTATGTAGCATGTCGGCCCTTCTCTTGACATCTTGAGTTTATCTATCCGCCTCCGTCCTGGTCGGTGAAAGCAAGGACGCATTCTAGCTCTGTAATCTGAATTGAGCGTTGCATGACTATTAACTTGATTGGTTTTTCTATCATGAATTATCCATTTACATTAATTAGTAGAGTCACAAGTGGAGAGGGAAAGGAGTGAGTGGCGGTAGGCGCTATTGCGTTTTGAAGGCAAGGGGTGGGGGGGGGGGGGGGTGGGGGGTTGGCGGGGAGGGGGTGACTTGGGATGCTTGTGGGGATGAAGAATAGTGTCAATGTATTTGTGTGTTGAAGGGGAGAGAAGGGAGTTGGATTAGCACTCGCTTTACACATCATGAGCCAATGATGGACCTCCTTTACCAGCCTGAACTGATTCAGTGCTGAAGGATAATATATCGCCAAATGTGACCTTCAATTTGAACAGAAGGGCTATATATCGCCAACTGGGGTCATCGTATTATTTGTTTTGTGTCACGGCATTGTCCACAATGTTAATGCTAAGTGAATGCCAATTGACATAATACTTTTTCATTTGATTTTGCACCTTGTTTAGTCCAAACCTGCTTGTTTGTGAGGCACTGAATCAGTTTAGGCATATTGGGTATATGTGTTAGCCCCATATTTTTATAGACCAACTGGCACTCGGTGGGTGCTGTGGTCAGTAGCACTCCAGCTGCCTTTACTTCCCATAACATTTCCTGGTGTCCACTTCAGGCTGACCCCACCTGGGAGCCCAAGCCAATTATTTCAACAAAAAAAAAAACTCTCGATGGGAATTCGAACACACGACCATCGGGCCGGCAAGCAAGATAGATGTCCACTGCGCTGCCCACTTTATATGTGCTATCTAGAAAACAATTGTCTGACCAGGGACCTGTGTGAGTTCGTATGGGTGTGTGTCTGTGTCTGTGAGTGTGTGTGTGTGTGTGTGTGTGTCTGTGTCTGTGTGTAGGTGGTAGAAACAAAGGGGGGGGGGGGAGGGGGGAGTTAGACATTGAGATTTGTATTCTGGAAAAAGTCCCGTAGCACGAATCGACTGTAGGTATGTGAAGGGTTCTCTAAATCCCTCCTGACACGGACGCCGAGAGTTGACACCGAACCCCGACGTCCGCGCGTATAATGTGCCACAGTAGGTCCGTAATATTAATAATGAGGTGGGTATTGGTAGTCACATGTAGAGACAAGTCTGTATGCTCTGATTTTTGTTTCTTTGTTTGTTGCGCTTCTTGCTTTGAACTTAAGCGTAGTCCATACACGTGCTACTACTTCTAGTCCACTGGGCTGATGTTTGCGTGTGGATTAACTTCCCCTATTACCAGTGTCCTTCTCCGTTAGACAAGCCCACTCCGACTTCAGAGGTACTTGTAATTTACGTCCCCAGGTCAAGGACGAGAAGTCAAAATTTTAGTCCAGCTGGCCAGTGTAGGGGTTGCACCAGCTACCTCAGCAACACCACTCCGGAAGATCGAACGCTTTTATCTGTTCGGCCATGCTGACCTCCGTTGGCTGTGATGATGTCACAGATACCCGTGAGCTGCCTTCTAGTACCTGGATATCCCCGTGTCCGCGCTAACGAGAGCGTGGCAACAAGGAGACAGAACAAACACCACAGCTACCACCCGCTGAAAGTGGGAGCAAAGTGGGGAGTAGAGGGCGCCCAGTCTTGATTAGTTACGGTCACGTGGTTAATAGTAACACAACTGGATTGACGACCTTATTAATGAGGGATAGAAAACAGGTACATAAGAAAATTTCTCAACCTTCTTGGCAGGCGGGTTTGTTTATGTTCAAATTAACATTGTGATGAATATTGGTCGAATTGTCTTGTTACACATTTTAAACATGTTGCCATTATAGTCTTATAACATGAAACGGAACGTGTGAGTAGCCGCTGCATGAGGCATGTTGTTTGTGTTGTTATCAACATAGATTACCAGAAGTGAGTTCATAGGCTGAAGGATTGTGGACACTTTGAAATCACATTCACAGCTCTGCTTAATGTTCTAAGAACTGAGGGTAGTTGAGTGGTACTAGCTGTAAGGTTTGAAGCCACGAACATACATTCAGAGGACTTGTAGCTGTTACAGTAGGCCGAGAACTGTCGTGTCTGCCATTGGAAGGAATAAGACAAGGGGTGAGCAGTAGGTGGTGTCACAGACTGAGATTGTTGCACAAGATCATCATGTGCAAGCAGAGCATGGGTAACTAGAGCACAGACAGTTAGCCTTGGACATACATATGTTGCTCGTGTGTCAAGTCAATGGGCAAGAGTGCTAGTCTGATATGTGGCAGGTAAGTTTTGCCTATACTCCTCGTGTTTTAATTCATTACGCTTGACATGCTTCGCTACCGTATTTCCTAACATGAACTGTCACTTAGGTACAGTGGAAGGAGTAGAGTAATACAATACTTGGCATGGTTCCTTCTCACTGGTCTTTTAGTGAAATAATCCGTGGCACCCGCCTTTACAACTGGGTTGTCTTAGTCATTATGTCATCCGTGTGCAAAAAACATCTGGTCACACCATTAAACATCTGTCTACTATATGGACTCAATGTTCTCCTCCCCTGCGCTTCCGCTGCGCCTGCTTTTCGTGAACACAGTACTGCCAAATGCAAGTCTGGTCTGCTTATAGTATTCTCAACCTTGTCAGGGCCTACCTATGTTAGACTACTTCTGTACTGTTCGTGTCTTGGGGGGGGGGGGGGGGGGGGGGGGGGGGGGGGGGGGCACTCATAAGCCATACTACCAATAATAATAATTGTAAGATGTGTTTATTGGTTGCTTATTTCTGTATTTCATCATATGTTGATTTGGATATAGTATACCCGTTTGCAGATAACGTATGTTAAAAACTGCCAATTGGATTCATACATTTAGTGTTGCTCAAAATAACTCATGTCAAACTTATTTATTTAGCACACCTGCCTAGAGTTACAAGTATCTTGTTAGTGTATAGTATACGTGATTACAGTTGTTAATGTTCCACAATAACAGTAGACGATGAGCACCTAAGTGTTGCATTCACTGCACGGAGAGATCACGATGACGCACCCAACGAATGTGTCGCTTGTCTACGGGCTTGAAGCTGTGCCAACACATGCACTCTGTTTAAGTCCTGCAAGGGTGGAGAACTTGAGTGGACATTGCGTTGTCAAGATGGAGCTGCTAAGTTCCCGTTACCCACAGATCCGTTCATGTGCCCATTCTTCACATCTGATTCAGACTTTCTATCTAGTTGACCAGAGGGGAAATGTCAGAGACGCAGTTAAAGACAGTCATTGTATGGTATAGTTTCATAACGGATAAATCTAACTATGGCATTTGGATAGCTGAAGGTGGGAGTTAGGTCCATCCATCCATCATGTGCCATGCCGATAAGTGTGGGCGGTCATGATTCGCCATTTCACTCTATCACCAGAGTCGTGGATCAGCTCAGTGCTCTTGTCTCGATAATGTCACGTGATCAAGCCATCCGGGCATCTACTTCTCTGTCTTCCCCATGTTCTCTTCCCATAGATCTTGCCAGTTGTCACTAAGTTTTCTAATGTATTTCTTCTCATAACATGTCCAAAAAATGTTGTCTGTCTACGTCTAATTTCTCTAATCAGTTTTACGATTTTCGTATGACTGTTCCGAGATAATTGTACCGATCCATGTGTTTAAGAATATTGGGGAGTTATGTACCAACACTTAATGAAAATCGAGAGTAACCAAATACAGTTTTCCAACCAGAGTGTTGCAGACGGGTCGGTCATCATTCAGAGGAGATTCACAAGAACTACTTGGATTTACTAATCCACCGAGAAGCAGAATCAATAGACTAGTCTAACATTATCTATGGAGGGCCTTCGGTTAGTTTGTTCACATTGTAACATTTGCTTGAGGAAAACTGATGCTATGTTATGAATCACTTGTATCATCTTGTACCAGAGTGTTTATCGACAATATATTGCCTGTATTAGTAACTTAGCATGTTAAGTACATTAACAATAAATGAGGGGGGATTGAAGTGTGTGGCAAAAATGGTGTAATTCTCACAACCCAACTCTTGCCCACCTGACCAAGTGAGTATTATCCCATTTGGAAACGTTTTCCTTGGCGCGGAGTTCGTTGGGATTAACTCTGGAAACAAGATGGTTATCAGTAAGAAGGAAAGCCCCTGACCCTTCCTACCTTAAAGGTCTCCCTATAACAAAATTGTGCCAAATACAGCCCAGCAATGTCTGTTCTATGGTGGATGGAACAACCGTATATATCAGACTGTATAGAAGCCTTCGAGATCTGCAGAAGACATTGCATGTAATGTAGGAAACAGAATTGCTGATGTAGGCTGGTGCCAAGCAAATGAAAAGATGACATCCATACCTCAGCAGTTTCAGTAAGATTCTTATTTTTTATGTCACGACTTGCACGATCTGATGAACATAACTGAACGTCAAAGACTTAACGGCTCAAAAACATTAACCATATCCAGGTATACCGGTAGCAAACTTGCTTGTCGGCTTGCTTACCGAATACATTGGTCCGGGTTTAATCTCCAACAGTGGCATGCTTAGTTTATTTTCTACCAGGTCGAGTCTAGGGTTAATTCTGCCTCATAACATCGGCGACCCTGGTTGGGGTGGGGTCGGGTGTTGTTCTGGAGTTGGTCTGAGACGGAAGGACGGTTAGGAAGGTTATTGGCCACACCACCCCATTATCCCGTGGGCTAGAATATGCGACACTCCAACATTTCACACCCCAACTTTAATATTGTTAAGGGACCAGGAATCGAACAGATTACACCATATTATTATGCCGTGGGCTAGAATTTTCGATGACTCAAAAATTCACTCCTCAATGGCAGTGTTCTTGTTGTCAAAGTTATCCTTTTTGTATAATCTTGACAAAGGGGGGAAACCCACCAGAATGTGTAGTTACAGTTAACGTGACATCAGCAAAACAAATATGGAAATTTGACCATGTTCTTCTTCCGTGTGCACCTGCAGACGTGAATCAGATAATATCTAAAGCAGACAGCAGTCAGTTAAAATTTGTGTGTCATCTCCATAGAGTTTGTCATCAAATGGAACGAGTGCAGGTGGTATATTGAGTGTCCGGGATATTTGGCTAAGAGCTCTTACCATTTCCCTCTGAACCTTGACTCCAAAGAACAGAGGAAGGGGCCAACTACTGCTGGCATTGGGTGGTCCCATTGGAAGCGGGTGGTCACCGCCTGTCGGGATTCCGCGGAATTAGCTTCGCACTGCTTTCTTTTAATGTGCGAGTGCCATCATTATAACCAATGACCAAGTCCTACAAGAAACAAATGAAAACAGTAAACTGAATAGAGAAATTAGACATAGACAGTCACAGTTTTTTGGACACCTTATGAGAAGAAATACATTAGAGAACTTTGGCAATTGACAAGATTGAGGGAAAGAGAACAAGGGGAAGGCAGAGAAGTAAATACCTGGATGGCTTGGCCACTTGATATGATTAACACAAGAACATTGAACTGATCCACAGCTCCGGTGATCGCGTGAGATGACCGACCACCTAGGCTTATCAGCAAGGACATGATGATGGTGACATAATTATAAAGCGAGTTATTCCTCACTGTTTCGGCAAGCCTGTGGCTCAGCATATCTGATTTGTACAAGCATTGTTTCCAGCCTGCTTTCCCTAGCCTTTGACCGTCCCCAGTGTCTACCTACACCGGGGAAGGCTAGGAGTAACGCTTTGGCAGGGATAGTTTATGGGGGATTATCGAACAGAAAGCTTAGACAGCAGATCATTCGATGAAGGATATTCTTCTAGAAGGTGGTGGATGAGCCTCCGAGAAAACGGTCGACTATAGACCTAAATAAGAGCACCAGAAACAGGTATGTGTGAACGGATGTCATGGCCGATTGTGGTTTGAATACGGGCATTATTTACTAGTTCATTAATACTGTACATAGATTCACACACATCATACCAGGTTAGTCCGTTAGAAGATCTGAGGCGTCTGTTTTTGGAGACTTGTAACTCCATTACAAAAATAAAGCTTTGTGCTTGTTCATAAGCCTTTTCACGCACAACAAGGGGAACAGATAGAGAACACACAAGATAGGCGACCATAACGGCCTTGTTTGACGGTGTCTGGTTAGAACTCAACATACTTGCAACTTTCTGGTTTACTTCTTGTTTAGTGTGATCTCAAATATTCATTGCCATGCCATCATTGAGTCTCTCTCTCTCTCTCTCTCTCTCTCTCTCTCTCTCTCTCTCTCTCTCTCTCTCTCTCTCTCTCTCTCTCTCTCTCTCTCTCTCTCTCTCTCTCTCTCTCTCTCTCTCTCTCTCTCTCTCTCTCTCTCTCTCTCTCTCTCTCTCTCTCTCTCTCTCTCTCTCTCTCTCTCTCTCTCTCTCTCTCTCTCTCTCTCTCTCTCTCTCTCTCTCTCTCTCTCTCTCTCTCTCTCTCTCTCTCTCTCTCTCTCTCTCTCTCTCTCTCTCTCTCTCTCTCTCTCTCTCTCTCTCTCTCTCTCTCTCTCTCTCTCTCTCTCTCTCCTGTCTCTCTCTCTCTTCTCTCTCTCTCTCTCTCTCTCTCTCTCTCTCTCTCTCTCTCTCTCTCTCTCTCTCTCTCTCTCTCTCTCTCTCTCTCTCTCCTCTCTCTCTCTCTCTCTCTCTCTCTCTCTCTCTCTCTCTCTCTCTCTCTCTCTCTCCTCTCTCTCTCTCTCTCTCTCTCTCTCTCTCTCTCTCTCTCTCTCTCTCTCTCTCTCTCTCTCTCTCTCTCTCTCTCTCTCTCTCTCTCTCTCTCTCTCTCTCTCTCTCTCTCTCTCTCTCTCTCTCTCTCTCTCTCTCTCTCTCTCTCTCTCTCTCTCTCTCTCTCTCTCTCTCTCTCTCTCTCTCTCTCTCTCTCTCTCTCTCTCTCTCTCTCCTCTCTCTCTCTCTCTCTCTCTCTCTCTCTCTCTCTCTCTCTCTCTCTCTCTCTCTCTCTCTCTCTCTCTCTCTCTCTCTCTCTCTCTCTCTCTCTCTCGATCTCTCGATCTCTCGATCTCTCGATCTCTCGATCTCTCGATCTCTCGATCTCGATCTCGATCGACGTAGAGGTAGTGAACGCATTTTCATATCCCGTCATTCTGGTTCGAAGTCAGCCGCAGACTATTTGGACGCAGATCGTTTTGCGTTGATTTTCATAATGATATGAGCAGGAATTATTGAGAAGGCAATGGCGGACTACAGAACGTAAAATTGCCTGAAAAGTTAGTTGCATATCCTTTACAGGACATTTGCAGTCAACACCAACATTGTTTGTTGTTGTTGATGTCTTGGCAAGTTTGCATTGCTTTCTGAACAACCGGCACCCATACCATTTCGTAATAAAAAAAAAAAACCAACGCAACGTGGTCTGCTGCCAAATCTCGCTCAGCTATGTTTCGAAGGTGGGTATGCGGGATCACGAACCGCGTCCGTAATCACTTAGCCACGGAGACGGCACAAAATCGCCTAGAAATTCATAAACAACAATAAATGCTGTGGTTATAAATGCCCAGGTCATGTAGAGGACAGACAACTAACTTTTAACTGTCATGTATAGACACCAGTCAGTGTTGACATATATTCGTTAATGTGGCTGTGTATAGCGTAACGAGGCAACCGTGTCTGTACCTGTCCGTCAGGCAATGAGCTGATTATAAGATTGACCCCCATTGTTACACCTGTCTGTCCCTGGGCGGGCTAATCACCGGGTTGCGTGATATACCCCCAGCAACTTTGCGCCTGGCGGTAAGAGGGCGATGTGTGGTGTACAGCAGTTCAAATCCCCAGTGATCAGGAGAAGATATTGATTCATTGAATGGACGAGCTGAGGGTTCAAGGCATTCATTTGGTGTATTGCCTTTTTAGTCAGCGCTTGGAGCCGTAGTGATGCAGTTGCTAGCGTGCTAGTCTACCAGCCCAGTGGTACTGTGTTCGAATACCCATGGAGGGAGTTAGTAAACATGGACCTGGGCTGACAGGTAGACCCGGCTGAAAATGGGTACCAGGACATACCCTAGGTAGTAAAGGCGGCCGGCGTGATATTGACAACGTCACCCAGTGAGTGCCAATTAGTCTATTGAAATATGGGGACAGCACCAAATACACAATACGGATGAAGGTATTTAGTTAGTTATCTAGTTATCAGTTGGGGTATCTTCGTTGCACTCGGGACATATCCATAGGTGCTCAGATCCTCCCCCCAGCATATGCATCAGCGTCCGGTGGCTAATAGTGCCAGTTCTGTGTTGGTTGACGAGGCGCTTTGTTTTCCCGATGTACCTCTCGCGTCTGGCTGTGCCGATTCTTACTCCCAGGTCTTTCATCCTGGAGAGCGATGTGGAATCACTGGCGTCAAAATCCTCTGTTCTCACCATATCTTTAAGGGCGTTAATAACATCCGCACGATCCATGGGCTGGCCATCTATAGGGGGTGCAGAGCCAGCCAATTTATCAGCTCGTTCATTTCCCTCGACTCCCGCATGTCCCGGGACGAAGATGAAGGTGACTTTGCGGACAACAGACTTCCGCAGCGACTCAGTCCACTGTCTACGTACAGATCCATGTGAAAGGGCTATTGACTTCATGTAACTTGCTCACAGTACTTGTGTATAGAAGCGCATTAGCGCAGTGGCCAGAGGCTTGTCTTATGTCCCGTGCTCATGTGTTCGTATCCCTTTTAAGTCGAGGCTTTGTTCATTGACCTGTGCAGTGTAATTTGACACGTAGGGGTAAAACAAGTCACTGCCCCATGACTGTGCTGTCAGGCGTGTTGGGTGTATCATTCTAGTCTCTCATGTGTTTGACACGTAGGGGTAAAACAAGTCACTGCCCCATGACTGTGCTGCCAGGCGTGTTGGGTGTATCATTCTAGTCTCTCATGTGTTTGACACATAGGGGTAAAACAAGTCACTGCCCCATGACTGTGCTGTCAGGCGTGTTGGGTGTATCATTCTAGTCTCTCATGTGTTTGACACGTAGGGGTAAAACAAGTCACTGCCCCATTACTGTGCTGTCAGGCGTGTTGGGTGTATCATTCTAGTCTCTCATGTGTTTGACACGTAGGGGTAAAACAAGTCACTGCCCCATTACTGTGCTGTCAGGCGTGTTGGGTGTATCATTCTAGTCTCTCATGTGTTTGACACGTAGGGGTAAAACAAGTCACTGCCCCGTTACTGTGCTGTCAGGCGTGTTGGGTGTGTCATTCTAGTCTCTCGTGTGTTTGACACGTAGGGGTAAAACAAGTCACTGCCCCATTACTGTGCTGTCAGGCGTGTTGGGTGTATCATTCTAGTCTCTCATGTGTTTGACACGTAGGGGTAAAACAAGTCACTGCCCCATTACTGTGCTGTCAGACGTGTTGGGTGTATCATTCTAGTCTCTCATGTGTTTGACACGTAGGGGTAAAACAAGTCACTGCCCCATTACTGTGCTGTCAGGCGTGTTGGGTGTATCATTCTAGTCTCTCATGTGTTTGACACGTAGGGGTAAAACAAGTCACTGCCCCGTTACTGTGCTGTCAGGCGTGTTGGGTGTATCATTCTAGTCTCTCGTGTGTTTGACACGTAGGGGTAAAACAAGTCACTGCCCCATTACTGTGCTGTCAGGCGTGTTGGGTGTATCATTCTAGTCTCTCATGTGTTTGACACGTAGGGGTAAAACAAGTCACTGCCACGTTACTGTGCTGTCAGGCGTGTTGGGTGTATCATTCTAGTCTCTCATGTGTTTGACACGTAGGCGTAAAACAAGTCACTGCCCCATTACTGTGCTGTCAGGCGTGTTGGGTGTATCATTCTAGTCTCTCATGTGTTTGACACGTAGGGATAAAGCAAGTCACTGCCCCGTTACTGTGCTGTCAGGCGTGTTGGGTGTATCATTCTAGTCTCTCATGTGTTTGACACGTAGGGGTAAAACAAGTCACTGCCCCATTACTGTGCTGTCAGGCGTGTTGGGTGTGTCATTCTAGTCTCTCATGTGTTTGACACATAGGAGTAAAACAAGTCACTGCCCCATTACTGTGCTGCCAGGCGTGTTGGGTGTATCATTCTAGTCTCTCATGTGTTTGACACGTAGGGGTAAAACAAGTCACTGCCCCATGACTGTGCTGCCAGGTGTGTTGGGTGTATCATTCTAGTCTCTCATGTGTTTGACACGTAGGGGTAAAACAAGTCACTGCCCCATTACTGTGCTGCCAGGCGTGTTGGGTGTATCATTCTAGTCTCTCATGTGTTTGACACGTAGGGGTAAAACAAGTCACTGCCCCATGACTGTGCTGCCAGGTGTGTTGGGTGTATCATTCTAGTCTCTCATGTGTTTGACACGTAGGGGTAAAACAAGTCACAGCCCCATTACTGTGCTGCCAGGCGTGTTGGGTGTATCATTCTAGTCTCTCATGTGTTTGACACGTAGGGGTAAAACAAGTCACTGCCCCATTACTGTGCTGCCAGGCGTGTTGGGTGTATCATTCTAGTCTCTCATGTGTTTGACACGTAGGGGTAAAACAAGTCACTGCCCCATGACTGTGCTGTCAGGCGTGTTGGGTGTATCATTCTAGTCTCTCGTGTGTTTGACACGTAGGGGTAAAACAAGTCACTGCCCCGTTACTGTGCTGTCAGGCGTGTTGGGTGTATCATTCTAGTCTCTCATGTGTTTGACACGTAGGGGTAAAACAAGTCACTGCCCCATGACTGTGCTGTCAGGCGTGTTGGGTGTTTTATTCTAGTCTCTCATGTGTTTGACACGTAGGGGTAAAACAAGTCACTGCCCCATTACTGTGCTGTAGGCGTGTTGGGTGTATCATTCTAGTCTCTCATGTGTTTGACACGTAGGGGTAAAACAAGTCACTGCCCCATTACTGTGCTGTCAGGCGTGTTGGGTGTATCATTCTAGTCTCTCATGTGTTTGACACGTAGGGGTAAAACAAGTCACTGCCCCATTACTGTGCTGTCAGGCGTGTTGGGTGTATCATTCTAGTCTCTCATGTGTTTGACACGTAGGGGTAAAACAAGTCACTACCCCATTACTGTGCTGTCAGGCGTGTTGGGTGTATCATTCTAGTCTCTCATGTGTTTGACACGTAGGGGTAAAACAAGTCACTGCCCCATGACTGTGCTGCCAGGCGTGTTGGGTGTATCATTCTAGTCTCTCATGTGTTTGACACGTAGGGGTAAAACAAGTCACTGCCCCATGACTGTGCTGTCAGGCGTGTTGGGTGTATCATTCTAGTCTCTCATGTGTTTGACACGTAGGGGTAAAACAAGTCACTGCCCCATTACTGTGCTGTCAGGCGTGTTGGGTGTATCATTCTAGTCTCTCATGTGTTTGACACGTAGGGGTAAAACAAGTCACTGCCCCATTACTGTGCTGTCAGGTGTGTTGGGTGTATCATTCTAGTCTCTCATGTGTTTGACACGTAGGGGTAAAACAAGTCACTGCCCCATTACTGTGCTGTCAGGCGTGTTGGGTGTATCATTCTTGTCTCTCATGTGTTTGACACGTAGGGGTAAAACAAGTCACTGCCCCATTACTGTGCTGTCAGGCGTGTTGGGTGTATCATTCTAGTCTCTCATGTGTTTGACACGTAGGGGTAAAACAAGTCACTGCCCCATTACTGTGCTGTCAGGCGTGTTGGGTGTATCATTCTAGTCTCTCATGTGTTTGACACGTAGGGGTAAAACAAGTCACTGCCCCATTACTGTGCTGTCAGGCGTGTTGGGTGTATCATTCTAGTCTCTCATGTGTTTGACACGTAGGGGTAAAAACAAGTCACTGCCCCATTACTGTGCTGTCAGGCGTGTTGGGTGTATCATTCTAGTCTCTCATGTGTTTGACACGTAGGGGTAAAACAAGTCACTGCCCCGTTACTGTGCTGTCAGGCGTGTTGGGTGTATCATTCTAGTCTCTCATGTGTTTGACACGTAGGGGTAAAACAAGTCACTGCCCCATTACTGTGCTGCCAGGCGTGTTGGGTGTATCATTCTAGTCTCTCATGTGTTTGACACGTAGGGGTAAAACAAGTCACTGCCCCATGACTGTGCTGCCAGGCGTGTTGGGTTTATCATTCTAGTCTCTCATGTGTTTGACACGTAGGGGTAAAACAAGTCACTGCCCCATTACTGTGCTGTCAGGCGTGTTGGGTGTACCATTCTAGTCTCTCATGTGTTTGACACGTAGGGGTAAAACAAGTCACTGCCCCATTACTGTGCTGTCAGGCGTGTTGGGTGTACCATTCTAGTCTCTCATGTGTTTGACACGTAGGGGTAAAACAAGTCACTGCCCCATTACTATGCTGTCAGGCGTGTTGGGTGTATCATTCTATAGTCTCTCGTGTGTTAGGACCAAGTCGGCAATCGATGTTTGATGTGGACAGTGTCATACCGGCCGGGTTTAAGTTTAGTTCCTGGAACATTTTATGGCGCCCACTT
The DNA here is from genome assembly GCA_014155875.1 of Cepaea nemoralis. Classification (NCBI taxonomy): domain Eukaryota; kingdom Metazoa; phylum Mollusca; class Gastropoda; order Stylommatophora; family Helicidae; genus Cepaea; species Cepaea nemoralis. The sequence goes on from JACEFZ010008297.1 coordinate 307,747, forward strand.
TAGGCTGGGTCAACCTGGCAGCCATCGTCAATTAGCAAAAAAAGATCCTCGTCTCGACAGTTTTTTGTTGTTGTTATTGTTTTGCGCTCGCTCGCTTTGAACTCAAACGTAGTTCACCCCTCCCCCCCTTTTTTTTTTCTTCTAGTAGTGCTGGAGTGAATTTTGCGTGTGGATTAGCTTTCCCTATTAACAGTGTCCTTCGCCATCAGGCGAACCCACTCCGACTTCAGAGGTATTTGTAATTTACGTCCCCAAGTCAAGGACGATAGGTCAACATTTTAGTCCAACTCTCCGGTGTATAGGACTATCCCTAACCTCGGTATCAACACACCGGATGTTTAAGAACACGCGTTATTATTCATTCGGCCATGCTGACCCACCGACAGCGGTTTGAACACACGAACACGAGCCAACCTTGCGGCTCCCAGGTTTAGATGGGTATCAATACATGCCCTGGGAAGTACTGACCACCAGTAGGATATCGATTACGTCACCTATATGTGGTCTACAAATGTGGGGATGACACCACATGCGGAATACATCTCAAGGTGTCAACAGGGGGGGTCCTGTGTTTGACTGAGAGTATTCTGGTATCACTTGTACATTCACGTCACTGTATCTGTTGAATAGTATTTATCGTTCTCTGAGTGAGAACTGGCGTCCTGCGTGTCTTATTTTATCTATTGTCTTGTTCCATTATATCTACCAACACTCTGTCTGTCTGTCTGTCTGTCTGTCTGTCTGTCGGTCGGTCGGTCGGTCGGTCGGTCGGTCGGTCGGTCGGTCTGTCTGTCTGTCTGTCTGTCTGTCTGTCTGTCTGTCTGTCTGTCTGTCTGTCTGTCTGTCTGTCTGTCTGTCTGTCTGTCTGTCTGTCTGTCTGTCTGTCTGTCTGTCTGTCTGTCTGTCTGTCTGTCTGTCTGTCTGTCTGTCTGTCTGTCTGTCTGTCTGTCTGTCTGTCTGTCTGTCTGTCTGTCTGTCTGTCTGTCTGTCTGTCTGTCTGTCTGCCTGCCTGCCTGCCTGCCTGCCTGCCTGCCTGCCTGCCTGCCTGCCTGCCTGCCTGCCTGCCTGCCTGCCTGCCTGCCTGCCTGCCTGCCTGCCTGCCTGCCTGCCTGCCTGCCTGCCTGCCTGCCTGCCTGCCTGCCTGCCTGCCTGCCTGCCTGCCTGCCTGCCTGCCTGCCTGGTTGCCTGGTTGCCTGGTTGCCTGCCTGCCTGTCATATACACACATCCACGGACATTCTATATCGCTCCTGTAATATCGTAGGGTGTAGATGAAATTCGAAACTCCTTGTTATGTGTCTGGAATTCATGCCATTGGATTAGTCACACGCACACGCACGCATGCGCGCGCACACACACACACTGTCTCTCACAGAAAGAGAGATAGTTAGTCAGTCAGTCAGTCAGCCAGTCAGTCAGTCCAGTCAGTCAGTCAGTCAGTCAGACAATATCTATAAGGACTAGAACAAGCACTTCCCCAATAGTGAAATGCGAGTTATTGCGTTTTTATATGTCGTTATTGCTGTAGCCTGACATCAAAAGACATGCATTTATCCCAAGAAGAGGGAAAGAATGAAATAGAGAAAAAAAAGTAAAAAAAAGGAAGAAGAACAAAAAAGGAAATAAAAGAAATAAGACTACTATTATTATGACATGTGTAACGTTGCTGGTAACTGCTGGGGGTGCATTCCTGGCCGAGGTATTTACACCGCTTGACTAAGCAGAGCTAATCTGTGTACAGAGTAGAATTGTTAAAATCACCTTCAGTAGACAAAACTCGTTTGCCTTAGCAAGGGAATAAACACATATCCCATGTCGTTTGAGGCTGGCGTCATAACTACTCGGCCACGTGTTTTCACGAATTTGTGGCATATTATTTTCTGACTGACTTTGCTCGGCAATATCAAGCACATGAGACGGGACATAATTAGATATGTTCTTTTCTTAATATTCAGTGACACATTATCTCCCTTATATTTCATATTTCATCTGTATGGGTCTATTAGATTTAGATAATAAATACATTGTGCTATACGTCAGAGTAACGTAAAGCAGTTCTTACACCGTCTTTGAACCCGTCACCCACAAATACCACTGTAGCCTCGCTGAAGGAACAAGTGAACTTTGACATTTGACCAAAAAAAAACAAAACCATTACATAAGACTAGCACCCACTTGAAGTATTGACCGTGGAATTTACCAGAATTGAATCCACACAAAGTTTACAACACTACGGTTCTCAAGATGTCTTTTTGTAAACAAGGATGGGCCAGATAACGCACGCACAGACCGCTTAATTCCTTTTTCGTAAAGCTGCATATCCCTTACAGGACGTTGCAGTCCACACCAACATTTTTCAGCTGCTGTTGATGTTCTTGGCAAGATTACGCTCAGTAGTTTGCCATTACTTTATTAGCGACCGGCTCACATACCCCGTAAGCAACCAACGCGATGCGATTCGCTGCTGAATCTCGTGCAGCTGTGTTCCTCACATGGATATACGGGATTACGGAGAAAGTCGTTAACCTCTTGCCTAGTTCCGTGGACCTAATGATATTAACACACCAAGCCACTGTGTGCAAATGTCCACCTTCTTAAAATATTATATTAAATTCAATACTACTGCGTGGTAAAGATCTACAAACATGTAGCAGAGACATTCCGGAAAGTATTCGATGGTCAAGAGAAACCCAAACACTTCTTCGGCAACCAGTGTTTGCTGTGCATATATGAGACACGATCAGGATAATCTTCCCTGACCGCATACATTTGGTCTTGCGTGGTTGCTGCTGGTGGTCAGTCTCCATTCTTTGTCTGACACATTCTGGGCATTCTGGTAGGGCTGTGATCTGGAGTTGGCCTTGCTGCTCCAGGGCTGTCAGTGACGGACTCTTAAGATCCATTCGGTCTGAGTCTGAACATCCTGGTTTTGCTGGTTTCGTCAACAAGGCTTCACTGGTTGAACCTGTGGGTCTGTGTGTCCACTGGCTGCTTGCACGTGCTGTAGCCACTTCACAGAAAACAGCTCTGTTGGGTTGACGTTGAGTATACCGTGGGCATGCCTCGCGTATTAACATCTAGGAACAAGAAGTGAGATTTGCGCGAGCAACTTTGTCTTATTGGTCGCTGCCACAATATAAATACTGTAGATGAATGTTGGGACTGCTGTCTGTTCCACTTTTCACATGGAACAGTGAAGAGCATTGTGTGTTATATTCATTAGTACAGGAACGGAGCATTATGGGGTGACACTGTGCTGTGAAGTTGAGTATTCCGTGGACATGCCTCACGTAATAACGTCGAGGAACAAGAAGTTCGAATTGCGCGAGCAACTTTGTCTTATTGGTCGCGGCCACAATACAAACACTGTAGATGAATATTTATTGTACATAATTAAATAGATGTTCTTTGCTTGCTATATGAGTCTTGGTAACACGCGAATGCTCTTATATTCAAAGGTGCGTATGCGCTTTCTCGTCAGCAGATGGGTTCCTGTCCAAGTTCACACGCCTGTGTGGCCACAGTAGGAAACGCGTATGCTCTCAGTTATGTAGATTTCCCCCCGGTTAAACTTGGAACACTCAAGAAGAGTGTTTACGAATGTTTAATCTGTGAACATCTCAGCCACTGAGGAAATAAATGATTTTCGTGGCTTCTATAACCTGTTTAGAACTGGGTCGCGCTGCCACTTGGATGCTCTGAGTCATTTAGTAGTTTCCAAATAAGCTTCCGGTTTGGGATGGAGAGTACAGGGGGTCGGGAATTAGCCACTCCCATCTCAAATCACTTCAAATTCGCACCCAGGCGAATTGTAAAAATTGACCTGGGGTCAGGTCGACGCAGTCAGAAATAGATAACAGGAAATATCGTGAGAAGTATAGGGGCCGTTTGATAATGACCACACCATCCCTCGCCGATTGCTCTATAAAAGTGTGGGACTACCACCATATGCTTTATATGCCTCACTGCGTATACAAGGGACTCTTTACCGGTTTTGTTGTTGTTTACTTCATATTAGTTGTGAGCTGTCACTTACTTCATATTAGCTGCAACCCGTTGCTTACTTCATATTATTGGTTAGCGGTTGCATACTTTGTATTAGCTGTGAACTGATTATGTGAACACCTGTGCCAATACATCTGTCAACATCTCATAGACACGCACCCAACCTTCTCACTGAGCTATGGTGACACAATAGATGGCTTGTCAGCACCGTGGTCCCATTTGAGGATCCAGCTCGTGAAGGATTTAATGCATATCGCCTACTGTTGTAGGGCCGACTCATCACTGTAAATTGGTACACGCTGTCTCTGTGCTTACGAACGTCGGCATGGACAGAAAATGGTCAACCCAGCTTGTAATACAATAATATAGAATATGTGAAATCTAAGCACCCACACATTCATTCATTCGACAGTATTTGCAGTTGGGCATTATTTTATTTTAAAGAAATTCCTGTTGTATGTTTGTTTATGAGTTGAGGGTTGAAAGTCACTGCCTGGCGACATGGAAGCAGATCGCTTTGCATTGATTTCGGTGGTATGAGGCGTCAGCCGTTAAGAAATCAATGGCACACTCCTTACCTACCATTGGCTAGTAAATCACGAAAAGACAATAAATGTTGGGTTTGATTGCAATCTCCTGTACGCAACTAACATATGGATGTTGGTGCTAACTTCTCTTGTACATTTTCTGTCTTTAGTGAGGGCGGTTTCGTGGCACACAACACCCGCGATGCCCACCCCGGCAATGTTCCTACGAAAGTGGTTAACTACAGCAAACCGGACGGCGCCGTTGCTAACGGCAGTGTTAACACTGGAGGCAAACTGCAGGATCCTCTGTACGAACTTCCGTGCTATGATGATTTCTTGGTAAGTAGTCATGACGTACGTGTTTCTTGTTGCTCGTCTACTTCTGGATGTAGAGGTTATAAACACACCTATCCAGACAATTCTATCAACGGCTTTCTCTTGAGTTTTGACTCTTTAATTAGTTTGTTGCGTTCAGAGACTATAGGACATACACTAAGTTTTCTAGTGACTGCCGCTTCCATCAACAATGAACTGTAATTTTGGTGGCGGACTGTTGTGTTGGCATTATCGCAGCGGCCTTATGCATGTATACACGTGTGTGCTGTTGGTTTGTTGAGACTGCTGTCTGTTCCATTTTTCACATAGGACAGTGAGGAGCATTTTGTGTGATATTCATTGGCACAGGGACGGAGCATTATGGGGTGACATTTTGCCGTGAAGTTGGAACCGCGAATAATGACTTTCTAACGACTAGCAGGACACACCATTGAGAAAACGTGATGATGATATAACTAGAAAGTCTCTGGAACCAACTGATCTAATTAAATAGAGAACGGGGAAGGGGTGGAGCGAGAGAGAGAGAGAGAGAGAGAGAGAGAGAGAGAGAGAGAGAGAGAGAGAGAGAGAGAGAGAGAGAGAGAGAGAGATGAATAATATTGGGAGGGAATGCAGAGAGCTGCAGGAGATAGCAAAAGATATGACTGCTTGGTGTAAATTGGCTGAACGTCTATGCACCGATTTAGGTTAAATAGCAGAAGCAGAGGATGCAAAGACTATCTTCATCGCGCAAGAAAAAAATACATTACTGCTTCAATCGTTTTCTTTTTGTTTTGTTTTAATTACATCATGATGTTTTCAACACAGTGCATAACTGTAATGTTGACCACAGTGAGTATGTAGCAAATCCACAGATAGTATACGTGATTGGTTATTGCTTTTCTTAGAATAAGCGGGAAAAGAAGACCCTGTTGAGCTTCACTCTAGTCCGACTTTGTGAAGACACATGAAGGGTGTAGCATGAGTGGGAGCGCAAGCGCAATTGAAATACCACTACTTTTATCGGTTTCTTTACTTATCGGTTTCTTTACTGTAAGTCAAGCGGAGATTTGTTCGCATCAGGCGAGCAATATCTCCGACGGGCCTATTCTCGCTGGTCACGGGATCCGCACAGTGTCAGGCGGGAGTGTGACGGCAGTACACGCTTTTACAGGTCCAGACACGATGACAGATGTATACGTTTATACCGGTCTAGACACTTGGTATAAGGCACCCAGCTGAGGGATATGGCTGAACGACTCTAAGTCAAATCCTCCGGATATGAGGGCCTGGTCGCTACCCACCTCCTGCTTTTGGAGCTTTGATGCTGAGCCGCCATAATCTACAGCAGTGTTTCCCAACGTGGGGCCCACGCCCCACAGGGGGGCAATTTGACTGTTAAGGGGGGCAATTCGAAAATGGAAGAAATCGGCTGAATATAACAAAACGGGGAGACTTGAGACTGAAGTTAACTAAATTGGAACCTGACATAAGATCTCTTTGCAGCAAGCATCAAGCGCAAGGATCTCACTAAATTTAAATAATAAATAATTACTAATAATTATAATAATATAGAAAAATCTTTCATTAAAATTATTTTGTACTTGAATTTCAGTTCTCCATTATATGTTTTGAAAATTTACTTACTGTGTTTGCTCAATAATTACCTAGTGATTTCTTCCTAAAACCTATCAATCAAGTTTCTTTAGTGAACATTTCAATTTTTGAATATTAAAAATAATGTATATGTTGAGGGGGGGGGGGGGGGGCAATATGAATTTTAGAAAGGCTTAAGTGGGGCATGGTACAAAAAATGTTGGGAAACACTGATCTACAGCCTACCTTGTTCCAGACGTACTGGTTATCCTTTCTTCTGGGAGAAAACAAGGCAAGACCGAGAGAGGGATCATGCTGCATGGGCAACACATGTTCTCTGATTTAATGCCCAGGCATTGTGCTTTGACCGCGCTCCATGGCCAAAGGCTTGCGAATGCGGTATGTGAGCCGGGTACCAGGCGTTTGCAGCTCAGCTGCGACCGATTTGTGTAGCAGACCGTGTCGCGTTGTTATAACGTGCTGGTATGGGAGCCGGTCGTTCAGAAAGCAATGGCAAACTACTGAACGTAGTAGCAAAGACGGCAAGTTGCCACTCACGTTTGAAACCTATCGAGGGCTGACACCATTTCGGCCTGCTGTTTATGGTTTTCAGTGGTGGAGACATTATGAACATGTCCAATATTTCACTGTCAGAAGACAGGAAGTGAGTATCTGGGGCGGACATGGTGAAGAATTTCTGATTTGTGGCCAGTAACAGTATCAAGTTATATGTTTCTTTGTGTCCAAGCAGTAACCATATTTTAACGTCCATGTGTCATACTCTGCAGTCCGTAACAATGTGTCACCTGAAGACCAGTTCACGTTGCCCTCTCTTATTTCTTATAATGGAAAACTTCACATAAACGAGTGGTCACGAATGCACTATGTTGCACTATGAAGGAACTGCCTCATGTCCACTTTCATGTAGCCTGTTATTGTCCTAGCGTCATCCTGGGTGGAATTTTCTAGTCGGCAATTGAGGGCTGGACATATTTCCTGTGGCTTGTGTTTTTGATTTCATTCGTTCGCGCTTTGAACTTAAGTGTAGTCCATACAGGTACTGCTCGTGCACTGGACTGATTTTTGTGTGTGACGTTCCCTATTACCAGTGTCCCTCTCCATCAGTCGAACCCACTCCGACTTCTGGGGTACTTATAATTTACGCCCCCCCCCCCCGGTCAAGGCAAGGCGTCAACATTTTAGTCCAACTTACCAGCATATGGGGTTGAACCCCCTATCTCGGTATCAACACACCGGATGTTTTATCCATTGGGCCATGCTGACCTCCTAGCTTCTGTTTATACCCCAACATAGAGCTTCAGCTGGATCTTCTTATGTCTGTTCTTGTGTATAAAAATAGCACGCCAGAAAACTCACATCTTTTCTAAAAGATATCAGAAAATGAACATAGTATAAAAAAATTGCTTGTCTTAGCAAATGTCCCTGATTAAATCGAACCAATGTGGCATTAACTTTATCTCATTTATAAAATAATGGCCACCCGACTACCTGGATGGATTGCAGACGGCTGCAAGGAGCTGATGCAGTCTGTCACAACATCCCGACCCCACCTCTATCTCTCCACTCCCAAATATATGTGTATGCGTGTTTGACCTAGAATATGCGAAGCCTGAAACACATTCAGTCCCTAGGGCAATATCTACACCAGCACTACCTTATTTTACCTTACTATACATTCACCTCCACAAACCCGAACTCGATTTCTACCTAACAAGGTATTTCGTATGTAGCAATGGCTTTAACACATATCCCCCCTACCAGCGGCCTCTGACCCGTAGTTGACAAGATTATAGTTGTAAATAATCAGGAATCTTAATGAACATCGCGGGACGGGTTATTCTCCCCGCAGATGAGATAGCAACATTCTTAAGCCTAGCTACCTTGGCATGGCACATTCTGATCTGCATTGTGGGATACCTTGTCCGCCGGTGTACCGTGTACTGTATTGTGCAAGCACTGGGTTTGGGCGTGTGAAAGCGTGTGTTGCCGGCACTCGGTTACCTTCCGTGTAGCCAAGTGTCTTTTATTTTGGTTCACGCGAATGTTTTTTCTTAGTTGTTGGATATTAATATACTTTCTGTTTCGCCGTGGATGGTAAAAATACCTTTATGTGTTTGTGATCAAAATATACCAACTGTGTTTAAATTAAACGTCCGTGGTGATTTTACTTTTGTAAACTGGATACTCGCCGTACCGTACCGTATAGTATAGTCATTGACATTATAAATAATATAATCGTGTAATGTTTCATAGTATATTATTATTATTATTTCATTCAAGTCTTTAGCGAATGGACTGTATACTATTGACTTTATACATTATATTTGTAATCCCTACTTGTTTTTTCAACCGCGAGCAATTTATTTCCTAGATGAGTAGAATTTTTGTATATTAAGAATACCCTATAATATATCTGAATGATGAATGTTCAATGTTGGGATTGATTACCGGCGTTTTAATTCATTGTACAGTGAATATATATATGAGATCTACAGAAAATATGTCAGGGATCCTGGTTGGTGGAAATAATATAAATAACTTACGTTATGCTGATGACACCGTCTTGATAGCAACAAGTCAGAAGAAGGGTCTACATGAAATGATAGATAGAGTGGTTGTAGAAATTGGAAAAAAAGGTCCTTAGTTTGAATAATAGAAAGATAGAAATCTTGTTGATATGAAAGAAACAGATTGTGCCTAAATGTGCAGTTAAAGTACATGACGTTTTTTGGGGGCAAGTGCAGAAATTCAGATGTCCAGGCTCATGGGTAACATCAGATAGAAGATGCATCACTGAGATAAAGAACATAATAGGACAAGCAAAAACTGTATTCTATCAAATGAACGTTTTGTGCAATAAGTCACTGTCCTTGAAAGTTAGAAAAAGGAGTTCTTGCATGTTACATACAACTTGTTTTAACATACGGCTGCGAATCCTGGACAATTAGTAAACAGTCGAAAAAAATCCCTGGTAGCCTTGGAGAAGTGGTTTTATAGAAGAATGCTGAAAATTACTTGGACATCCAAAATGAGCAATCAGGACGTTTTAAGGGAATGAGTCGCAATGACAATTTACCACAAACATCAGAAAGAGACAGTCATTGTTTTTTTGACCACGTTATGCGAAGACAAACACTGGAATATGTTGTAACAACCGGAAAGATCTGCGGAAAGAGATATGTGGTTTTATAGAAGAATGCTGAAAACTAATTTGACAGCCAAAAATGAGCAATCAGGACGTTTTAAGGGAAGCTGAAATCGTAATCTGTGGAAAGGCATGATCACCCACGCCAGCTGGCAAGGCACTGGATGATGATAATGATTCTGTAAAGACTAATGCTATATGGAAAATTTCTCTCACGCCCCTTCACCTCCAGTTTTCTAATGTACCTAATGTGGTTGTAGCTATTTGATGAGGTTGCGTCGAACAAGAGAGCTTCTTGGTCACGGACCTGGAAGATGTGACCACAGATCTCTCTCTCTCTCTCTCTCTCTCTCTCTCTCTCTCTCTCTCTCTCTCTCTCTCTCTCTCTCTCTCTCTCTCTCTCTCTCTCTCTCTCTCTCTCTGCTTGCGCTTGAACTTCCTCCGCACTGATGGCGGGGTTGTGGGATAGCTTCCTACACCGGTCAGTTGGATTTCAACGTTGACTTCCCGTTCTGAAAGCAGTGGCAAACTACTCAACGGAAACAGCGTTGAAAATCAACCTGGGGTTGGTGCTGATCGCAACGTTGAAAAGGGCATGCAACAAGCCCCGGTGAGGGCCGGGATTTTTTCACGTGGACTTCTAGTAACAAAATTTCCCCTGGTCTCTGGGTAGTGAGATTGGACGCCTGTGTGTGTGTTGTTGCGCACATAAAAAATCCCCTGGCAGTTGGAAATCGAAAAAGAGTAGCCTACTGGCGCTGCCCGGGCAAAATTTCGAGTTAAAAATCTACCCAAAATATTTCAGTATCGTCGTCGGTGCTACGGAGTTCGTGCACCGAGCTGGGATTCTCCGGACTCAGGCTTGAGTTAGGAGTAGAACGGAGCACTTATGGGTTACACCCGATGCCGTGATGTTGATCCGTCGACTAAACTAAACTTTTTTTTTTGCATATCCTTTACAGGACATCGCTGTCAACATCAGCATCTTTCAGCTGTATGTTAATTTCTTGGCAAGATTACGCTCAGTAGTTTGCCATTGCTTTCTGAGCGGCCGGCTCACATACCCCGTAAGTTACCGATGCGATTCGAACCACTGCTGATTCTCACCGTCATCACGTTACCGACGAGAGTATACGAGATTACGGAGAAAAGTCATAACCTCTAAGCCACGAAACTAAACCAAACTATATGCAACATGTCTCATCTCATCTCATCAGGTTCCTCTTGTACCTTGCGGTGTCGAGGTGAAGTATAAACATCGTGAGAATGCCCGATTATGGGCTTCATATATCGATATTTCCATGGACTCTGTTATTCCCTCCGTCCAACGTTTATGTGGTCGGCCTCTTCCTCTGTTTCCATCTGGTCTGTACGTCATTGCTTGTTGTGGTATGCTGTTGACTGGTAACCTACTTGCATGGCCAAACCATTTGAATTGCTGCTTTCTAATAAAATCTAGTGCTGCTTTAACCCCCACTTTAGTCCTGATTTCTTAATTTCTGATCTTATCTCTTCTTGATACGTTGAGTATTCTTCTCAGGAACCTCATTTCTGTTGTTGTGATTTTTCTTTTCTCTTTTTCTGTCATTGTCCAGGTTTGGCATTGGTAGCATAGAGTTGGTAGGAAGATTGTGTTGTAAAGTGCTTTCTTAGTAGCTATTGATACATGTTTGTTCTTTATTATTGGTGCCATTTGTCCAGTGAGTTGATATGCCTTATTGCACCTATTTTCGATCTCGTCTTCTGATCTGCCATTTGATGATATTATACTTCCTAGGTACTTGAAACTCTTTACTTGTTTCAAGGGATGTTCGATTAGGTGAATTGTTGTTGCTTGTTCTTCTTTAGTTATAGTTATTACCTCTCTTTTGCTTGTGCTAATTTTCATGTTATGTTCCCTACACATTTCATTTAGACTATTCGACATATCATAATGTGAAATTGCCAGCAACAAGTTGAATGTAGCCACTGTCAAATTAAACCCTTTACAACATGCAAACACATGCACGCACATACACACGCGCACAAACACATACTTTTTAGAAAGTGAATCGTTATTTGTCCGTTTATGTCTTGAGATTTTAAAACTGTACCCTGTCTTGGAAGTTCCTCATGTAACCTCATGTGCCGTAATAGTTGCCTGTTTTCTGTTTAGTTTAGTTTCGTTTAGTTTAGTTTAGTTGACGGATCAACATCAGGGCACATCGGTGTAACCCATAAGTGCTCCGTTCTGCTCCTAACTCTAGCCTGAGGTTGGAGAATCTCAGTTCAGTGCACGAACTCCGTAGCATCGGCGAGGATCCTGAAATACTTTGGGTAGATTTTTAACTCGAAATTTTGCCCGGGCAGCGCCGTTAGGCTACTCTTTTTCGATTTCCAACTGCCAAGGGACTTTTTTACGTGCGCAACAATACACACGGGCGTCCAATCTCACTACCCAGAGACCAGGGACAATTTTGTTACTAGAAGTCCACATGAAAAAATCCTGGCCCTCACCGGGGCTTGAACCCGGGACCTTCAGCACTCGAGGGGGACACTAAACCTCGAGACCACTCAGCCCCCTTGACGTCAGCGAAGTGTTAGCAATATTCGTTGGTATACTGATTGTCTGTTTTCTCAGTCTCCAATGCTGTTAAAGTTTTCTTCAGACGCCACTGGCTACATTTCCATTTTACCATTACCCGCCCCCTCCCCCTCTTTTTCAACATCATAAGAGAAGTTATATTAGGGCCAATCGCCTGGCTCAGATTAATAATCCTGTGACCGAGGCATCCACTATTCGAATATTAATTTGAAGGTGATTGTTGTCCAAATATGGTAATTAGTTAAATACCAAATGTCACTTTTATTACATCGTTAAAAAGTGAACGGTTATATTTCTTGTCCGTGTAACTTCTTGTGATAGGTATGCCCTTGCGTGTAATTTGACAGTTGATAGATTCATTTTCTAGCTGGCAATTTCACATCATGACATGGCGCTTAAATTTAGATTTAGCTTTTAAGTTAAAACAGGGTTGGGGGAGTAGAGAGAGAGAGAGAGAGAGAGAGAGAGAGAGAGAGAGAGAGAGAGAGAGAGAGAGAGAGAGAGAGAGAGAGAGAGAGAGAGAGAGAGAGAGAGAGAGGCGCTTTCTTCTAGGCCGCCTGTACGTGTCCAAGCACCCTTGTGTCCACCCACCATTGTGTCCACTCACCCTTGTGTTCACGCACCCTTGTGTTCACCCACCCTTGTGTTCACCCACCCTCGTGTCCACTCTCCCATGTGTACACTCACCCTTGTGTCCACCCACCCTTGTGTCCACCCACCCTTGTGTCCATTCACCCTTGTGTCCACCCACCCTTGTGTTCACCCACCCTCGTGTCCACTCCCGTGTGTACACTCATCCTTGTGTCCACCCACCCTTGTGTCCACTCACCATTGTGTCCACCCACCCTTGTGTTCACCCACCCTCATGTCCACTCTCCCGTGTGTACACTCACCCTTGTGTCCACCCACCCTTGTGTCCACTCACCCTTGTGTCCACTCACCCTTGTGTCAACTCACCCTTGTGTTCACCCACCCTTGTGTCCACCCACCTTTGTGTCCACTCACCCTTGTGTCCACTCACCCTTGTGTCCACTCACGTGTGTACACTCACCCTTGTGTCCACCCACCCTTGTGTCCACCCACCCTTGTGTCCACTCACTCTTGTGTCCACTCACTCTTGTGTCCACTCTCCCTTGTGTCCACTCACCCTTGTGTCCACCCACCCTTGTGTCCACTCACTCTTGTGTCCACTCACCCTTGTGTCCACTCACTCTTGTGTCCACTCTCCCTTGTGTCCACTCACCCTTGTGTCCACTCTTGTGTCCACTCACCCTTGTGTCCACTCACCCTTGTGTCCACCCACCCTTGTGTCCACTCACCCTTGTGTCCACTCACCTTTGTGTTCACCCACCCCCGTGTCCACTCTCCCTTGTGTACACTCACCCTTGTGTCCACTCTCCCATGTGTCCACGCACCCTTGTGTCCACCCACCATTGTGTCCACCACCCTTGTGTCCACTCAACCTTGTGTCCACTCAACCTTGTGTTCACCCACCCGTGTATTACCCACCCCGCGTCCACTCTCCCGTGTGCACACTCACCCTTGTGTCCACCCACCCTTGTGTCCACTCACCCTTGTGTCCACCCACCCTTGTGTCCACTCACCCTTGTGTCCACCCACCATTGTGTCCACTCACCCTTGTGTTCACCCACCCTCGTGTCCACTCTTCCTCGTGTCCACCCACCCTTGTGTCCACCCACCATTGTGTCCACTCACCCTTGTGTCCACTCACCCTTGTGTCCACTCACCCTCTGTGTCCACTCTCCCGTGTGTACACTCACCCTTGTGTCCACTCTCCCTTGTGTACACTCACCCTTGTGTCCACGCACACTTGTGTCCACCCACCATTGTGTCCACTCTCTCTTGTGTCCCTCACCCTTGTGTCCACTCTCCCTTGTGTACACTCTCCCTTGTGTACACTCTCTCTTGTGTTCACCCACCCTTGTGTCCACTCACCTTTGTGTCCACTCTCCCTTGTGTCCACGCTCCCCTGTGTCCACGCTCCCCTGTGTCCACGCTCTCCTGTGTCCACTCACCCTTGTGTCCACCCACCCTTGTGTCCACTCTCCCTTGTGTCCACGCTCCCCTGTGTCCACGCTCCCCTGTGTCCATTCACCCTTGTGTCCACTCACCCTTGTGTCCACTCTCCCCTGTGTCCACTCTCCCGTGTGTCCACTCACCCTTGTGTCCACTCACCCTTGTGTCCACTCACCCTTGTGTCCACGCTCCCCTGTGTCCACTCACCCTTGTGTCCACGCTCCCTTGTGTCCACTCACCCTTGTGTCCACGCTCCCTTGTGTCCACGCACCCTTGTGTCCACTCACCCTTGTGTCCACGCTCCCTTGTGTCCACGCTCCCTTGTGTCCACACTCCCTTGTGTCCACGCTCCCCTGTGTCCACGCTCCCCTGTGTCCACTCACCCTTGTGTCCATGCTCCCTGTGTCCACGCTCCCTTGTGTCCACTCACCCTTGTGTCCACTCACCCTTGTGTCCACGCTCCCCTGTGTCCACTCACCCTTGTGTCCACGCTCCCTTGTGTCCACTCACCCTTGTGTCCACGCTCCCTTGTGTCCACGCACCCTTGTGTCCACGCACCCTTGCTGCAACTTTCTATTTATCTCTTGTGTATTTATGTTTGTCTGTTTATTTATGTTTGCCTATTTATTTATGTTTGCTAATTGTTTATTTATATGTCTGTTATTTATATATGTCTGTTTATTGTGCACAGCACATGGTGATGATGTTAGATACAATATATTTGCCTCCTGCTCCTCCTTCAGTTTTGTTTTTAAAGTTGCATACCCCTTACATGACGTTGCAGTCAACACCATTTTTCAGCTGTTGTTGATGTTCTTGGCAAGATTACGCTCAGTAGTTTGCTATTGCTTTCTGAATGACCGGCTCACATACCCCGTAAGTAACCAACGCGACGCGATCCGCTGCCGAATCTCTCGCAGCTGTATTCCTCACGTGGATATACGGGATTACCGAGAAAGTCGTTAAGGAAGAGAGCGGTCGCCAGGGAGAGGCCCTCCTTCAGTGTTCACTATAAATTACCGAACTCTAACGCATTGCCGAAATCTGACCAACTACCCACATTTAACTTTTGAAATCTGGTCTCACCCGAGCGCTGCAATTTACCTGGCCGCTGTACCTGCGGTTAGCGTCAGTAGTACCAGAGTACTGTGTGTGTACCCTGTCGCCAGGATCTTGACAGTTGTTAGAGAATAGAGCCACTGGGGTGTATAGTTGTGACATTCTTTTCCGGGACACACACCGTATCGTATTGCGATAAGACAGGTCACATACCGGGAACTCGTCTCTCTGGTGTGTCTCTTTACTGGCGTCCGTCTCACCACGGTAAGCATTCTTTATGGTGATTGATGTAACCTGGGATTGTACGCAGCCTTTCTGTCTTTTGGTGTTCTATATTGGGGAGGTTTTTATTTTTAACGACATTGCATCTCATCCTGGTTCTGTTATATTGCGTTTTAGATTGGATGATAAAAGAGAATACATAACTTATATTAATGTTCATCAATCAATCAGTCATGTGCCATCTCCACAATGGAAGTTGGCTGTAATGGATCTCCAATAGTCTCTCCCCGTGACTGTACATTCTGTCAGATTGCTGTTCGTCCATCTCTTGATGTTATTGTTATCTTCCCACTTGTACCGTTGTTACCTCTTGCTCGCTTGCCTTCAACCTTACCCTCCAGTGTGGTTTTTATAAGATAAGTTTTATTGATGTCTTTTAGTGTGGCCGAAATATTTCACTTGCTTCTTATTTATTTCTTTCATCAATTCTCTTTTAATTCCCAGTTTTTCTAGAACCTCTGTATTTGATTGTTTTTGTTTTCTTCTGTATATCCACATCTCCAGGACTTCTATTCGACTTTCTAATTGACCATTCATTGCCTATGCGTCCACGCCACATAGTAGTGTTGAATACACATAACATTTGAGAATTCTCAATTTTAATGCGTTGTTAATCTCTCTCTCTCTCTCTCTCTCTCTCTCTCTCTCTCTCTCTCTCTCTCTCCTCTCTCTCTCTCTGTATGCGCGTGCGTGCGTGCGTGCGTGCGTGCGTGCTTGCTTGCCTGCGTGCGTGCGTGCGTGTGTGCCTGCGTGCGTGCGTGTGTGTGTGCCTGCGTGCGTGCGTGTGTGTTAATACTGATTTCATGATGTTGAAAGCATTTTCATTTCCATGTTGATACAAACGGCCATGGGTAGGGCCTTAAAAGACGTTTTTCTTGAACTCTAATAGATATAGCTGTTACTGGACCAGGGTTAATAATAACAGGGTCTCCTAGCTTTTATTTTTCTCTTCTTCTGTTCTTTATCCTCTATTGGGGACAGTCCCTCAACCAACTCACACTGTCTCATACAGCTCTCTCTGTGTCATCTCCGTGTTATTAATCTCTGGCTTTAATTCTCGCCTCCGTGCATTTTTAGATCTCCCTCTATTTCGTTCGCCTTGTGGGCTCCAAACAAAGGAGTGTATAGTTATACTATCTTCGCCTTCTTTTAGAGATAGGTGGTCTGGTCACTCGGCCGCTTTATCCTGGGTCATCATCATCAGATGACATTTCCGTGTTGAATATGGACTTGAATGACTCCTCAACACTTCCTGTCACGCGTTTACCTGCCATGCGCTTTCACAGTGTGCTCATACATGCTTAATTATGCCCCGAGTCTATCTCGTGATGTTGTGGAACCATATCTATGACTGTTTGCATCTGAAATGCTTGTCCTTCACTTTCCCTTCAAGCACACTATTTAACAACGGACTGTGTCCTTTTTCAAGCCCTAAGTCCTTTAGCCGTATTCAGTCATGTTTTCATCAGTCTCAGGTTTGTCATGACTGTTAAATCTCCCTAGTTGCATTACATTCTTTCCCAAGTTCGTATCCTTGCTTGTACTACGCGTATTCCAATCTTCCTGATTGTACCACGTTCTAGTCGTGTAGGTTGTACCACTCCTGTCTCCTTGTTTGCACCACGGTCTAATCTGTGGTACAATCTGTCAGATTGTACCATATTCCAGTCTCCCCGTTTGTACCCTTCCAACCTCCCTAGTTGTATCATGCTCGAATCTTTCTGGTTGCACCATGCTCCAATCTCCATGGTTGAAACAGTTCTGTCTCCTTATTTGCACCAGTCTAATCTCTCTGGTTGTGCCATGCTCCAGTCTCCACGTTTGTACCCTTCTAACTTCCATAGTTCTACCATGCTCTATTCTCTCTGGTTATGCCATGCTCCAGCCTCCCCGTTTGTGCCCTTCCAACCTCCCTAGTTCTCAATCAATCAATCATGTGCCTTGCCGGAAAGCTTGGGCGGTCATGACTCGCCATTTCACTCGATCACCAGCGTCGTGGATCAGCTCAGTGTTCCCGTCTCGTCCATGCCATGTGGCCAAGCCATCCAGGTATTTTCCTCTCGGTTTTCCTCTTGGTCTGTTCCCTTCGATCTTGCCATTTGTCACTAAGTCCTCCAATCCATTTCTTCTCATAACATGTCCAAAAAATTTTCACTGTCTACGTCTAATTTCTCTAATCAATTTACGATTTTCATTTGTCTTCTGTAGTACTTCGTCATTGGTTTTTCTGTCTGTCCATGGTATTCTTTGCATTTTCCCCAGAAACCACATTTCTGCAGCCATCAGATGTTTTTCAGCTTGACTGCACATTGTCCAAGTTTCACATCCATATAAAAGAACAGGCTCTATGTATCCCCTCAACACTCTTTTTCCCGTTTCAATTGACATCTTTTTATTGGTCAGAATGTTTTTCATCTTGCTAAAGGCTACTTTCGCCATGGCGATTCTTGTTCTAATCTCTTCAAGGCATCTCCCATCAGATGTTATGACTGTTCCGAGATAATTGTACCGATTCACTTGTTGAAGAATATTCCCATTTACTTGTATATTACATTGTGGTACTTCGTTCTTCCTAGTGACGACCATAACCTGTGTCTTCTTACAATTTAATTCCAACCCCAGCTACTCACTGTGTACAACAATCGCGTCTACTAATTGTTGTAGATCTTGTGCATTGTCTGCAATCAATACTGTATCATCTGCATATCTAATGTTATTGATGTTTCGTCCTCCAATGCTGATTCCATTTATATCTTCTACATTTCTGAAAATATTTTCACTGTATAGGGAAAAAAGATCTGGAGACATTACACATCCCTGCCTAACACCTCTCTTAATAGGTTGATATTGTCCCACTTCATTATCAATCTTTATGGCAGCTTGTTGTTTCCAATATATGTCTTTTATAAGTCTAATGTCTTTCCCATCAATTTGTAGAATTTGTTTGGGGGGGGGGGGGGGGGGGGGGGGGGCTTGCCAGCTTTCATATGCTTAAAAACATTTTGAACCTCCATCTTCAAAATTGGTGGTCCTCCATTATTAAATCTAATATCATACTGTTCCTCTCTGTTATCATTATACAGGTTTTTCACATAATCTGTCCATACATGTAGAATCTGATTATTTTCTACTTTTCTATTATGATTTTGCCATCTTTAGTTTTTAGACAACCTGTTGATGTACTTATTCTTTTATTAGTAAGTCCCTGAATTCTTTTGTGCACTAATTTGGTATTTTGACTGTTGTGTTGTTTTTCAATGTCTAAGCACTTTTCCTCAAGCCTTGCTTCTTATGCCTCCTTACATAATATTCTGACTTGTCTGTGAATTTCTTCATTTTTTTTTTTTTTTTTTTTTTTTTTTTTTCGCTTTTCCATCCTGTTTCAGGATATTGCGGTCAACACCAGCATCTTTCAGCTGTATGTTGATTTCTAGGCTAGATTACGCTCATCAGCACGCCACGACTTTCTGAGCGACCGGCTCCATACTCTCATAAGTCACTTTTGCGATTCGAACCACTGCTAATTCTTGTCGCGTCACGTGACGAGAGTATTCGGGGTTAGCGGAGAAAGCTGCTAACCCCTCGGCCATGGAGCCATATGAATTTCTTCATATTTGGCAGAATTATTTTTGTTGAGTCTTCTTGATTCCGTTTGGTGTAAAATTTCTTCTGTCATCCATTTCTTATGACCCACCTTCTTTAATTGTGGAATAGTTGTTTCTGCAGCCAAACTGATTGAATTCTTCAACATTTCCCATTGATCATCCACAGAGCCTGGAATAATATCTCTAGATCAGACAATAAATCTGTACTTCTATGTTGAATTTGTTTTGTATTTCCTTGTCATTACTTAATGTACCCAAGTCATATTTAGTGTTTCCTGTTATATACTTGACTTTCTTCAACTTTATCCTCAATGTTCCTGTAAGTATGTTCCTGTCACTTTAACAATCAGCACTGGGAACTGTTTTTGCTATTGTTAGTGCGTTTCTAAATCTTCTGCTAATCAGAATGCAGTCAATCTGGTTTCTGATCGTGCTATCAGGACTCCTCCATGTCCATAATCCCTAGTTCTACCATGCTCTAATCTTTGTGGTTGCACCATGCTCCAATCTCCCTGGTTGTACCAAATGTTTCTCATAGACAGCAGTTAGTCAGTTAGATTTTCATGGCTCAGTAGCGACCGAATGGAAACCATATCACGGCAATCCTTCGACAAACCAGCTTTTCTATGTTGGGGGAGGGGAGGGTGTTGAGGAAGGGAGCTAGTCATCCAGAACATAAAATATGGCCAAGTATATGTGACATTCTTAGCTGTTCTTCCCAGTATGGGAGTGTTGTCAATTTTTGCTTATGTTAATAGTTTTCCCTACCTAATTCTCCCTCCCTCTCTCTCTCTCTCTCTCTCTCTCTCTCTCTCTCTCTCTCTCTCTCTCTCTCCTCTCTCTCTCTCTCTCTCTCTCTCTCTCTCTCTCTCAATCTGAAGTTGGAAGATGTATTATCACTTGTAACGGCACGATATATCGACATCTATCGCGAATAAGGAGGAGTGTATTCATTGTTTGTGTGTCGGTTATTGTTATCATAGATATGGCGTGACGCGCCAGTCGACTCTAATCTGCGCTCCCCCACACGTCAGCCGTCAACCTCTAGTGAACTGACGTCAGCTGTAAGGTCAAGTACGTCAACTGGCGTGCACTAATCTCACACTAGCACAAGTGAGCGGACAGCGTTGTTATGTTTGATCTTGATTATATCATTGAGAGCATTACATTTCATAATAAACAATGCGGGGCACGAGAATATGGCTCGTGTGCTGACACACCGAACGTTTGTGGTTTTCTCGGTGCAATGATAAATGTTTCCTATCCTTTTACTGGACGTTGCGATCAAGCCTAGCTTGATTATCTTTGCAGTTTTACGTTCTTTGGTTATTCTTTTGTTGCACTTTAGTTAGTCTCCTAAACAACAAGTCAATGTTTAAGTTACCTGACTGGTTCGTGAATGAACCCACTACCCCGTCGTCAGCCCACCGAATTTTAAGGGCGAGCACGATGATCCTCTAGGCCACGCTGACCTCTCTGGGTGCAATGCATGATAAATGGCTAGGAAAGAAAAATATGTATTTATGAGTGGTAGTCCTTAGTATTGACTTGTGTGCGTACAGTGTCACATAAATCCAAATTTTGACTAGCACAATCACCAACTGAAGCCTCAACAAAACAAAAATAACTTTCGTAAAGATGAACCTACTGGATAGCCACACAATACATGTTTACATGTTATAATGTCAGCTTATAGCACAAAGGAATTGTAGTAATAATGTCATGTCATCTTATAGAACAAAGGAATTGTATTAGTGTTGACGCATAGCACAAAGGAATTGTTACAATGTCAGCTTATAGCATAAAGGAATTGTAACAGTGTCATCTTATAGTACAAAGGAATTGTAACAATATTAGCTTACAGCACAAAGGAATTGTAGTAATAATGTAATCTTATAGAACAAAGGAATTGTATTAGTGTTGACGCATAGCACAAAGGAATTGTAACAATGTCAGCTTATAGCATAAAGGAATTGTAACAGTGTCACCTTATAGTACAAAGGAATTGTAATAATGTCATCTTATAGTACAAAGTAATTGTACATAACGCAAGCTGACATCATTGTATCTTATTTAAAGGCAATATATTCTCCCTTATACCTTTTGTTTTTCTGTTTTGTTTTCTCTGTGTATTTCCCTTACTCATGACTTCATTTACATTAGAAACATTTAAATAAAGAAATAGTGACAATGGAGATCAAAACAGTGTACCCACAGTAAATAAGTACGACACTACAAGTATGACATGAACAAAGAGATAATTAATTGAATAACGCTTTTTTAGATTAAATAACATGACACTGTAATGATTGATAACTGAGGACAGTTGGAGACGGAATCAACAGAGTTCACAACCTTCTGCGACACTCAGAAAGAACTCATGCAGAGTCATAAGGCGCAGAACCGAGGCGTGTCCCCTGGGTACAGTCATTAGCGGACTTGATGGTTTTTCTAGGATCGGGATAGTCACAGGTTTCACCGCTTGTTCTGAGTCTTCAAAATATCCCCTTTGACCATAGTAAATATTCCTGTTACTGGCGACTTTGAAGCCAACAGATGTGCTCTTGCGTTACATCGGGAATTACTGTCAAATCCTGAGATCACCAAACGTCCATCCTCATGTGAAAGGTAATAGAAAGCCACCACATTATCTTTACAAAATGAAGTTTGTGAGCTGGTCTCAGATTAGTAGTGGATGGGCGACATGTTCAGACACTTCATACCAGACTTCAGACTAAATAACCCGATGTGACAGGGCCTGGTGCGATATTAGGTCAGACTGCCGCGATTATGTACAATATTTGAAGACGTGAGGTTTCCTATTTGGACATTTTGCAACCGTCCAGACTTTGTGACTCCAGAAAACGTGATAGCTTTTAGACCATTCAAAATATGTGGCATTGAGAAAACTTGAGGTTGTGCATATTATGTGAAACTGTTTAGAATATTTGAGATGTGGGGTTTTAGTTCAGAAAATGTGATGTATAGAAAATGCACGCACATGTGTGTATGGAACCATTCATAATATGTAAAGTACAGAAAACGTGCGTATATTGTATTAAACATAGTCGTATTATGTGAAATATAGAAAACATACGTATTGTATCACATCATTCATAATATGTGAAGTATAGAAAGCGTGTGCATAGTTTATTAACATTTTCTTAACATGTGAAGTATAGAAGACGCGAAAATACTGTATGAGAATCCAGAAAAACATAACTGACCGAATCTCCGAGCTATCCACATTTCCGGACTATTACTCTAGATAGTAGTGTTAGATAAAACCGTTACGCGTATTTTATCCTTCCCGAAGTGCACGTTTCATCATTTTGATTTCGTTGTTTAGAAACATCATCATCATACATGTGATAGGGGTTCATGACATCATACTGGATCTCTCAGGAATGATCGGGTACAACACCTATCCGGGGACAGTAACCGGAGAACATTATGCCTGGTATTGCAGCAGTGGGTGTCAGATGTACGGAATTGTGTTTAGGGACGCAAGGCGCCTGACCTAGGAGAGGATATTCACACAGATATGCCATGCGTTATGCTACTCAGAGCACCCGAGACCAACGGAGGTGGCCCAAGTCCGCTAGGCGAAGACCGCCCAAGATAATGCTGATCATTTTTATGGCAAGTCCTTTTAGCTGGCGAGATCTTCCAAGCAAAGGGAAAGCTTCTAAACAACAACAGAAGCAGCAGCAGAACCATCAACAGTATCAATGGCAGTCAAAGCCTTTGTACCAACAGCAGAACAGCCATCAGCGTATCGAGGTCAGGCAGTGTCGTGTTGGTTCTTCTGTGGTTTTCAGTCTGGTAGGAGTTCCCCGCGTTGCCAGACCCACAAATCATCACGTCGTAAGTATACTTTTGATCTCTCTCTCTCTCTCTCTCTCTCTCTCTCTCTCTCTCTCTCTCTCTCTCTCTCTCTCTCTCTCTCTCTCTCACTCACACACACACACACACACACACACACACACACACACACACACAACACACACACACACAACACACACACACACACACACACACACACACACTCACACACACACACACACACACACACACAACACACACACACACACACACACACACACACACACACACACACACACACACACACACACACACACACACACACACGTGTCATGAGAACTATTACTAATATAACCATCAGAAATCTCATGAAAGGTATAATTATGAGAAGTTTCACGAAAGGCTGTCTATTTTCAACCTTTGTTATTTCCATTGAATATACAGTAGTTCTGTGTTTGGGACTGTTTACTTGACATCTATCTCGCTCCATTTTTCTCACCTCCTTATTCTCACCCCCTTTTCCCCTTCACCTGACTCTTATCTCTCACTTCTCTCTCTCCCTTCCATTTCTCTCATGCCCTCCCTTTTCTCTCAATCCCTCCCTCCCTTTTCTCTCACTCCTCCTCTCTCTATATCTCTCACCCCCTCCTCTCCCCCACTCTCTCTCCCTCCCTTCCCTCTCTCCCTCCCTCATTTCCTCTCCCTACTCTCCCTCTCCAGTGATGGGGTGTGTAGTGGTAATATCGTCACATACACGTAGTCTTTGATGTAATCTGTTCTTTTCTGTCTAGTTTCCGTTTAGTGTCTGTTAATCTGTCTGAGCGGGCGCGTTGTTGTAATGGTTTGGATATTACGCTGAAAATGACAAGAGCGTGGCCGGACAATGCCAGCTCTCGTCTTTCGTTACTGGAGGGAACGACCGGCCAACTATTCCCCCATACGCTTCGGTCTCCAAAAAGTGCAACGGTCTTGCCACTTCATAAACCCACAGCAGGTATATCCTAAGGTGTTTGCTTCTTATCATGTCTGTTTACCTGTTTTTATTTTTGTCTCCCGCGGTCTTTCCTTTATGAGTCATATGACCACGCAGTAAGCCAACTATTTACACCTGTCACAGTTACCATGTGTGTACCAGATGGGCCGTAAGCCTCAACCCGTCTCCTTCAGCAAGGTGAACGTGCCTATAGCAGAATGATGGGAGTTTCCACGTGCCCGAAGCTTCCAGCCTTTTCTGTTATCTAGTATGATTTCCATATCTACTCTGGCCCATTTAACTTCTCGTACATCGTATGTGAAAGTCACTCGGCGCTTACTAGTGTTAATATATCACTGATGGTTGTACAGATTTCGCAATATTCTCCTTTTTTTTCTGCCTGTCTTTGGGCAATGCCGGTTGCTTTGTCTTGAGTATTTGCGAAGCTGTGCCACTGATTCCATTGATGTTACTGGTCATGAGAAGCTACTTCTATGCAATATATATTTATTAATCTGTGAATCCAGTTGAGAGGGTTCTAAAGAGCTATCTCAAGTCAGTTGTGATATACGTAACTGAATAATTGACAATACACACATTTGTGAGACATTAGCAATAGAGATGCTGGTTTATACAATAATAATGAGAACGCCATGGACTGATTTTAAAAGTGAAATGAAGATATCTTGAAAGAAGTTAACGGAACAATTATGAGACGAAGAACATCCTTTAGGCACATCATGAGAGGAAAGCCGAATGACGTCGTGAAAACAGGACAGTTGTTTGGAGTGGAAGAGAGACAACAGAAGACCAAGAGAGAAGTTGCCAGGCAGTTTGACATCGTGGTATAGAGGAACATCATTGCGGGAGATGATTGACAATGCGCGAGAGAGAAGGCTTCAAAATGAATGCTTTGTTTAATTCTACCATACCTGTTTATGTTTCTTTCATGCTTTTTGTAATAAAGCCATTGGAACGGTTTGCGAATGAACGTCCCTAATGCATCACACGGTGGAAAGGAAAAGACTAAGCCAACGGTTGAGCAAACAGACTTGTACTACCAACAACCCTGCCACTACTGAGGGTTGAATCTGCACCACTAACTCGGTATGGCCGCCCACTTCCCTACATGCCACCGTCATATGACCCGTTGAGAGGGTTGAATGGACAACACAAGACTCTGACATTCCAATACATGCTTATCTTTTACAGTCAGTAAAGAGTAAGAGTGCTAGTTATAATGGTACCAGTTAGTCTGATTATGTGTCCATCTGATCTTTCCTCTGAGTTCCCGCCAGATCATCTGGTCACTCCATGACACACCATTCATCATCATCATGTGCCATGCCGATAAGCGTAGGCGGCAATGTTTCGCCATCCCACACGATCACCAGAGTCGTAGACCAGCTCTGTGTTCTTGTCTCATTAACTACAAGCAATATTGGTGTATCTAAAACATGCATATACTCGGGAAGGTTAACCCGGTCAACAAATGCCCGCAGAAGTCGAATGTGTCGACCTAAAGGCGCAATTAAACAGGCACAAGGCAATTACCTCTGGAAAAAGAAACACAGTCCGGATGAACGCAGCAGCAGAAGAAGAAGAAACATGTATATACCCCCTTGAATGAATATACACTGTTGTAACACTGGAGAATGCCAGAGGCCGGAGAAGTAACACGAGCAATTAATTAACAAGTACCGGAGAATCCCTTGTATCTTCCTCCACACTCAGGCAACTCAGCAGTGATTAACTGTCAAACTGTAGAAAACCACGCATTTATCATATACTAGCTGACCCGGCCCGGCTTTGCCCAGTCCCTGGTGGGGAGCATCTCATTTAATTCATATAAGTAGTCATATAAGTTCTCGTTCCCGTTACCGACTGTCTGTCTGTCTGTCTGTTTGTCTGTCTGTCTGTCTGTCTGTCTGTCTGACCCGGCCCGGCATCGCCCAACTCCTGGTGTGGAGCATCTCATTTAATTCATATAAGTAGTCATATAAGCTCCCGTTCCCGTTCACGACTATCTATCTGTC
Organism: Cepaea nemoralis; assembly: GCA_014155875.1. Taxonomy (NCBI): domain Eukaryota; kingdom Metazoa; phylum Mollusca; class Gastropoda; order Stylommatophora; family Helicidae; genus Cepaea; species Cepaea nemoralis. Next base: position 333,755 of record JACEFZ010008297.1, read on the forward strand.
TGTCTGTCTATATGTCTGTCTGTCTGTCTGTCTGTCTGTCTGATCCGGCCCGGCTTCGCCCAGCCCCTGATGGCGAGCATCTCATTTAATTCATATAAGTAGTCATATAAGTTCCCGTTCCCGACTGTCTGTCTGTCTGTCTGTCTGTCTGTCTGTCTGTCTGTCTGTCTGTCCGTCCCTCCCTCTCTGTCTGTCCCTCCCTCTCTGTCTGTCTGTCTGTCTGCCTGTCTGTCTGCCTGTCTGTCTAATCATTTATTGGTTGCAGTTAGAACAACCTTAGATAAACGAAGACCAACTTACAAAAAGCATTAGAAAGAGCACTTGAAAGATCTTTACATCTTCCCCAACAATTAACTTGGGTAAATGGAGCGGCGGCAGCAGCATCAGCAGAAGAAGGAAAAGGAGGAGTAGGAGCTGGGAGGAGGAAGAGGGAGGTGGAGGAGGGAGGAGTAGGAGGGAGGAAGAGATAGGCGGAGAGAGGAGGAGGAGGGAAGAGGAGGAGGAGGAGGAGTAGGGAGGAATAGGAGGGAGGAGGAGGGATTAGGAGGAGGAGGAGGAGGTAGGAGAAGGGAGGAGGAAGGAATAGGGAGGAATAGGAGGGAGGAGAGAGGAGATGGAGGAGGAGGGAGGAGGAAGGATGAGGAGGCAGGAGGAGGAGGCAGGACGAGGAGGGTAGGAGGAAGGAAGAGGGTAGGGGAGGAGGAAGGAGAAGGAGGGAGGAGAAGAACGCAGGGGGAGGAGGTGGAGGGAGGTGGAGGGAGGAGGAAGAGGGAGGGGAAGATGAGGAGGAGGAGGGAGGTGGAGAGAGGAGGAAGGAGGAGGAGGGATGAGGGGGAGGACGTAGGAGGAGGGATAGGAGGAGAGAGAGAGATGAGGAGGAAGGAAGAGAGTGATTAGGAGGATGAGGAGGAAGAGGAGAAGGAGGTAGGGGAGGAAGAGGAGGTGATGGAGGAGGAGGAGAGGAGGAGAGGGATGTGAGGGAGGAGGAGGGAGGAGGTAGAGGGAGGAGGAGGAGAGTGAGGAGGAGGGAGGAGGAGGAGGGATGAGGGGGAGGACGTAGAATTAGAAGGTGGGAGGAGAGAGGAGAAGGGAGGAGGAAGGAAGAGGAGTGATTAGGAGGAGGGAGGATGAGGTGAGGAGAGTGGGGAGGATGAGGAGGAAGGAGGAGGAGGAGAAAGAGGGAGGAGGAGGGGAGAGGAGGAGGAGGATTTTAACGCATATGCCTGTAGACAACTGCAGCGAAAAGGTGGGTCTGTCTATCTATCTGACCCGGCGTGGCTTTGCCCAGCTCCTGGCGGGTAGCGTCTCATTAAATTCATACAACAAAAAAAGTAACTTAAAAGAATGTCCTTCCACACACCATCCATTATTTTTAATGAAAACTCTTTCTAATCACCTGCATGACTACAGTAACTTCTTAAGCATAAAAAGATGAGTTACAATGTTATGCATTGTGCATTATTTTTATGAAAACTTTGAAAATGCCTTAAAGATTGTATCATTATTTATTATAACTCATATGCCGGTACATAACTATAGACACAGAGTTTATAAATCTTTGAAAACGATGCAACAATATGACTATAAGTTATACAGAAAAGTTATTAAAAGTTATGCCCCTTGAAATAACTTTTACAGAGTTAAGTCCCCTTGCTGTATAGAAATTATAATGAAAAATGGAAAATTAAATAATATTCAGTAAGCAGCCGATTTCACACTAAAAAAATATCACAGTTGGCTGCGCTGGAATGAAAGGAAGACGTGTAGAAAATTTCATCTCAATCGGATGGGCCGTTCGCGAACGCATAAAGGACATACGGACGGAGATTGCCTTTTATATATAAGAAGATGAACAATTACACGGTGTTCCTTCCAGTAAGGCACGAATCGCTCCGTATTTTACACAAGATGTCTCGAATCAGGACAAAACGGCCGCAAAGATTTTGTTTAGCGTGTGACACTTCCTTGAGTAATACGTCATCCTAAGTACGGAATGCGATTAGACACAAAACTATTTGCCAGGAAAATGTAACCAAGCAACCAATCACGAATCTTCTGTAAATCTTCCAAATATACTAGACCCGTCGTAACGAACGCTTGTGCCCTCTGGCGCATGTTGAAATGCTTGGTTAAATGAAATGTCTGAAACTTACAGACAAGTGAAAATAGCACGCTTTACACGCATGCAGATGTGTTGGGTATATGGTGTAGCGTTATTTCATCAGTCGATGTGATGTAGTCAGTAGCACATCGGTCGCCTTTACCTTCTAGGGTGTTTCCGGGTTCCCATTTTAGGTTTGGGCCACCTGGAAGCCGAGATCAGTTAATATTTAAAAAAAAAAGTATCGGTGGGGATTTGAACTCTTGACCATCGGACCGGCAGAGATGCGCCTGAGACATATACTGCTGTAGAAACGGTTGGGTACTGATGCCATCCATCTTCCATAGTTGTGTGTTTAGGTATACCTAGTCAGTGACGGCGTCTTAGGGTGTCTAGTTGGCTATGCGTCAAAGTGCTACTGTACCTTTGACGAGGCGCTGTCGTCATTTGGAGGTGATAGGTCCGAATTCTGGTGTGTGCATAATGTTTAATGTTTCTGTTGTCTAGTGTGTCCTTTCCGCCTTTCTCCTTTTTGACTTCCAATTAATGCCTGTTAATATATTTCTGGTCTTACTTCAGCGATTCTGCATGACTGTTAAAACAATCGTGTTTTCATTTACGGAGTGACAATGGTGTATTCGTCCAGGGAGTCGCCGTGGTGTGTTGGTGTAGGGAGTCACGGTGGTGTATCCATTCAGAGTCACGCTGATGTATTCGTTCACTAATTCACGGTGGAAAGTTCTAGATATTACAGATTTAGTGGTCCAATGTCCAGAAGCGACGGATGTGGTACTCCTAAAACGGCGCCGGAAGCCGACCCAGCCTAGTTCATGGGTTCCGTATAATGTTCTGATGTGCTGGGCAGTGAGATCGCATCCCTGGCCGTCTCGGGGAATGGCGAAAAACGTTTGTGCAAGCTGTATACGTTAACATTCCAACGGCGGTTTTCAAAGTCCGATCTCCGACGGCATGGATCAATTCCTGTGTTGACTCCCTTCCGTGCCATGACACGACTGTCAAGAATCTTCTCACGCTGTCTTCCTCTATCTCTCTTTCCGCAAATCTTTCCGGTTGTCACAACATATTCCAGTTTTTGTCTTCTCATACGACAACAAACACACCAGGACTGCCTCTGTCTGATGTTTGTGATAAGTTGTCTTTGCGACTCAGCTTTCCCTAAAACGTCCTCATTCAATTGCTCATTTTTGCTGTCCGATTAATTTTCAGCAATCTTTTATACAAGCACATCTCCAAGGTTTCTAGGGATGTTTTCGCAGAATTGTTAGGATATATATATATATATATATATATATATATATATATATATATATATATATATATATATATATATATATATTAAACACAACGAGTATATCGTTATCGTGGATGGACTCTGGCTAGGGGAAGTTAACCTTCAACATATGTACGCTGAAATCGCACATACTGACCGCAACTGCGTGTGACGCATAAGAGTGAAGAAGACGACATTCGTTCGTATCAAAATGTTAAACAGAATACATTATTGCCACAGTTCAACTGTTTGCAAGTAGTTTCTATAGTACAAACATCAGACATCAATTGTGGACACAAGCAGCTCAAGAATGACCATACTTGTTCACAATCGTCACTCAGATTAAGGCTTATCTTATCTCCCCGGCGACGAGAATACGCTTTCAGGTATGTCGTAGTATGGCGTTGCAGGTAAACTGCTGGGCTATTTACAGCATGAAGTGGGGTGCAGAATGATGTGTTGGTCTGATAACCGGTCTAGTGAAGTGATGCAACAAGCTTTCTGTGATTGCTGTAGTGAAGTAGTCAACTGAGGTGTGTTGTGTAAGAGCTGTGCTGTTTTTGTATACATGCTGACATGGTGACGCCATATACTGTACACGCTGGCACCATAGACGCACTGTAGTGTTCTTAGGTTAGCGAGACATGATAATAGGACATTTAATGTCTGTGTTTGTTAAACTGTTTGTTGTTATCTGTGTTTACCTATCATCATCATCATCATCATCATCAAGTGCCGTGCCGGCTGGCGCAGGCGTTCATGGCTCTCCATAGATCTCGGTCTTTGGTTTTCTGGATCAACTCTGCTGCTGATATTCCTCCATGCCACCGTCTCAATCCATCCAGCATAATTTCTCTTGGTCTGCCTCTGCCTCTCTTCCCCTCGATCTTTCCAGTTGTTATGATGTTCTCCAATGCCTCTCTTCTCATCACGTGACCGAAGAAAGATGTTTGTCTCTGTCTTATTGTTGTATATAATGTTCTAGTTTCATTAGCCTGTTTCAGGCAGTCGTCGTTAGTTACTCTGGCAGTCCAAGGAATTCGCAACATTCGTCTCAGGAACCACATCTCTGTTGCTTCTAATTTCTTCTTAATTTGTTCATTTACATTCCAAGATTCACTGCCATACAGCAAAACTGGTTCTACATAGCATTTCAGCACTCTCTTTCTTACATTCAGTGACAGTGACTTATTGCACAAGATACTCTTCATTTTCTGAAATGCGGCTTTTGCCTGCCCTATTCTGCTCCTAATCTCTGTTGTGTCACATTTTGGTGTCACCATTTTATTTGATATTACCATTGTTACTGTTTTCTTGATATTCAAGGAGAGTCCTTTCCTTGCACTCTCTGTTACTACAACGTCTAATAATTGCTGTAGGTCTGTTGAATTATCCGCCACCAATAATGTGTCATCTGCATAGCGTATATTATTTATATTATAACCTCCAACTAGTATTCCTGGCATCTCTTTGATCTTTCTCATTACTACTTCGCTATACAGGGAGAAAAGATCTGGTGATAAGACACACCCCTGTCGTACTCCTAGCTTTATCTGTTCGTAACTACCCTCTTTATTTCCCATTTTAATTGCTGCTACTTGGTTCCAGTAAACATTCTTTATTATTCTTAAATCTTTTCCATCAATGTTGATATCTTCCAACATTTTAATCAGTTCATCATGTTTTACTTTATCAAATGCCTTAGTATAATCTATGAAGCACAAATATATGTCTCTCTGTTTCTCTATTGACCTTTCTATTAGTGTCCGTAATGTATAAATTGCATTGTTTGTGCCCTTTCCTTCCACAAATCCATACTGTTCTTCACTAATTTCCATTTTTATTTTCTTTTTGTTTCTTCTCATTATGATTCTGAGTAGAAGCTTAGTGATATGGTTTATGAGGTTAATTGTACGAAAATCTTCACAATCAATTGCTCCTGGTCTTTTTTGGTATAGCTATAAATACAGATTTCAGCATATCACTGGGTAAATATCCACTACTGTAAATATCCACTACTAGTTAGTTAGTTAGTTAGTCGACAGATCATCCTCGTTGCACATCGGACCATTCAGTCCATAAGTGCTCGGATCCCCTCCTCAGCAAATCCCGCAGCGTGTAGCGGCTAACGACGCCAGTTCTGTGTTGGTTTATCAATCTTCTTTGGCTTCCTGCGTAGTGTTCTTGTTTGGCCACCCCTCTTTTAATTTGCTGCTCTCGCAGTCTGGCCATTGTTGTAGATTCACAGTCATCACTTGGTTCTTGCAAAAGTCTCACTTCTCGTAGAGCATTCAGAATGTCAGCCTGGTCCATGGCGCGTCCGCCCTCAACAGTAGCCTCACCTGCGAGCTTGTCAGCCCGCTCATTTCCTTGTACTCCCGCATGCCCTGGCACGAAGATGAAACTAATCTTTGCCAGCCGAGACCGCTTCAGAGGCAGCAACCATTCTCTTCGAATCGACCCCTCCTCTATCCTCTTGATCATGTTCATTGAGTCGCTAAGGAAACAAGCCCTAGTGAATGTCTGTGTCTCGAGCCATGTTATTGCTTTACTTACTGCCATGACTTCCATGGTCAGGCTACTTGTGGTTTCAGTGAAAGCACCAGAGTCCTCCTTCACAATTCTCCCTCCGGCCCGAGCTGTAAAGGCCCATGAGCTTCTCACATGTCGGACGACCGACCCATCTGTGTAGATGACCGCGTCACTGTCTAGCGAATTCTCGAAAATCAACGCTTGTACTTCAGCCTCAACAGCAGCCGGATTTTCTTGTCTGCATTTTCTATCTAGTTGGATGCAAACTGAAAAGGATGTGCAGAAGTCTGTTGGCACTTGCACCCACTCCTCGCCAGGTTCTAAGTCCTCAAGTAAACACACCTGTTGAAGAATGTCCTCGGCTTGACCCATCCACGACCGTCCTCTTTTTAACCTGCTGCCCTTCACCTTCCTAATTTCACTATGCAGTGGATGCTGTGTGTTTGCGTTAATTCTGAGGTAGGCACGTGCCCTGCAAACTTGCATTCTCTCTTCAATGGTTGGAAAATCAAGAAGGTAGCGCATCGCCCTGCATGCTGTATCTCTTGTACATCCAAGAATAATGCGCATAGCTTCATTCTGTATCCTTTCCATCCTTTCTATCTGCTTATGGCTGACAGTCAGGATTGCCATTGCATACTCCAAAACAGACATGACCAGCCCTTCGTACAGAAGACATAGATGGCGCTGCTCACAGTTTACTGCCGCCATCACCCGCATCGCTGCCAAACCCCGCTTGGCCTTTGTTATCACCTGGTCTATGTGCACATTATAAGCAAGGCTTCGATCAAACCGTATCCCCAGGTAATTCATTGCCTGCGTTCTTTCCACCGTCTCTGAACACAGCATTACAGTTGGTGTTGGATTGTTGACAATATGATTATTCAACGAGAACCAGGTCACTGTTGCCTTAGTTGGGTTGACCATTGCCCCAGCTTCATCACACCAAGTACTTATGCGATTGAGTTCGGTTTGTAGTTCCACAGCAACCTCCTCTCTATCCTTACCCTGACGATACACTAAAACATCATCGGCATATGACAATGTCCTGCCAGGTCCAGTGATCTGCTCACTGGTGATTCTCACTGTGTAGGCGTTGAACAGTACCGGAGATAATGGTGATCCCTGTGGTAGGCCAGGATCAACGGACGGACGGTCGTGTTGTTTTGTGCTCGTTAACTTTTTCGCGTAAGGGATGGATTTATTCATTTCTTGCGTGTAATTGGTGTGCCAGGATGTAAAACCAGGAGTTTCTACTCAAGATCTGCGCGGGTGCTACGGAGTTCGTGCATCGAGCGAAGCCATCCTTGAGTGAATTTTCAGCAGCGTGTGTGGTTCTCAATCAAAAGTCTGTGTTTACGTAAATATCCACTACTGTTTACCTATACCTTTAAAAATGTTCTTTTATAGGTATCAGCAGTGTCTGGCTGTTTCTCGGTACGTCGAACCCTTAGCTTTATGTTGTCTGTGCATACCAATGGTCAGTCGTCCTGTTTGTGAGCAAAATAAAGTTAGAGGATCTCTCTCTCTCTCTCTCTCTCTCTCTCTCTCTCTCTCTCTCTCTCTCTCTCTCTCTCTCTCTCTCTCTCTCTCTCTCTCTCTCTCTCTCACACACACACACACAATCACCCACACACCCCCACCCCCTCTCTCTTCAAACGTGTATGATTTTGAACAATACTTTGGTGCTGAAGACGGAGGCAACCAGCCAAGAGGCGCACCACAGAAATCAGGATGCCACGCAATCACGCAAAATGAAATATGTCGACTACTGCTAATCGTTATGGTGCTCGCCCTGCTTTGGACCCCCAGGCAGGTGCAGTGCCGGGCCCTATGTCTCGAAAGGGTCCAACCCCAACTACTGGAGGTCCTTCTCAGATGTCCTGTGGAGCCAGGGGACATGAGAATAGGACGACTGGCCACACTAAACGAAGACTTAAAATAATGCACTGGAATGCGGAGGGAGTCAGCAACAAAAAAATAGAATTAGAAAAAATCTTGGACCAAGAAAAAGTAAGCATATGTTGCTTGCAAGAAACTCACCTCAATGAAATATAGCCTTCAAAATCAGAGGCTACCAGTGTTACCGATCTGACCGAAAGAACAGGCGAAAAGGTGGGATACTGACCCTTGTAAGAAATAACATCATGGCTTCCCAAATCAAAGTCTACATGGAAGGGGCTGAGTATCAGACACTTAAACTTAAGACAGGTAATACAGATCTACATCTGATCAATTACTACTGTCCAAGTGACTGCCCACAGGCACTGGACACTCTACCACTAAAAGAAAAAAATGATTGTGTGTGGCGATTTCAACAGCCACTCGCAGAGCTGGGGCTGTGATCACATGGACCAGAGAGGAGAGAGACTGGAAGACTGGCAGGATGAGAATAGATTCATGTTGATTAACAAGCCGTCCGACCCACATACTTTCTACTCGAGATCATGGCACTCTACAACTACACCTGACCTGGCTTTTCATTCACCAGACCTGGAGTGGAACATTACACGAACTGTTGGGAAACAACTTGGTGGCAGTGACCATCGGCCAGTCTTTCTAACCGTAGAAAATGAGCTTGTAAGTGAAAGCAGCACCCTCTCGAGGTGGAACTACAAGAAAGCAGACTGGGCAATGTACAAGCATCGCACCAGCATACTGGTTAGAAACCTGAACACTGAGAAAGACATAAATAAAGCAGTTGAAGAGTTTGGGAAATGCATACTACAGGCAGCGCGAGAAACAGTACCAAGAGGAGCCCGTAAACAATATAAACCCTACTGGAGTAGTGAACTGGAACAGTTGCATAATGATGTTGAAGTGTGTAGAAAGCAAGCAGAGGCCACACCCAGCCAAGAGCACCACAATAAATTCCAGCATGCAAAAGCCAAATTTCAAAGGGCCAAGCTGCAGGCTAGACGGAAAAGCTGGCAGGAGAAAACAGAGTCTCTGAACTTTGAAAGAGACACCAGGAAATTGTGGAAGCTAATAAAACAGCTTAATGACGAGGGCACAGGGAGAAACTCAAAAATTGCACTACATAAAGATGGAAAAATCTTAACAAGAAAGCAAGCAGCTGACCATTTTGCGGACTCGTTCGCACAAGATAGCAATATCAAAATTAGTCCAGAGAAACAACAAGAGATTCGAGAGAAACGACAACATACAGGACAGAAGGAAATAGTACATGAGGTTCTGGAGGCACCCATCACAATCAGCGAACTGGAGCTAGCCATATCAAAACTGAAAATGAGAAAGTCACCAGGAGCTGATGGTATCTCCAATGAAATGATCAGGAACCTAGGAACAGAGGCCAAAACAAAGCTGTTGCAGATCTTCAATAACAGCTGGACCTTAGGCAGTGTTCCACAAGCCTGGAGAGAAGCAATCATGATACCCCTCCTAAAATCAGGGAAAGATGGTTCCATTGCCTCTAGCTACAGACCAATTAGCCTCACCAGCTGTCCTCTGCAAAACACTGGAGCGCATCATCAATCACAGACTGCAGTGGTACATTGAAAGTAAAAACATCCTTGTGCCACAGCAGGCTGGCTTTAGGCAGTGCTACTCTACGGAAGATCAGACAACCTACCTCTCTCAAGAAATTGAGGATGCATTCCAAGAGAAGAAGCTGGTGCTTGCGGCATGGATAGATCTGAAGAAAGCCTTTGACAAAGTCTGGAAAGAAGGTCTGATGAAGAAACTGAGAAACTGCAAAGTCAATGGAAGAATGTACAAATGGGTGAAAGCATACTTGCACAACAGAAGAGCCCGAGTACAGATAGACGGACTCAAGAGCAAGAAAGTACTACTGCGTCACGGTGTCCTCCAGGGCGGAGTCTTGTCCCCCACACTTTTTCTAATCTTCATCAATGACCTTGTTGCTCACCTACCGCATGGAATTAAAGCGGCAATGTACGCCGATGACCTGGTTCTATGGAGCACAAATGAATATGCATCAGTGGCCACCAGATTGCTACAAAGAGCTGTAGATACATTTGCTGCATGGGCAAATAGATGGTGTGTCAGCATAAACACTGACAAGTGCAGCACCACCCTATTTACCCTCTCTCCAAAACAAAAGGCAGGGATCATCCAGATAAATGGAACACCCCTAAGAGAAGATAAAGAACCAACATACCTTGGAGTAACATTTGATGGCAAGCTGACATGGAGAAAGCACATCAACAAAGCAGTAGCAAAAGCCAGAAGGAAAATAGCCATCCTGAGAAAGCTAAGTGGAACCACATGGGGAGCCAGTACGAAAATACTTAGCAAAGTTTACCAACAGAGCATACGACCACACCTGGAATATGGGTCAACTGCGTGGTGTTCAGCATCAAATACCACACTACAAGAGCTGGACAAGGTGCAAAATCAAGCACTTAGAGTCACCACAGGAGGGATGAGATCAACCCCTATAGTGGAAATGGAGAAGATGGGGAGGACACAGGCACTGAGTGAGCGCAGAGATACGAAAACGCTAATATAAGCAGAAAAGTTCCTCAGCTTGCCAGGCCACCCTATGAAGAACAGATTTGAAAACCTAGCTATGGGGCGGTTGAAAAGAAGTAGTTTTATCCACAAGGCCAAACGACTCTGCAGAGAAACTACTGATCTGCCCACAGTTGGTATCCCCCTAACAACTATTCCAGAGCGAACTCCATGGAAAGATGAGCATAGACTATCGTTACAAATCCAGACAAAAGTGAGAGGAATATTTGACAAGGAAGAACAGAACAGTGTGCAGCGCAGAACAGCCGCTCTCAGCTTCCTTTATGAAGAATACCCACAGGACCTCTGGATCCGAGTCTACACAGATGGGTCAGCACAAAATGCTGTTCGAAATGGAGGAGCGGGAGTGTACATAGAATACCCAAATAATACTAGGGACACAGCCAGAGTACCGACAGGAAAGTACTGCCATAACTATGATGCCGAAATTGAGGCAATCAAGATAGCAACAGAGAAATTACTAAATAACAGCAATGGTACTCAACCTGTGGTGCTACTAACAAATGCAAAATCAGTACTCGAGGCGCTCCTCTCTGGGAAATTGCCAGTACTAAGGACACTACTTTCTGAACTTAGCAGTCAGCATAAAGTCACCATACAGTGGATACCACCCCACTGTGGAGTACCCGGAAACGACAGAGTTGATCAATTGGCTAAGGAAGGAGCCAAAGAGGAACAGCCTGATGTGCCCGTTACATACCACCAAAAGAAAAGAATGATCAAATCAGTCAGAAAGCCACCAAAACCTGCTCAAGATGACTACCACATTATGGACAGACCAGAACAAGTCATTATTCTGCGCCTCAGAACAGGACACAATAGATTACGCAACCACATGTATACAAAATTCAAGATTGGTGAAACAGCCATGTGCACATGTGGATTGGCGTCGCAGACAGCAGAGCACATACTCCAAGACTGCCCAAAATATAACATATCTAGGCAAACCTTCTGGCCTAGAGAGACGACAGTGGAAGATAAACTCTATGGACCACTGTGTGAACTGAAAAAAACAGTTCAATTCATGCAAGAGACGATATTGCAGATATAGACATATTTCAAGCGAACGAAAGAAGAAGAAGAAGAAGAACAATACTTGCGTTCCTTAACGCATTGCCGATGTAAATAAAGTCATGATTGATGTTAATTAAAGCAGAAATATCATATGTAAACGGATAACAGGTTGCTTGCTATGACGCTGTCTTTTGAAAATAACACTGATTAGTGAACCAACAAAAGACTACTGAGAGATGTGCAGTCTGTTACAATATTACATAAACCGGCTTATTTTGACACTTGAAGCCGAAACTGTGGCACTTTATTCAAGAACATAAAAAAAATTAACACCAGTCTGTAGTGCCAAAAGTAATGCAAGCCAACATACATGTTCTCGCGGAAATAATTCAACTAATTATTTGTTTCATTGTTCTATTCTTTTAGTATGTTGTTTCATGGAGTAAGTCCTTTTCAAGCTAACGAAGCAAGTTAGATATTTGTCACCAACTGGCTGGTGTTAGATCCCAGATGGGCAACCACTCAGCCAAAATCATTTTCTTCTACTGGTGGTTAGTTCTGGATGTAGTTTGAGATCCCCTAACTCTGTCAGAAGGGACTAATTACCACTGACTAATCCCAGAGAGAAAACGTGGAACAAATGTCTGTTATGCTGATTTAAGACACTGTCCCTGATACTCAAGAAAACAGCCAAGAAGTGGCTCGTTGAAGATAGAATATATCTATATATATAGATGTGGCTGTACTTGGTATCACCAGAAGTGAGAAAGGAGGAGTTAAGACATGCAACGTAATCTGGTTACTTATGACTGCATAGGCAAGATACCTCCCGGACATAGATTCCCACTTCTGGACAATATGTGCGAACCCCCACTAAATGATATAAGGTGTGTACTTGATTACGCTACACAAACATTTATAAACATTTAGAATTATACAGACAACTGAGTTTAAAATACAACAACTGTGTTTATTATTGCTATTGATGATCATATGATGATGATGATTATATTATGGTATACGTAACTCATCTGGCTGAAAAGCTCAGAAGCACATAGGTCATGCTTCCCCCAGTGAGACGCAGTTCACTGTCAGATTGAAGGAGTCCAAATTGGTCCCTCACAAGGCTAAGTCACTTCCTGATATGGGTTGTTGACTGTCCATTGCTCCTAAGAGATCTGGAATGAAACGAACGGAGATGGGTAGTATCTACGTCTACACATATCAAACACATATGTCTATACATTCATATAAACATACATTCAAGTCATAATATATGATGGTATGATGATAGATGATGGCATGTTACATAAACATATATCAGTTCTAAATAAATAAATATATATGTATATATTCATAAAACCATTTAGAACATCTATAGCTCAAAACATACATCATCACATACATTTATGTAATGGGGTGTTTCCCATATAAGTTCACCTCACTTACTCTTTCCCTTTCTGATTCATACATACTGTCTTGTCGGAAGGGCTGGTAGCACAGTCCTGTCGAACATTAAATGCCTTCCCTGAATCTGTCTGGGATATTGAATGTCCTAAGTCATGTCTGTCCTCATGCAGACATCATGCAGACAAGGTGAACTGGTGCCATTCCTCAAACCAAGTGGTTTCACCACAATCTTGGTAGGCACTCAAAGTGTTGGTCCAAATAATCAATGTTAATTGGACGCTATCAAGAGACTGGTAGCTATCAGGAATTTCTCCTAAGTAGTCAGTCTCCCTAATGTTTAACATCATACAGGATGAATCTAAATGTATCTCCTGTACATACATAAGCCACACGCTCATGTAGCTTGGATAATGGATTTCTCAAAATTATCACATACAACAAATCAGACAACCAAGTAGTGAATGAAAGAAGAAGGTAGTTCTCAGTGTAATAGTAAATCTAGAAACTGGAACATTAAGTACAAAGAAAATCCACGAGTGTAAAGTTTGGGAGAATATGTAGAAACAGGAAACTACACAAGCCTTCAGACTAGCAGACAAACTAATCAGAGTAATGGTATTACCTGGGTTATAGCTAGGAAATCCTGTCATACGACTTCGTACAGAAGTCCAACAGAACGAAATGTTAATATTTCTCCAGTAGGTATCCTAAGAATGCTATTGTAAATTTGCGTCTGAAGTCTTGCTGGCCATGCATGTAGTTTTATTCTCTTCAGCCCTGGCTAGTTTTCACGTTGGCTAATTAATATCTCCCCTATTAATTAACTCCACCTATTTTTCCATGTACGATGACGGGATGGATTAAGTCCTAAACTCTTCTCCCCCCTCCTCCTTTCCTGTGAAGGGTAGTTTCATCTGTCAATCAAATGGACCGAGGCCCCGCCACGCCTGAAACAATGAAACATGCTTTGGCGGCAATGCAGTTGCGTCATTACATTCCAATAGGCTATTAACACCCGCCTTCCTGGGTTGCTGGCAATAGTGTGTCAGCCATGTGTTCCTACTTTGCCGCTGTATTGCCGTGAGGTGTCAAGTATCTGGTCCTAATTGCTCCTTTGTGGTGGCAACTCAGACGTTGTCCCGTCTCCCCAATGTCTGGACTTATAGATAGGTGTTAGGCCTGCATTATATTGCCGTCTTTGGATCACACGGGGTTTTCCCCTGAGTAGCACTGCCATGTATTATTTCAGACGGGTCTGGCTGACCCTCTTATCTCCCATTCTGCCGTGGCTGGTTCACACGTTAGGTCCTGTTGAACGTAAGGTGTTAGTCCCTATTCCAACCGCAGGCTTGTAAACTAACACGTCAATCTCAACTGACTGGCTCCGCGATGTCTGGTTGATCAGAACATCACAGGGAAAATCTCTTAGATGTAGAGACCAGACGTTGCTTTGATCTACTAATGTAGTAAAAATGATAGTGCGGGCTCTAAGTGACTCTGTATTTTTCTCTTACGTTTTTATCCTCTACTGGGGAACGTTTATTCTTTTAGAGAATTTTAGAAAAATATTGTGGGCTCTGTAATTCCTTGAAAACTTGGGTAATTATGATGCTGCCGGGGCTGTCCCGTCACAATATTAGTGATCTGGTTATCTGTTTAGAACAATAAAGTTAGTTACATGGTGATTACAGTGATCTAGTTATTTAGAAAAACTAAGCTGATTACATATTAGTTATAGTGTTGTAGAAAAACGAAGCTGGTTACATATTAGTGATCTAGTTATCTAGAAAAATGAAGGCAGTTACATATTATCTTTAATGTTTTAGAAAAACAAAGCTGTAAGACTTCATTGAATTTATCATGACGATTTCTCCATCCTGCAATAATAAAAAATGCGATCACAAGAAGAAGCAGAAGATCCTTGTGCTGTATCACAGAGCACTTGACTTTCAGTTTAGACTGATTGCTAGTTACATGTTTGCCTCATTTGTTCTATTCATCAGCCCAATGGCACTGGTCACCCTGATGGACTTGGTCTGGTTACCATCAGGATGAAACCTGACGAGCAGGGGCGATTTGGCTTTAATGTCAAGGTGAGCATGCTGTGGTCATCTCTGCCTGCTTGCCTGCCCCCCTCTCTTGTCTGTCTGTCTGTCTGTCTGTCTGTCTGTCTGTCTGTCTGTCTGTCCTGTCTCTCTCTCTCTCTCTCTCTCTCTCTCTCTCTCTCTCTCTCTCTCTCTCTCTCTCTCTCTCTCTCTCTCTCTCTCTCTCTCTCTCTCTCTCTCTCTCTCTCTCTCTCTCTCTCTCTCCTTGTGGGTATATGTATGTGGGGTGTATGAAAATCATTCTCTCAACAACAACAATGTTCACAGTAGCAGTGGACTTCACAGTTCACACACATTAATACAGCTCTGTGTCTGAAGATGGACAAGCACAAATGACATCGTCAGAAGCCAAGACACACCAGTTTTATTGCTGCTGTATTTAATTGGGATCAGATTAGGAATATGGGGAATCACAAATACACAATCAGCTTCACATATTAAGAACTGCTTACATACCCAATCCTAGAAGCTGGGAACTTGGTGCCTTCACGCTCGTTGGTCCAGTGTTTAAATCCCCTTTGAAACAGTGGTTTTTCTGCTTTTTTCTAAGACTTGGGCTTCAATGTCAATCTAGCCTAAAATGGGTGCCAGGAAATATTCTGGTAAGTATAGGTGCCTGGCGTGATATTAACAGCACCACCTAGCATGTCATAATCAGTTGGTCTTTTCTTCTTCTTCTTCTTCTTCTTCTTCTTCTTCTTCTTCTTCTTCTTCTTCTTCTTCTTCTTCTTCTTCTTCTTCTTCTTCCTCTGCGTTCATCCGGACTTTTTTTTCCGGACGTGATTGCATTGTGCCTGTTTATAGCAGAGCTGCGTTCTTGCACCGTTAGGCCGACACATCCGACTTCTGCAGGCATTTGTTGACCGGGTTAACCTTCCCAGGTCGGTTGGTCTAAAAATGGGACTAGTCATTAACAAGAATAAGGGAAACTGCAGTAAAGCTACGGATAGCCGGTCAAGCAAGGATACATATAAGTAACCTTAATACTTTCATGTAGTGTCTTTCGTGTATTTGTTTGTCTATTTTTGTATGTTTATTCTGTGCTGACGAAGGCTATGGCTGCAACGTCCATTTTGTTTCTTGTAGTCGTCCTCTAGTAACGCTCACAATCTACTTCTCGTTTTTTGGTGATTCATTCATTAAAAATGGAACTAGCACTGTATATCCATTATGTCTCATGAGATGACAAAAGATACTTTGTGTTCTTCTTCATACATTTTTTTCATGTGTACTAGATTTTGTGTAGCAATTTCAAATCTTTTTTTTAAATTTGGCTGTACTCATTGTAAATATAAAGTATACACTACAGCTTTCTTTCCATTTGAAATAATTGTGTAATTATAGTTACTTCTCTTTATTATGCACTCAGAAAATTATTTAGTGAAATCAGTATCATCATTCTGACAAGTGAGACAACAGCTTCATAGTAATGCTGTACTTATTGGTCATCTTCAAATGCCGTCCCAACTGGCTTGAGTGATCTGTCTCTTTCCAGCCTTCGCTGCTATTATCCTTGACTATTACTGTGTTATCTTTTCTTATGGCAAGACTGTCTAGTAATGTTGTCTCTGCTATCATTATAAATTTTCTAGGTGTAGGGTTTGTCTAGTATATTTATTTCGCTCTACTATCTTCAGAAAGTAACACACCACATCATTTTTCTCATGAACTGATGTTCAAAAAGCATGACGTTTATACAAAATATACATATATATAATATATATGGATAAGTCATGTAACTTCGGTATTATTTAACATAATACCCATCAACTTATACAGCTTTATAGGTGCATGTATTCCTTGCCTGTACCAGATTTTGTCTTGATCATGTAGCCATTTCTTTGCTGCATGAATCACTCCTTCATCATCTTCAGACCTTGTATCATGGTGTGCTTCTTTAAGTGGACCAAATTCAACCCAATTTGGTGATTGCTTCCCATGTTGCCAGACTTGTGTGAGGGCGCGCATCGTCATGAAGGAGAAGCAGGTCTGCTGGATTAGTGTGCTGCCGAGCACTGCGAAAACGTTGCTTGAGTTTTTTCAATGTCTTAATGTAAGCTAGCGAATTGATTGTCTCTCCTCTTGGCATAACGTCCACAAGAATCACACCTTCAATGTCCCAAAAGTCAGTGATCATGACCTTTCCAGCTGAAGGAGTTGTCTTGAATTTCTTTCTTCGTGGTGATTGCGGATGATGCCACGCCATTGTCTATCTTTTTGTCTCAGATTCAAAATGATGTGCCCAGGTTTTGTCACCTGTAACGATCTTAGCCAAAAAGTCTCTGTTAACATTGTAACACTCCAACAATTCAGAAGAGATTGCTTTTCTTTGCAATAGGTGGTCATATGTGAGACTTTGAGAACCCATTTTGCGCAAACCTTGGAAAATCAGAAAGTTTTTATAACTGCATTTCCACTACTATTGCTGACTGACAGCTGTAAGGCCATTTGTTGAGTAGTGATTCGCCTATCAGTAAGAGTAATGCCCTCAGCACATTTCAACATTTCTGCATTGGTGACTGTGGTGTGGCAGGAAACCCACAGTACGGCCGATCAAGCAGCTTCATATCTCCACTTCCTGATTCTTTGATTCTCTGAACCCAGCGACTGACTGTACTCCTGCCGACTGCAGAACTTTCATACACATCACATAGATGCTTTGTAAATGTTCACAACAGTTTTCTTCTCTGCAAACGAAAAATTCTATCACAATCTGCTGCTAACACATTCCATTTCAGCGGTTTAAGGTAGCCATATTATTTGGCTGGTAGAGTTGCAATTTGTTGCACACAGTCGGCACATGCCATATTTGAAGTACACAATTTCATGCATCTATCTTCATTATTAGCTGAGAAAAATGATGTGGTGCATTACTTTATGAATGCCCCTAATTCTGAGTATATATGTGTTGTCTATATTTCTCTGCTATCTTCTGTCTCTCCTCCTCCTCCTCCTCCTCGATTGAGTATATATGTGTTGTATATATTTCTCTGATATCTTCTGTTCTCTTCCCCACCCCACACACCACACACACACACACACACACACACATGCACGGGCAGTTAGCATGCTTTCCTGACATAGTAATGTGTTTGATTTCCCACTGAGACAAGGAATGAAAAACAAAATTGATCTGATTCCCCCAGTTGACCCACATGGCTGGCATGTTATTGACAACATAACCCCTTAAGTACCTGGATAACACCATACATCAAATACACCTTAAGGTGTGGAAATAAGGCCTTTCACCAGTTGTTACAGCACATTCCAGAGTTTTTCTGTTCTCATAACATGAACACATAACCTTTGTTTTTCTAATGTCTGTAGTGAGTTGTCTATGTCTGTCTTGATGTCAGTTTTAAATAGAGTTTGCATGTCTATTTTCATGACTGTCAGAATGTCTTTGGTCTATAGGAAGACATATCTGGAAATAAATATATTTTTGCATATTTTAGGGTGGCGCTGACCAAAGAATGCCAATAATTGTTTCTAGAGTGACGCCAAACGCTCCGGCTGACTTGGCCATTCCACGCCTAAATGAAGGAGATCAGGTCCTTTTTATTAACGGGCGCGATGTCTCACAACATAATCATGAGCAGGTGAGAATTTGGAAGTTCATATACCATACAGCTTCATGAATAACAATGAAATCACCGGGTACAGTGTCTTTACATTAGAAATAAGTCAATACAATGTTTTTAAAGTAGTTATAAGTTGTTACAGTGTTTTTACATTAGACATAAGTTAATACACTGTTTTAAAATTAGTATAAGCCAGTACAGTTAAAATTATAAATACATTGATACATGTTTTACAATGTTTTTACAGTGTTTGAAAATTAGTTATATAAGTCCTTAATAACGCTTTTAAATTAGAAAACAAAAACACAAGACAAACAATGACATATCAGAAAACAGGGAGAACAAGTAGCATATTTCTTCTGTCTTTGACACTTAATAATAGATCATGGCAGAAACAAAACAGAAATAATAATGAAAATAGGAGTGCCCAAAAATATGTTAAACAGTATGAACAAATATTAACAATTAGAGACATAAATAATACATTAAAAATGAGAATTTTCAAATGTTAAATATATTCCTCTCTACTCTATCATGCAAAAACCTGGTCAATGAATAAGTAATTAGAATGTTGAACTGAGACCCTGTAGATGTAGATATACAGATGAATGGGTCGTAGTTAATAGATTAATGGAAACGAAAACAGTCAAATACAGAGTTTCTAGATAGGGTGGGAATAAATAACTGATGAAAGTAATGAAAAGAGACTAGTGAAACATTTTGGCCAAGACATAAGGACATAACACTTGTATAAACCAGACTGAAAGAAAGAGTTGAAGACAGGAGATCACGATTAGACAACAATAGAAGAGGGAAGATAACATTAAGAGATGGGCGAACAGCAGTCTGTCAGAGTAGAACCAGAGTGTGAGATAGAAGTGTTGAAGATCCATTGCATTTAACCTTCATTGTGAAGATGGC
This sequence comes from Cepaea nemoralis, assembly GCA_014155875.1. Classification (NCBI taxonomy): domain Eukaryota; kingdom Metazoa; phylum Mollusca; class Gastropoda; order Stylommatophora; family Helicidae; genus Cepaea; species Cepaea nemoralis. Next base: position 353,225 of record JACEFZ010008297.1, read on the forward strand.
ACCCCTTTGATTTATTCATTTTAATTAAAAAGCATTTAGTACTGTGATTTTCAAAGTTGAAATTACTATAGCATTACTTATATATTGTCTTGAAATTACTAAAGTACTACTTAGATATTGTCTTTAAATTACTATAGCACTACTTAGATATTGTCTTGAAAAAAAGAAGGAAAAAAAAATCTGTCATCTAAATAAAATGAACTGGAGTGCTCATCACCTTAGTTTAACAATTGAGCAATATCTGTTGTGCTACTCATCCGCAGGTTGTGATGTTCATCAAGGCATCAAGGGAGACCCACTCAGGGGAACTCACTCTTGTTGTCAAGCCCAGTGGTAAGTAGCATTCCAACTCAGTTGCTTGAAATCTTAAAGGACAAAAGGTTTTCCTGTGTTTGGTGCAGGCTGTTTATCTCTGCATGTTTTCACACAGCTTACCTTTCAGGTTATACCTTTAAAGATTAGAGTTAGTTCGTTAGTTAGTTAGTTAGTAATTAGCTAGTTAATTCCACATGTTGTCAAAAACTATACTGATGGTTATACACTGAATTATTAGAAATTTTAAGCTGGACAAAACCAAACCAAGCATTTAGTAGACATTAGTTGCCACAAATATTGGTCTTCTAGTAAGTTTTTAAGTTAGTTGCATATCCTTTACAGGATGCCGTAGTCAATCAACCCCAGCATTTTTTGGCTGAGTGATTTCTTAGCAAGTTTACGTTCAGTAGTTTGTGATTTGTGTTCTGACCTCTGTAGATCCAGTCCTCCGACCTGCTACTAAATTCTCACATTTCATTGTTATCCAGGTATTCTTACGATGTTGTCATCCAGGGGTTTATTCTGATGTTTGTTACAGTGCTACCCCCAAATGCCATACAGGCCTTTAACTTCTTCCTCCACATTCCGAAATCACTAACAACACACTGAATATAAAAGCAATTCACATGAAACCGAGGCATTTCACATTCTGTAATTACTAATTTAAAAAAAGTTACATATCTTTTACAGGACATCGATGGCAACCCCAGCATTTTTTTGCTGTTTGTAATCTCTTGGCAAGTTTACGTTCAGTAGTTTGCCATTGCTTTCTGAATGACAGGCACCCATACCATTTAATAAAAAAACCAATGCAATGAGGTGTGATGCCAAATTGCCCGCAGCTGTGTTTCGAACATGGTATGTGGGATTACGAACTGTGTCCGTAACCCCTTCACTACGGAGTCGCAATTACTGATTACACAGTCATTTTATCTCATGTTAAAATACAGTGTTACAATAATCTCAGCATAATCTCTCAACATTTGCCCTGGCGGCAATCTCTTGCCATCACCATATTGGCTTACGACCTATCCTTTTCCTCTAACAGTCTCCACTCGAGTGACCCTTTCGCAATTCTTCTCAACTATTCCATTCAGTCACTGCAGGCGATCATGCTCAATGCATGCTGCACGCTTCACACTGACATCAACTCGCTAGGTTCCTGTCAGAAAGGTTATTTACTTAACTTCATACAGGAAGAATATTTCATGTTGTGAATAACTTATTTATGGTAATATACATATTGAAGATTCTGCTGAAGATGTAAATGTTTACAGTAAAACATGTCTCTGTGCTGTGAGTCACTGGTTTATCAGACAAGACTCAGGTGCATTATGTAAATGTGTATTGTCAACAGAAATAATGTTTTTTTCTTTCATTTTGAAGACATTCTATGGATTGAAATCTGATAAGTAAAACTAACAATGCAAATGTTCATGAGAGACATAACTTAATGGATTTGTGTTGTAGTAGACAAAAATTGTTTCTGTACAGTACAAGATGTGTATGGATTCGGACCCATGGCCACGTTGCTGGCAGGAGAATGTCTAGCTATTACGCTATTGCAGCTCCCGTTTTATTGTAATAAAAATAAACATGTTGTACAGCACTTACGTGTTTCAGAATGATTTAAATACATTTATTCTATACGAGATGTATGTTTTTTTTAATGACATAAATCATTGAATGTCTAAAAAATTGTAATATTTATAAAGACATTAAAAAATTGCACGTTCCTTGCAGGACATTGCAGTGACATCCAGCCTCTATTGACTGTGATTTGCTAGGTGATTTTACATTCAGTAGTTTGCCAGTGCTTTCTGAACCAGAAGTCAATATTTAAGTCCAGCATCTACACTGAAACCACTAGACCCTGTCAGAAGAGAAAGATCAAGCTTGTTTAACCTCCCAGTCATGCTGACCTGCTTATAGAGACATAATTTGGTGTGAAAATATTTTTTTTTAAATGTTGCATATCCCTTACAGAACGTTGCAGTCAACACCAGCATTTTTCAGCTGCTGTTGATGTACTAGGCAAGATTACGCTCAGTAGTTTGCCGTTGCTTTCTGAGTGACCGACTCACATACCCTGTAAGTTACCGATGCGGCGAGAACCGCTACCAATTCTCACGCACATCACGTCACTCATGAGAGTATAGAAGATTACGGAGAAAGACGCTAACACTTAGGCCAGGGAGATATTGCAGTAAAAATATATCATTGTAAAAATATTAGGGGTGTTCATTTGAAACCCATTCCAATGGCTTTATTACAAAAGCATGAAAGAAACATTAACAGGTGTGGTAGAATTAAACAAAGCATTCATTTTGAATGAATTATGCACCAAGGGTTGGTCAGAAGAAGTCGTAGGCATTCAGGCAAGCATCCCATTTCTTAGGTAGGCGGCGAATGCCATCTGCAAAAAAGGATTGTGGTTGCTCACTGAACCAAGTGTTTACTGCGTTCATTACATCTGCATCTGTGTGAAATCATTGCCCCTTGAGAGCTGTTTTTAGAGGTCCAAATAAATGAAAATCACATGGTGGCAAATCAGGACTATAGGATGTTGCAGAATTTCTTTGCGATCTTGCAGTCTTTGCGACATGCAGACGAGCATTATCGTGCAACAAAATCACACCGCAAGGAAGCATGCCGGGTCATTTATTCTTGATGGCTTTTTGCAGCTTGTCTAGTGTTTGCAAGTAGTGGGTAGAGTTGATGTTGACACCAGGTTCTTTAGTCGGCCAACAATAGCCCGCCATGGTAAAAAAATGCGCTCAGCATAACTTTACCAGCGGAAACCTGTAACTTTAATTTTTTTGGCTTTTGGTGATCCAGCTTCCATTACATGCTCTCTCTTTTGCTGCTCGGCTCAAAGTGGAATGTATGTACGATGAATGTATCTTATCACACACATGAATGTATCTTATCACGCATGAATATATGCTGTCAGAAATGTACATTTGTGAACCAGTTCTAAAATTAGAGGTGTTAACTTTTGTAACCTTCTTCTTCTTCTGACCCTTTTATATACCATGAGATATATTGGGTTACATGGTGCTACCCCTGTATTTGTATAGACCAGTTGGTACGTGGTGAGTGTTGTGGTGGTGCACGGTGAGTGTTGTGGTGGTGCACGGTGAGTGTTGTGGTGGTGCACGGTGAGTGTTGTGGTGGTGCACGGTGAGTGTTGTGGTGGTGCGCGGTGAGTGTTGTTGTGGTGCGCGGTGAGTGTTGTGGTAGTGCATGGTGAGTGTTGTGGTGGTGTGTTGTGGTGGTGTGCAGTGTGTGTTGTGGTGGTGCGCAGTGCATGTTGTGGTGGTGTGTGATATGTTGTGGTGGTGTGCAGTGAGTGTTGTGGTGAGTGTTGTGGTGATGTGTTGTGGTGGTGTGCAGTGAGTGTTGTGGTGGTGTGCAGTGAGTGTTGTGGTGGTGCATGGTGAGTGTTGTGGTGGTGCATGGTGAGTGTTGTGGTGATGTGTTGTGGTGGTGTGCAGTGAGTGTTGTGGTGGTGCATGGTGAGTGTTGTGGTGGTGTGTGATGTGTTGTGGTGGTGTGCAGTGAGTGTTGTGGTGGTGCGTGGTAGTGTTGTGGTGCGCGATGAGTGGTGTGGTGGTGCACGGTGCGTGTTGTGGTGTGCAGTGAATGGTGTGATGGTGAGTGGTGTGGTGTTGCGCGGTGAGTGTTGTGGTGGTGCACAGTGAGTGTTGTGGTGCGCGGTGAGTGTTGTGGTGTGCAGTCAGTGTTGTGGTGGTGCGCAGTGAGTGATGTGGTGGTGTATGGTGAGTGGTGTGGTGGTGCACCGTGAGTGTTGTGGTGCATGGTGAGTGTTGTGGTGGTGCATGGTGAGTGTTGTGATGTGTGGTGAGTGTTGTGGTAGTGCGCGGTCAATAATGTGGTCAGTATCATGCCTCCTTTACTTCCCAGAACATTTACTGGTACCCGTATAAAACTGGGTCAACCTCAGAGTCAAGGTCAATTAGAAACCATTAACTTTGATTGGGGATTGGAGATATAAATATGATCACCAGGCAAGTTTGCTAGCTACTGCGCTACCACAGCTTCATCTAGTATCATAGTTTGTTTCTAACCGAATAGAAAATGTTGACATTGTTTTGAAGAATTGTCTGAAAGCTGATGAAAAAGGGTTATGAGCTGCAATACTTAGATAAGACTTTTTCTCAAAGCTGTATATTTCTGTGAAATCAGGTCTTAGTTAGATATGACTGAGCTACTTTATGACAGTAGATGGCACAACCTGTTTTCTCTTAGTGCCAAATGTTGGACGAAGCTCACCAAATCTAACAACCCACATTGTGCCAACTGCTTTGGATGGAGGAGCGCAATTGGGAAGGTACAAGCCTTACCCTAGTCCCAGAAAATGCAACCTAAAGACGAGGCACTACACTTTGGTAGACAACTCGTCTAGGATAGAAGCTTTGACAGGAGGACAGTTTAAGTATTGCCTTGCTGATCTGGCAGCTTCTGCAGTTTGTCTTGTTTCAGATGTTTTGGTGTTACCTTTCCTTTGGGGTAAACTAGGCAGGTCGAGAGAGGGATAATGTTGCATGAACAACACAGTCTTTAAATTAAGCCCAGGCTTTGTGCTATGAAGAGGTATAACTCCAATTTACAAACTATCGTTCGTTAAGACGGCAAGGTGCCAGTCAGGCATATTTCTATGCCTTTAAAATCACTAAATTTGTCATTTGGGGAATTCACAGGCCATATGTTTGTTTGTTTCTGTAGTCATAATATTTTCAAACTATCACATCCGCAGTTCATGTCAGTGAGGACCAGATGGATGAGCCTGACTTCAGCTACACACCAGAAACCCACCAGATCGCTTCATCATCATCTAGTGCCAACTCGCTGGACTCATCCCTGATGCTCTTGCAGGAGAGTCTGGAAAGTGGAGCTGCTATTGCTCAATTTGAGGTCAGTCTGCATGATAGTGCTTACTAACTACAACTGTCATTACACTACTAGTGCTGGCGTATGTTGGCAGAGTTTTGGTAAGGGGAGGGAAATTAAGGTCGATTTACTAGGCAGTTGCTGCTACACATGTTGAGACTTACAACTTTAAAAACATTGTTCTTCTGATAAATATAGGGTGTATTTTTAATGACTGTGCAGTGTTTGAAAATATTGCCGGTCCAAGTTTTGTATTCATCCTCTGTAAAGTTAATGCAACATAATAGGTAAATACAAAACATGGACCGGCAATATTTTCAAACACTGCACAGTCATTAAAAATACAACATGTATTACTGGCTTGACTAGGTTACCAGGAATGAGAACCCCGCTCCCCTTGATGTGGGAGATCAGGCTACTAGGAAATGTCTTGGGAAGTGGTGGTGACTGGTGTGGTATTTATCACATCATCCCTGGAGTGCTGATTGGTCTATTCAAATATGGGTCTAGCACCATATCCCCAATACGTGTTGAGGCTAGTGAAAGGGTCCATTGCTTGCTGACTGCAGCTGATGCTGCACTGTGTTTGCAGGGTAGAAATGCTGTTTCAAACTATCCTTCTTTCATAACCCAGAATATCATAAACACACCACCACAGCTACACCTAGTTATTGTGAGTCATGATGGTGTAGTGGTTAGTGCACTCCCTTCTGATACAGTGGACCTTGGTTCCAACCCGAGTTGTGGCAGGGTTGAACATTTTCTGTATACATTGAGCAACTAGGGTTAGAGTTAAATTGTAAGAAAACTGAGATTATGGTTCTCTCCAAGAAGACAAAAATCCACAATATAACACCTAAGTAAATGGGAAAATCATGAAACAGGGGAATCAATATAACTATCTTGGAACAATCAGAACATCTCATGGAAAATTCCTTGTTAAAGTTAGAACAAGAATTGTGGAATGTTAACAGGGGAATCAATATAACTATCTTGGAACAATCAGAACATCTCATGGAAAATTCCTTGTTAAAGTTAGAACAAGAATACAGTGGACCTTGGTTCCAACCCGAGTTGGGGCAGGGTGTGAACATTTTCTGTATACATTGAGCAACTAGGGTTAGAGTTAAATTGTAAGAAAACTGAGATTATGGTTCTCCCCAAGAAGACAAAAATCCACAATATAACACCTAAGTAAATGGGAAAATCATGAAACAGGGGAATCAATATAACTATCTTGGAACAATCAGAACATCTCATGGAAAATTCCTTGTTAAAGTTAGAACAAGAATCACAATGGCGAAGGTAGCCTTTTGCAAGATGAAATATCTATTGGCACCTTGCTGTCTTGACAGACGATGGTTTGTGCTTTAAAAAGGCATAATAACTTTTACCTATGGCTGTAGCGAATGTGACTGATAAGGCCAATTCGCGCTGTAAATGTCCGTTCACAGTGGGTGCATGTGAACGCGTGGTCATTTCCACCATCATGCACCATCTTACATCTCACACGCTCGGTGTGGTCATTTCCACCATCATGCACCATCTTACATCTCACACGCTCGGTGTGTGACTTATCTGTAATAATTTTCTCCTTTGTCTTTATTCCATTTCTGATGTTTGCCCTCCATGCAACACGTTCAGCGGCGACTTGCTCCCAATGTGCATTATCAATGCCTGTATCAATTATGTCCCGCTTAAACACATCTTTGTATCTTAGTAGAGGCCGACCCTGAGATCTCTTACCCATCTGTAATTCACCAAAAAAGATGTCCTTTGGTATTCTACCATCATCCATCCTCCTAAGATGTCCTATCCATGTAAGTCTACGAAGACTGAGCATGGAATAAACCGTCACACAGTCTAATCTTTCCAGTACTTCAGTATTTGTGATTTTGTCTTGCCACTTAATACCAAGAATTCTTCGCAGACACCGCATATGGAAGCTGTTTAAATGTTTCTCTTGGTGTGAGTAAGTTGTCTAGGTTTCACTGCCATAAAGAAGAGTACTATGGACACAGGCTTGATAGACAAGGACTTTTGTTTTGGCAGTAAGCTTCCTATTCTCCCAGACTCTTTTTCTTAAGCTGTTCATTGTTGTTGCTGCCTTACCAATCCGGATGCAGATTTCCTGATCTAGGGATAAAAAGATGAAAGCTAGTGCAACAAGATTAAAACCAAACCAATAAAAAGCTGTCACTTGCACATATAATAGGAGTGTTGCGGTGCTATATATAACATATACAGTTCTATGCATGCAAAACATGGACAATAAGCAGACTAGCTAAGAAACATCTATTGGCAGTGGAAATGTGATTTGTGAGGAACATGCAAAGAATACCATGGACAGACAGACAAATGAATGAGGTAGTGAAAATAAAATTGCTGGAAGTGCTAGTACAGAACATATACTATGTATGCATTTGAAACATGGACAAAAATCAGACAAGCTGAGAATCACCTAATTAACGTAGAAATATGGGTTTTAATGAAAATGCAAAGAATACTTTGGACAGGCAGAAAAGCCAATGAGACAGTCCATCAAGAAACAGAAAAGCATAAATTGATTTGAGAAATTAGACAGTCATGATCTTTTCAGCACATTATGAGGAGAAATAAACTTGGTAACTTACTAATAACTGGCAAAATTTTTGGACAAAGAGCAAGTGGAAGGCAGAGGATAAACATGTGGATGACTTGGCTCATGGCATAATTGGGACAAGAACACAGATCTGTTCCAAGACTTGTGCATGTGAGATGGCAAACTATGATGTCCCACACTTACCCAAGACTTGTGCATGTGAGATGGCAAACCATGATGTCCCACTCTTACCCAAGACTTGTGCATGTGAGATGGCAAACCATGATGTCCCACACTTACCCAAGACTTGTGCATGTGAGATGGCAAACCATGATGTCCCACACTTATCGGCTTGGCACATGATGATGTCTATAGAGCTTTTGGAAATTAAATATGGTGAACATAATGCTGACTATTACCCTTGGCTGCCTTAGTTGTGTCAATGGACCTTACAGCTTACATAGATTTAAATATAAGTGGACCCCTTGTTCTTTATGGACAGATTACTTGTATATGTAATGCTTTATCAGTAAACAGCATTTACTTGTATGAGAGCATATTTTCCCGAACACATTTCATCACTGAGGAAATTGTAATATGCTATTATTTTATTTTCTTCTTTTTTGATTCCATCTTCAAAAATAGCAATTGTATCGTAAAAAACATGGGATGACCTCAAATGCAGCTCGCCTGGATACAAATATAAACAAAAATAGATACAGGGATATTTCACCATGTAAGTAGTTCTGTTTTAAATATAATTGTTTTTGTGGTCAAGTTGTCGCAATCTCAATACTGCCATGGGTGCCAGAAGTTCATTCCTCCCCTTAAGTGATGCACTTGCTTGAAACAAGCAAACATGGTACCTGGTGTGTATTTATGCCAAAATGATATGGGGAGTGATGAACCAACAAGGGGGGTATTGTGGCTAGTGCAACCGTAGTATCTACAGTTCAAACCCCTCTTGAGGAATATTATTTTCTGACCACCATGGCTCTGGGGTTGACACAGCATCACACAATGGGCACCAGACAATGTTTTGGGAGGCAAGGCAGCTCCTGGGTACTACTGATATCATGCAACCCGTTGTGTGATGCCTGGTCAAGAGTATAGGACAGCACTCTATCTCCAATATGTCTATCAGGATGACTACTCATATCATGCAACCCATTGCATGATGCCTTGTCAAGAGTATAGGACCAGCACTCTATCTCCAATATGTCTATCAGGATGACTACTCATATCATGCAACCCGTTGCATGATGCCTGGTCAAGAGTATAGGACCAGCACTTTATCTCCAATATGTCTATCAGATGACTACTCATATCATGCAACCCGTTGAATGATCCTGGTCAAGAGTATAGGACCAGCACTCTTTATCTTCAATATGCCAGGATGACTACTCATATCATGCAACCCATTGTGTGATGCCTGGTCAAGAGTATAGGACCAGCACTCTATCTCCAATATGTCTATCAGATGACTACTCATATCATGCAACCCGTTGAATGATCCTGGTCAAGAGTATAGGACCAGCACTTTATCTCCAATATGTCCATCAGATGACTACTCATATCATGCAACCCGTTGAATGATCCTGGTCAAGAGTATAGGACCAGCACTCTTTATCTTCAATATGCCAGGATGACTACTCATATCATGCAACCCATTGTGTGATGCCTGGTCAAGAGTATAGGACCAGCACGCTATCTCAAGTGTGCCAGGATGGCATAGAAATGGTATACTTTACTTTTTTGTTTTGTTTTGTTTTAACCTACACATAACTTTGTCCTTGATCATGAATTGCATACCCACATAGGGACAGTATCTTGCTCTGTACACAAGGTGTATGATGCTAGGCCCATATTTTAATTGACTAGTTGACCAGAGTGATGTGGTTAATGTTACGCAGACTGCCATTACTTCTCTAAACATTTCCCTGTACCCATTGCAATTTGGGCGGACCTGGAAGCCCAGGGTAGTTTTACAAATCTGCTCAGATGAGTATTGAGTGTATAAACACTCGGCCAGCCAGCCACCGTGCTAGCCACCGTGCTAGCCACCGTGCTAGCCACTGTGCTATCAATGGCTCCTCCCAGACTTATATTGGTGAGAAAACATTATTCTGCCACTTCTGGGAATTGAAACAGGTCCACTATCTAAAACACAAACACCACCTGCCATGCTATTGTGGTTCCATTTTGTTATAAGCCTGTGTTGAATTTAGTTTTATTAGTTCATGCATTCAGTAGATGAAGTTATTTTTTTAGTTTCATTATTTAGAGAAAAAAAAAACCCATCTCTTTGTACAAAATATACTCTTTCTTGTCTGCCTACATGTGTGTCTGTCTCAGTATCATTTTCTCCATGTTGTTTTGTATTGAAGGCTTTCTTATGCCTACTGTTCCATGCATTGTTCTTTATTTCAGATGACCAGACCAGGGTAACCTTAAAAAGTGGGACCTCTGGGGATTATATCAATGCTAACTATGTCAATGTAAGTCCACTCAGAGCACACGATCATACCTAGGACTCTGTAACAGATCCTTCCTTTGTTGTTCCATGTGTCTGTTCTTTGTTTTAGTTAGCGGTCCATTTGTTTTGAAATTCAAGTATATGCTTATCTAGTCTTCATTCTTTAGGTCTTCCCAGAAGGCTATTTTCATTTAATATACAATTAAAGTTGGGATTGATTGATAGCATTTAGGGACCATCTTATTTGAACTTTACACTGATCTTCAGCACTGAAATATTTTGTTTAAATCATACAAGGATAGTGTCTGCCCCTTGCATGAACTTCAAGTTCAGGTGAGCATCCTCAAATTAACACATACTGTAAATATTCCATTGTGGGTATATTTTCTGTCTTGAAATATTGCCAGGGCCATGTCAGAGTAAGGCCTACTGTATGATTTCTAACTGCCAAGGTAGTTTTAGTTTGCAGACAAGACTACCTATATATTTTGAAAATCTCACCTGAGAAGGTGAACTATCTGATTCACTACTTAAAGAATTTGAAGGTGGGTTAGGGAAATACACATTATCCAAAGGTTTTGGTTTTTGAGTCCACACTTGATGTTGGCTTTGACACTGTGTGCCAGTTTTTTGTTTGTGTGTTTTCACTTTGTGTGTGCTTAAAACTATTTATCTTCCAGTTTTTGTATCCTTGGTATCATTGTCCTTCCACTTGTGTCTTTTATGTAAACTTTGTTTCATTGTTGTCTTTTTTGTCATGTCTGTTTCACTTTGTGAATCCATGACATTGTTCTTCTCCTACTTGCATCATTGCACTTTTATTGTGTGACATGATTCTCCTATTTTAAATGTCCATTTAATCATTTTCCCACTTTGTACGCTTACCATATGATTGATCTTACACTTTGTCTAACTTTCCTTGGCATTCTTTTTTTCTCACATGTATCATTTCTCTTTCACTTTGTGTGTCAATGACTACTCTGTACCAGTACATCATTGCTTTTCCTCTGTGTAGCAGAAACATTGGTGTCATGGTTAGAACATGTCACTGACAGTGGCATGACCATGGTCGGACAAGGTTAGAACATGTTGCTGACATTGCCATGACCATGGTCGGACAAGGTTAGAACATGTTGCTGACATTGCCATGACCATGGTTGGACAAGGTTAGAACATGTTGCTGACAGTGCCATGACTATGGTCTGACAAGATTAGAACATGTTGCTGACATTGCCATGACCATGGTTGGACAAGGTTAGAACATGTTGCTGACAGTGCCATGACCATGGTTGGACAAGGTTAGAACATGTTGCTGACATTGCCATGACCATGGTCGGACAAGGTTAGAACATGTTGCTGACATTGCCATGACCATGGTTGGACAAGGTTAGAACATGTTACTGACATTGCCATGACCATGGTCGGACAAGGTTAGAACATGTTACTGACATTGCCATGACCATGGTCGGACAAGGTTAGAACATGTTGCTGACAGTGCCATGACCGTGGTCGGACAACACTACGGGAGGGAAAGCTTGGCCACCCATTCCCCTGTGCACTCAGGGCTACAAGATTTGAAGGTCCTAATACTTCACAAATCCACAACAGATTCCTGCTACAGAACATGTTACCTCCCTCCCTCTTTCTCCTCCCTCAACACTTAATTCACACTTAATTTCCATTTCCTCAGTGTCTTTATACTTCATGTTCATTTCATGAATACCCTTCCATTTTGCCTACCCATCCTGTTATTGCATTTCCACTTTATGTGTCACTGCATCATTGCCCTTATAGTTACTGTTCATTGAAGTAGTCTTTTCACTAAATGTATTCAATGTATGGATGTGAAACTTGGACAATGTGCAGTCAAGCTGAAATACATCTGATGGCTGCAGAAATGTGGTTTCTGAGGAAAATGCAAAGAATACCATGGACAGATAGAAAAACCAATGACCAAGTACTACAGGAGACAAATGAAAATCGTAGATTGATTAGAGAAATTAGACGTAGACAGTCAACATTTTTTGGTCATGTTATGAGAAGAAATGGATTGGAGAACTTAGTGACAACTGGCAAGATCAAAGGGAACAGACCAAGAGGAAGACCGAGAGGAAAATACCTGGATGGCTTGACCACATGGCATGGACGAGACAGGAACACCGAGCTGATCCATGATGCTGGTGATCGAGTGAAATGGTGAGTCATGACCTCCCACGCTTTGTGGCATGGCACATGATTGATTGATTCATTGTGTGCTCTCACTGCGTTTGAATACAAATACTGTAGGACTCTGTGCATATGGTCTGGGGAACAAAAAATAAAATGGCTGTGTTAGAGACAAAATAAATATGTATGTAGGTCATCAAGCACCACTTTTGTCAGTTGTGAAATGTTGAAAGAGATCGGTGGAGGACTCTGATTATTGATGCTTTCATCATGACACCCTTATGACCCATGTCTGGAGTTAAGGGATGAGACGAGATATTTTTTGTGTATAGTTGATCAATGCTGACTAACTGTATGGACTTTTAATGTGCTTCTAGGTGTTGTCTGCCCATCATCATTAAACACCTTTTCTTGATCTGCGTATGCAGTCTAAAGAATTACTACTGGCACCTTGCCGCTTTGACAGATAATAGTTTGTTACATTTTGCTTAAAAGTCAAGGTATAATCTATCCACAGCACAAAGCCTGGGCTGAATTGTAGAGACAATGCAGCATGATTCCTCTCTGTCTGCCTAGTTTACTCCAGAGGAAAGGTAACACCAATACATCTTGAGCAAGACAAACTGCGGAAGCTGCCAGATCAGCAAAGCAATGCTCTAATTGTTTGCCTGTAGTAGCTTCAATCCTAGACCAGTCGCCGACCTAGGCTTAGAGCCTGGTCTGAATTGCTACAACATTTAATCTTTAGGTTGCATTTCCTCACACCAGGATAAATCTTCTACCCTCCCAACTCCAATTGTGCTCCTTCCCCCGAAACCGTTAGCACAATGTTGGTTGTTGGGTTTGGTGAGAACTGCCCAACACTTGAAGAATAATGTCAACTTAAAAATAAAGTAATTATGTGTGTTTATACTTCCCAGATGGAAATTCCTGGATCCGGTATTGTTAACAGATACATAGCTGCCCAGGGTCCTTTACCTAACACAAGCAATGATTTCTGGCAGGTTTGTTTCAGACAAAGAGCATGAGAGAGGGAGAGAAAGAGACTGATAGTGTCAGGGAGTGAGAGAGAAAGAGTGTTTTCATTTGACATTGTGATAGTTCTGTAGTCTATATGTTCTGTGGAACATACTATAGGTGCTTTAATATGGAGCATATGAAAGAATATTTTGAACATACTTTATGTTTGTACATATAGATGGAATATTAAAATTATGTTAATTATTGTTAATTTAAAAATTCTCTGTAGAACATTGGAAATATAGACAGTATTTCACTATGTAGGTAGAACATTGAAAATATAGACAATTCTTCTGTATGTATGCTCTGCAGAACATTGAAAATATAGACCCTACTTTAGTATGTATGCTCTGTAGAACACTGAAAATATAGACAATACTTCAAGTATATAAACTCTGGTGATAATGTGAGATGGGCAACTATGATTTCCCCCACTTACTGGCATGGCACATGCTTAAATAAATGATAACCCGATGTCCCTTTGTGAAACTTTACTTCAAGAGACAGAATCATATCTAGGTAGTGGTGTAGACAAAGCTGGAGAAAGATAACAGAATAGGACCTGCGCTCCGATGGTGTAAAAAGGGCAAAAGAAGAAGACACATTCATGATGTTTAAAAAAAAATAATCATGATGTTTTTATTATCCCCCATTTGTGCCGTTCCTGAAGAAGGTTATTAGAACGAGAAAGTTAACTTGTGTTCAACCCACTACTGGCAATGCTGATCGTATCCCGGTAGGAATCTTGGACCTTGTCCACATCGGATTGGAAGCACTAGACTCAAGAATTTCGGTCCAACGTGGACAAGGTCCAATATTCATACCAGAATACGATCAGCGTTGTCATTAGTGGGCATTGTTCAATCTCCACACCTCAAATCCCGAAACAACAAAATAAATCAATTAATTTGTGTGTTGTGGTTTCATTTATTTATTACATATGTCCTTAATGCTATTGTATTATTATTCTTTATTCTCCCTATTCATTTTCCCAGTTATTATTTCTTTTCACCTGGCCTGATTTCCAAGTAAGGTGTGCACCTTTGCTGGTTGTCCCTCTTTCGCAGGACTTTCACATACCTATATGTTTCATTCTACATATTTACACATTGACATATATCTCCAGTATTTATCCTGATCTTCCTTCCACAGATGATATGGGAGCAACATTCATCCCTGGTGGTCATGTTAACAGCCAAGGTAGAGCGGGGCAGAGTCAAGTGCCACCAATACTGGCCCCAACTGTATGAAACTGAAGACTTTGGGGCACTTCAGATTACCTGTGTGAAAGAGGAAGACACTCATTCGTTTGCTTTTCGGGAGTTTAATTTGACCCATGTCGATACTGGAGAGGAGCGACACATCAGACACATGCAGTATATTGCCTGGCCAGATCATGGGGTGCCGGATGATCCCAGTGACTTCTTACATTTTGTTTCTCGTGTTCGCCAAAATAGAGATGGAATGGTGGAACCCACTGTTGTTCACTGCAGGTAAGATAGACAGATGGGGGAAGAGAGTATATCCGTTCTTTCAGTGTGTTAATGTGCTACAGTTTGTCATGGTGCTAATTCATGTCTTCCAGATCATGCTTTATCATTGTATATGGATATTAACATCTCCAGTATTATTATTGTAAACAGGCATTAACATCTCTTGTATTGTAATTTTAAATAGGCATTAACATCTCTCATATTGTCATTTTAAATGTCAAAAGGCATTAACATCTCTTGTATTGTCATTGTAAATGTCAAAAGGCATTAACATCTCTTGTATTGTCATTGTAAATAGACTTCATAGTCTGGTATTACATTGTAAATATGAAGGTAACATCCCCAGTATAGGCTTTGTAAATAAATGTTAACATCAGCAGTGTTGTCATTGTAAATAGGCATTAACATCTCCAGCTTTCTGAATGCTAAACATGTAGTGGCATCTCCTGTATTGTCCATGTAAACCATCATCATCATGTGCCATGCTGCTTAGCGAGGGCAGTCATGGGTTGCCATGTCATGTGACCACCAGTCTTGTCCCAGTTATGCCAAGTGACCAAGTTGTCTAGGTATTTATTTCTTTGTCCTCCTCTTGCTCTTTTCACAAGTTAACCAATTGTCCCTAAATTTTGAAGTTTATTTCTACTTATAATGTGCGCCGTGCGCACATACACAAAAAAAAAAAAAGAATCTTTAAATCTTGACTAAGACAAATTTCTGTAATCAGTTTATGGTTTTCGTTTGTTTTTCAAGGATGGTCTCTTGCATTTTTCTATTATTTTATCTGAATACAATGGTTACATTCATTTGTAGCTTAGTGTTTTGGTTTCATTTTGTTGCTGTTGTTGTACAACAGATTGAATATGTTTTATTTGTCTTATTTAAGTGCTGGCATTGGTCGAACAGGAGTGCTAATTACAATGGAAACCGCAATGTGTCTTATAGAATCAAATCAGCCAGTTCATCCACTGTCAATTGTCCGCCAGATGAGAGATCAGCGTGCGATGCTCATACAAACCTCTGTAAGTTTGCTCATCGAGTTTATTTGTTGTGTTGTGTTCTGGTTTATGCCAACCCTTTTTGTGTCTTTTGTCTATAAATTTTTTCTGTGCAATCCTTTGTTCCTTTTTTAAAATTTCCTTTCCTCTTCCAATACTATCTCTTCTCTCTATTTTATTCTTTATGACAAATATAGGGTCACATTGTTTCTGAAGCATACTTTTTGAGAATGGAAATTATACTTTTTTTCCACATTACTCAGGGAAAAACTACTAAATGAAATCACAGTTCACCCCCCAAAAATATTTTGTTCGTAAAGGAAGACTGGTAAAAACTTTGCAAGAGGGACAGGGTGAAGACAGGAAGAAGACAATGGTTTAAATGGGAAGGTAGCATCAAAAGATGAACAAGAAAAAAGAATGTAAGAAATACCACCATAATAAGAGACAAAATATGCATGGAACAAGAAAAAGAATGTTAGATGTACCACCATGATGAGAGAGAAAATATGCATGGGGTAAGAAAAACAATGCTAGAAGTACCTCCACAACGAAGACAAAATATGCAGCGGATCTATAGATCCAACCTTCCATATGAAAGTGGCAGCTGATGTGATTTTTAATGAGGATATTGGAAATTACTGAATGTAATGAGAGCAAATAACTAGCTTCAGTAAATGTCCCCCTGTCGAAGAATCCCACAGGGGATGACAAAGATGAAACAGTAAATATTCCCATTCACTTACACTAGGGCATATTGGGAATATAATGATTGGCACATATTTTATGTGACTATGGGATTTTAGTTAGTTGCATATCCTTTACAGGACATCACAGTCAACCAGGGCATATTTTGGCTGTTTGTGATTTCTTGGCAAGTTTATGTTCAGTAGTTTGCCATTGCTTTCTGAACGACTGGCACTCACACTACTACCTACCTTACAAATCACCCGCAGCTGTGTTTTGAACATGGTATGCGGGATTACGAATAGCGGCTGTAACCCCTTCGCTACAGAACCGGAGACTGGGATAAGTAAACAACAGTAAAGGACACTTGTCCATACCTTTGAGGTGTATTGGGTATATGGTGGTCGTCCCACATCACTGTAGACCAGTTGTTACTCAATGGATGATACGGTCATTACCATGTATTGGGTATATGGTATTCATCCCACATGATTGTAGACCAGTGTATTGGGTATATGGTGGTCATCCCACATGATTGTAGACCAGTGTAATGGGTATATGGTATTCATCCCACATGATTGTAGACCAGTGTATTGGGTATATGGTATTCGTCCCACATGATTGTAGACCAGTCATTACTTGATGGATGATGCAGTCATTATCACACTGGCCACCTTTACTTGTTAGCAATGTCCTGGCACACATTCTAGGATGAGTCAACCTGGGAGTCCATGTCAGTGAAACAGTTTGAACACATGAGCCCCAGGCTGGCAGGCAGGTGGGCTAGCCACTGCGCTGCCACAGCTCCCCAGAGACAGGTCATGTGGTGGACATTGTGCAGGCTTCCTTTACTTTCTCAGTCAAACATCTGGTACCCCGTTTTTGAGATTGTGTCAACCTCAGACCTGTACTGGTCAGATAAATAATCTTGCTATGACTGGGGATCAAACTCTGGATCATGGTACTGGAGGATAACACACAGACAGGTGAATATTTTGACTGAAGTCTTTATCAACAGAACTGCAAAACAAATCAAATGAGAGGATACTAATCTCGACACAGAACTGGTGTGTTCAGTAATTGATCTCTTCAGCAACTGATCACATCAGTTCTATGTTGACTGATCTGTTCAGTTACTGATCACATCAGTTCTATGTTGATATAATCTGTTCAGTCATTGATCACATCAGTTCTGTGTTCATATAATCTGTTCAGTCATTGATCACATCAGTTCTGTGTTGATTGATCTGTTCAGTCATTGATCACACCAGTTCTGTGTTGATTGATCAGGTGTCTAGAGCCCTTGTCAAAATATTTGTGGCTAGCGACTGCTCCTTTCACAACCATCCCTTTCACTCTGGATAAAGTAGTGGATTCACACATGCATTTAAAGTCATCTCATCATCCTCCTCTCTTATGGTGTTGATGATGTCTGGCCCATCCATATCCCTTCCCTCTTTGATCATCTGCTAAATGATCAGCATGCTCATTGCCTTTCTTGCCTGAGTGATCCGGCACAGAAATGAAAGTTAGATGAACTAATTGTGTTATGCTCAGTATGTTCAGGCATTCATGCCAGATGAGGCCAATTTGGACCTTCTAAGATATTAAGTAGGCTACGAAAAAAAATAGCTTGCACATCCCTTCTATATTTGCATAGGAAAACTGATCACTTGTGGGTTTGACCAATGTGCAATGATATGCATTTTGTTCACAAGAGACTGTAACATCATTAAGTGCCTTGCCAGGTGGCATGGGCAAACATGGTATATACTGTGACTTACTCATAAGTTTGATGTCTTGTTTTATGTAATATGTTTTTTTTAATGTTTCAGAGTCAGTATAAATTTGTATGTGAGGCAATACTTAAAGTGTATCATGGTGAGTATGATAGGTTCTTGTTTTTGTTTGGTATTTAGAAATGTACATATATCTTAGTATGTAACAGAAACGTGTGTTATTGTGGTAGCTGTTTAAGTATGCCAGTTTGTTAATTAAGAATAAGAAAACTTGTATGTGCTTTTATAATTTGTCAGTAACACTTTACAGCTTGAAAATATTGACGTATAACAAAATGTCTAGGGATATTTGTAATAGGATATTATCATAAAATCAGAATACCGAACTGGACTAGAAAGAAGGCAAATGGGAATATCCTTGTTGGGCTTGTGTATGAATGTGAAGGAATAACAGTTGAAACTTAGTAAGCAGTAACTTCTGTTGGATTATTTTGACCATTAGTACTTGGTCGGCAACTGGTCTAGGATCAATGCTCCAACAGGCGGACTGTTAGAGCATTGCTTTGCTGATCTGGCAGCTTCTGTAGCTTGTGTTCCAGATTGTTTGGTGCTACCTGTCCTCTGGAGTAAACTAGGCAGGCCAAGAGTAAGATGCTGTATGGGCAACTCGTGGTCTCTGCAGTTCAGCCCAGGCCTTGTACTATTAAGAGGTGTAACTCCATCCCTATGTCTGCAGAACACTGCAATTCAGCCCAGGCCTTGTACTATGGAGAGGTGTAACTCCACCCTTATATCTGCAGAACACTGCAATTCAGCCCAGGCCTTGTACTATGGAGAGGTATAACTCCATCCCTATGTCTGCAGAACACTGCAGTTCAGCCCAGGCCTTGTACTATGGAGAAGTATAACTCCATCCCTATGTCTGCAGAACACTGCAATTCAGCCCAGGCCTTGTACTATGGAGAGGTGTAACTCCATCCTTATATCTGCAGAATACCTTCAATTGTTCCATGGATTTGTTCAGCTTTACAGGACAGAAGGTGACAGTGTCTGGGGTCAGTTTTTCCAGACTGTCACATCAGGATGTCAAGTGTTCAAAGCTGGTTAGCAGCATTGTAAATTGCATTAAAAAACTGATCTTAAAAGTCAAAGATTGACAACATTCTGAACCACACAAAGGAAAATAGACATCTGCTAATAGCAATAATAACATTGTCTCCATTGAATGATTGATATCTGTGCTCTGTGCTTTGTTTTTAACATCTCCTATTTCCTTTTGCACAGAAGGTCTTGTGAAGCCCCATGAAGACTTCAGGAGATGAGCCAAGTGTTGATAGATAAGGAGCCATCCAACCACTGGTTGAGAGATATCATCAAATACACATTTTCTCACGCAGAGAAACTATTGGCTGGTCTTAAATCAGTATTGAAAATATTCATTGGCCTTAACAGCTTCTAGACTATGTCTAGTTTTGGTGTACAGACAGACGACTTCTGTGTCTAGCTTGGGTGTACAGATAGACAACTGCCTTCATTCAAGCAGTGGATTCCACGCTCAAATGCAGAGCCACAACAGCAGGGACTGCCACTGTGATCAGTTGCTGTGTTTGACCTCTGAAAACCCTTCTTGTCTCAATGTGCTACAGCCAAAAACAGCTATTGTTCAGGACCAGAAGGTGATAGAGTATAAAGTGCTTGTGTTGACCCTGCCATCGATAGTAGACGCTACATGCTGTCATCTGTTGGCACACTCTTCTAAGAGCCACAGATTTGGATACCTAAATGAGCAGGAGGAAAACTTCAGTCACAGCATGTTTTACTTACACAGCCGTGAATATGTGATTAGCACATGATGCACCAGCGGCACCATATTTCTATATGCCGGATTTTAGGAATTTTGTTTTACATCCTGGCTGGACAAAAACATTGGCTGTGGATAAAAACAGGATTTTAACTAAATATTTAAGACAATTGAGTTTATACTTGATCAATTCTTGAACAAAATTATCATTACACAAAGCATTCCTCTAAGTATCCATTCTAATTTATTTATGCTATTGTTGACACACACTGATGAATTGAAGCAGTGTATATCTGTGTGTACATTTATTGTCTTGTGAGGTTCATTTTGTACAGCGTCTAAGGCATAGACTCACTGGATACATGATGAACTCTGTCTGCCTTAGGCAGTTGTTACTTTACAGTAATACATTTTCAGAAATGTAGAAGATATGAAAGGAATCATCATTGGAGGAAGAAACATCAATAACATTAGATACATAGATGGTACAGTATTGATTGCAGACAATGAGTAGGATCTGCAACTTTAGTAGATGTGGTTGTTGCACACAGTGAGCAACTAGAGTTAGAATTAAATTGTAAGAAGACACAGATTATGGTCGTCACTAGGAAGAAGGAAATACCACAATGTAATATACAAGTAAATGGGCATATTCTTAAGCAAGTAAATCGGTACAATTACCTCGGAACAGTCATAATATCTGATGGGAAATGTGTTGAAGAGATTAGAACAAGAATCGCCATGTCGAAAGTAGTCTCTTGCAAGATGGAAAACATACTGACCAATAAAAAGATGTCATTTGCAACAAGAAAAAGAGTGCTGAGGTGCTACATAGAACCTGTGCTTTTGTATGGATGTGAAGCGTGGACAATGAGCAACAGGCTGAAAAACATCTGATGGCTGTGGAAATGTGGTTTCTGAGGAAAATGCAAAGAATACCATGGACAGACAGAAAAACCAATGACCAAGTACTACAAGAAACAAATGAAAATCGTAGACTGATTAGAGAAATTAGACGCAGTCAGTCAGAATTGTTTGGGGCATGTTATGAGAAGAAATAAATTGGAGAACTTGGTGACAACTGGCAAAATTAAGGGGAAAAGAACAAGAGGAAGGCAGAGAAGTAAATACCTGAATGGCTTGACCACATGGCATGGTTGAGACAAGAATACTGAGCTGATCCACGACTCTGGTGATCAAGTGAGATGACGAGACATGACCGCCTACGCTTACCAGCATGGCACATGGTGGTGGTGATGTTTGGGTTAGAAGTTAAGAAAATACAGAAATGGTTGAAATAACCACAGAAAGAAAATATCAACTATCGAAAATCATCTATCCAACAACATTCAAATATTAACATGCAATAGACAAGCAGATAATTGACGCTTTATTAATCCCAATGCTGTGTAACTAGTGTTAGACGTGGACAGTCCTAGAAACAGACGGGCATAAAATCACACAATGTGAGATGAAGTGCATAAGAAACACAGTTGAAAAAATAAAACAGTGACAAACGAGAAACTAAGAACAAGTGTAGGGATAACACCAATTACTGACTTGATGGAACACCACAGAATTATATGATTCAGGTGAGGTCAGCGTGGCCGAATGGATAGGAGCTGTTGTTTGACACATCTGGGTGCTAATGTGCTGATGCCGAGGTAGCAGGTTCAACCCCTACACTAAACCCCTGGACTAAAATGTTGACTTCTTGTCCTTGATTTGGGGATGTAAATTACAAGCACCTCTGAAGTCAGAGCCTTATGGCACGGGACACTGGTAACAGGGAAAGCTAATCCACACGCAAAATTCAATCCAGTGCTATTAAAAGTAGCATTTATGGACTACACCTAAGTTCAAAGTGAGCGAGAGCAAAAAGAAATATGATTCAAACATTTATCTAGAATGGAACAAGATCAGCCATTGGCTAGAGCATTCTAGCTGGGAACATCAGGATACTAGACTGTGCGGGAAGAGTTGGCTAGATGGAATACAAGAGACACTGAAGACATGAAATGTGACATTAGCACAAGCAACTTGACAAGCGAAGAAAAGAAAATTATATCTACCTCGTCAATGCAACACTTCATGGCAGTAGGGCAAAAGAAGAAGAAGTTAAAGTAACAACAGCAGTAGAGTGAGATAAAAGTAACAACAGCCCAGTAAGATGAAGTTGAAGTAACAAAAGGGTTAATGTAACCGGTGTAATAGCACACTAAGATGAGCTAATTAACAACTGGGGTTAATGTAACAACATCCCAGTCAGATGGAGTTAAAGTAACAACTTGGGTTAATCTAACAACAGCCCAGTCAGACAGAGTTAAAGTAACAACTGGAACTTAATTTAACAATAGCCCAGTCAGATGGAGTTAAAGTAACAACTCAGGTTAATGTAACAACAGCCCAGTCAGATAGAGTTAAAAGTAACAACCAGGGTTAATGTAACAACAGCCCAGTCAGTTGAAGTTATAGTAATAACGGGTTAATGTAACAACAACCCAGTCAGATGAAGTTAACATAACAACTCAGGTTAATGTAACAACATCCCAGTCAGATGGAATTAAAGTAACAACTGAGGTTAATGTAACAACAACCAAGTCAGATGGAGTTATAGTAACAAGAATATAATGGTTTAGTGTTATACATGTGTGGTACTGAAGGTATATTTTATATATATATATATATATATATATATATAGATATATATATATGAAGATAATTCTTTGGTTATTGATTGATGTGAACATGTTTATATCATATAAAAACAATTTACATTTAGATAAATAAATCATTGTTACAAATCATGTTTAGAATTTGCAGAGAGAGAAAGTGAAATGGTTGTGTCATCTTGTGTGAATGAGATCTGACCATCTGCTTCTGTTTGCCTGAAATGGCAAAATATCTGGTTGTAAAGTGAAGGGAAGACATAGAGTGAGATTGATTGACGACATCAAAGACATTCAACAACCACCAGGAATCTCATCAGCCAGGGAGTAATACACCTGGCTCAAGAGAGAAAACTTAAAACTCTCACAATGCTACTTAATAAGAGACAAGGACCACGCAGGTGACTGCAGTCACGCATGGAATGACAAAGTATGAACACATTAAATATTAAAAAGATGAGTTCTGAGAAGTGGGGGAGTGAACCACATGAGTGTGTTAAGAAAGCTCTTAAACGTGTAAATGTATTTTGTAGTGAACAAATCTTAAGGTACAAATGTGGCAGCATTCATACCAGTGATTACCAATGATACTAGTTTACTTTGTATTGCAAGTGTAGAAATGTTTCTGATATCCATGATTATGTATGTTGGCATGTGATTTTGAAAGTCCAGACATGTTTCTGATATCCGTGATGATATACATTAGCATGTGATTTTGTACTGGAAGCCAGCTGAGTGCATCTGTGATGTAATGATAGCAGACTTGGGGTAAGTTGGCTTTCTGTGGAGAACCTTGATCTTCTGACTGCTCCCTCTGGTGTAACGATGTTACTGGGGACATCATTGTTTAGTTTTTTATTAATGTCAATGTTTACTTGTGATTTTTGTTTAGAATGAGGTTGAGTGTACCTGTGATTCAAGTCGATTTTATTTGAAGGAAGGTACGGCATAACACATTTTATGTGTAGAAAATGTGTATTATTTTTATGTAGTAGTCAAAGTCTAGTGATGTTACTAAATATTTTATTTGTATATGTGTGATTCTGTGCAGACCACAAACTCATTATATGTGTAATTCTGTACATACAATCAAGAAGCCAAGTATATCTGTGATCTTATAATAGTGGATCTGAAAGGGTGTCTGATAGACCACATGATATCCTACGGAGAAAGCATACATTGCCTTCGTGTTCCATTTACAGTCCAGTCATTTTGCTAGACATATATACAGGCATACACCCGAGTTACAATACCTCAGGGTCAAAACTGATGATACCAGTCAAAGCACGGTCTTATTTGCAACTTATAGTGGTATGTGCTGCGTTGTTAGGTTTACATACGTACACATCTGGTGTAAATAAAGCATCTTGTAACTGAATGGGACATCATGTGAAGACCTTTGTACACACCTGAAGGTACACTGGGCATATGGCTCTAGACATGGATGTTTTGAGACCAATGGTCACTCAGTGGGTGTTTGAGACCAATGGTCACTCAGTGGGTGTTTGAGACCAATGGTCACTCAGTGGGTGTTTCAGACCAATGGTCACTCAGTGGGTGTTTCAGACCAATGGTCACTCAGTGGGTGAAGTGGTCAGTTTCATGCCAGCTGCCCTGACTTGCCAGCACATCTCCTGGTACCCACTTAAAGCAGACATCGTCAACATATTTTATATATAACTGTACACATGCCAGTCACACTGAGATTAATCTCACAACACCATTTCCAACAAATGACAATTAGTCTATCACATGTCCAGACCACTAAGAGTTTCTACAATAAGGCTACTTCTTCTAATTATAGTTGTATTTACCCTGTAGACCTGTTGACTTTGCTGGTACAGCAGCCATGGGTTTGAGTTGGCATTGAGGTGGATTTTTACAATTGGCCTCTACTCCCAGGTTGACCCAGGCTAAAATGGGTAGCAGGAAATATCTTGGGTGGTGAAAGTGGTTGGCATGATGTTGACCACATGACCTCTCCAGTACCAGTTGGTCACTACATGATGTTGACCACATCTCCCCTCCAGTACCAGTTGGTCACTACATGATGTTGACCACATCTCCCCTCCAGTACCAGTTGGTCACTACATGATGTTGACCACATGACCCCTCCAGTACCAGTTGGTCACTACATGATGTTGACCACATCAGCCCTCCAGTACCAGTTGGTCAGTACATGATGTTGACCACATCAGCCCTCCAGTACCAGTTGGTCAGTACATGATGTTGACCACATCAGCCCTCCAGTACCAGTTGGTCAGTACATGATGTTGACCACATCAGCCCTCCAGTACCAGTTGGTCACTACATGATGTTGACCACATCAGCCCTCCAGTACCAGTTGGTCAGTACATGATGTTGACCACATCAGCCCTCCAGTACCAGTTGGTCACTACATGATGTTGACCACGTCAGCCCTCCAGTACCAGTTGGTCACTACATGATGTTGACCACATCAGCCCTATAGTACCAGTTGGTCAGTACATGATGTTGACCACATCAGCCCTCCAGTACCAGTTAGTCACTACATGATGTTGACCACATCAGCCCTCCAGTACCAGTTGGTCAGTACATGATGTTGACCATTGGTCAGTACATGATGTTGACCACATCAGCCCTCCAGTACCAGTTGGTCAGTACATGATGTTGACCACATCAGCCCTCCAGTACCAGTTGGTCAGTACATGATGTTGACCACATCAGCCCTCCAGTACCAGTTGGTCACTACATGATGTTGACCACATCAGCCCTCCAGTACCAGTTGGTCAGTACATGATGTTGACCATTGGTCAGTACATGATGTTGACCATTGGTCAGTACATGATGTTGACCATATCAGCCCTCCAGTACCAGTTGGTCACTACATGATGTTGACCACGTCAGCCCTCCAGTACCAGTTGGTCACTACATGATGTTGACCACGTCAGCCCTCCAGTACCAGTTGGTCACTACATGATGTTGACCACGTCAGCCCTCCAGTACCAGTTGGTCACTACATGATGTTGACCACGTCAACCCTCCAGTACCAGTTGGTCACTACATGATGTTGACCACGTCAGCCCTCCAGTACCAGTTGGTCACTACATGATGTTGACCACGTCAGCCCTCCAGTACCAGTTGGTCACTACATGATGTTGACCACGTCAGCCCTCCAGTACCAGTTGGTCACTACATGATGTTGACCACGTCAGCCCTCCAGTACCAGTTGGTCACTACATGATGTTGACCACGTCAGCCCTCCAGTACCAGTTGGTCACTACATGATGTTGACCGCGTCAGCCCTCCAGTACCAGTTGGTCACTACATGATGTTGACCGCGTCAGCCCTCCAGTACCAGTTGGTCACTACATGATGTTGACCACGTCAGCCCTCCAGTACCAGTTGGTCACTACATGATGTTGACCGCGTCAGCCCTCCAGTACCAGTTGGTCACTACATGATGTTGACCGCGTCAGCCCTCCAGTACCAGTTGGTCTCTACATGATGTTGACCGCGTCAGCCCTCCAGTACCAGTTGGTCTCTACATGATGTTGACCGCGTCAGCCCTCCAGTACCAGTTGGTCTCTACATGATGTTGACCGTGTCAGCCCTCCAGTACCAGTTGGTCTCTACATGATGTTGACCGCGTCAGCCCTCCAGTACCAGTTGGTCACTACATGATGTTGACCGCGTCAGCCCTCCAGTACCAGTTGGTCACTACATGATGTTGACCGCGTCAGCCCTCCAGTACCAGTTGGTCACTACATGATGTTGACCGCGTCAGCCCTCCAGTACCAGTTGGTCACTACATGATGTTGACCGCGTCAGCCCTCCAGTACCAGTTGGTCACTACATGATGTTGACCGCGTCAGCCCTCCAGTACCAGTTGGTCACTACATGATGTTGACCGCGTCAGCCCTCCAGTACCAGTTGGTCACTACATGATGTTGACCGCGTCAGCCCTCCAGTACCAGTTGGTCACTACATGATGTTGACCGCGTCAGCCCTCCAGTACCAGTTGGTCACTACATGATGTTGACCGCGTCAGCCCTCCAGTACCAGTTGGTCACTACATGATGTTGACCACGTCAGCCCTCCAGTACCAGTTGGTCACTACATGATGTTGACCACGTCAGCCCTCCAGTACCAGTTGGTCACTACATGATGTTGACCACGTCAGCCCTCCAGTACCAGTTGGTCACTACATGATGTTGACCACGTCAGCCCTCCAGTACCAGTTGGTCACTACATGATGTTGACCACGTCAGCCCTCCAGTACCAGTTGGTCACTACATGATGTTGACCATGTCAGCCCTCCAGTACCAGTTGGTCACTACATGATGTTGACCACGTCAGCCCTCCAGTACCAGTTGGTCACTACATGATGTTGACCACGTCAGCCCTCCAGTACCAGTTGGTCACTACATGATGTTGACCACGTCAGCCCTCCAGTACCAGTTGGTCACTACATGATGTTGACCACGTCAGCCCTCCAGTACCAGTTGGTCACTACATGATGTTGACCACGTCAGCCCTCCAGTACCAGTTGGTCACTACATGATGTTGACCACGTCAGCCCTCCAGTACCAGTTGGTCACTACATGATGTTGACCACGTCAGCCCTCCAGTACCAGTTGGTCACTACATGATGTTGACCACGTCAGCCCTCCAGTACCAGTTGGTCACTTTATGATGTTGACCACGTCAGCCCTCCAGTACCAGTTGGTCACTACATGATGTTGACCACGTCAGCCCTCCAGTACCAGTTGGTCACTACATGATGTTGACCACATCAGCCCTCCAGTACCAGTTGGTCACTACATGATGTTGACCACATCAGCCCTCCAGTACCAGTTGGTCAGTACATGATGTTGACCACATCTCCCCTCCAGTACCAGTTGGTCACTACATGATGTTGACCACATCTCCCCTCCAGTACCAGTTGGTCACTACAAAAATGGGACTAGCACTTTATGCCTATAGGAGTGTAGAGTGGGTCCTTTACTTAAAAATAAATATGTTTAGCTAGTTTGTTTTAATTGTAGTGCTAATAGTAGTGGAGATTTGCTTTTATTTATATTTGCCTGTATATTAATTTTACAAATATTTTAATCACAAGAACAATCAAATGACTGTTTATTCACAAATGCCTCAGTGCCATAAGGGAAGCAGCCTAACTCGGGGTATGCCTGTATATGTGATTCTGTGTTAGAAAGAAGTCACGTACTGGCAGAAAGCATCATTTTCTGTGTTCCAACATATTTATAACCAGCAAGCTGTGTGAAAGACTGCTTTCACTGATATATCTGGTCTAGTGAGGTGGAAACGGTGTGTGTGTGAAAATGGTGTGTGTGGAAACGGTGTGTGTGAAAATGGGGTGTATGAAAATGGTGTGTATGAAAATGATGTGCATGCTTGTTGAGTTCACACATAAAACATGAATGTGCCAACTGTTTATATGTTAGGTCACAGACTGTTCTTGACTATCATCAGGTACTGACTTTCCTGTTGAGGGTGGAAGTTCATAGATTCAAGTTTGAAATGCTTGTCAAGGTTTTAACTTGTGTTACTAAAGATGACATGTTTGCAAGGCTTCACTTTGTGTGCATCACTGCCGTCGATCAAGTTTTGCTATATTAAGGATTCCCTATTGCTAACCTCAGGGCTCCAGTGATGTGGTTAATTCTGCACTTTTGTCGTGATTTCATTGTTTGTGATTTTTTTAAGCATTTTGTATTCATTGAATTTGTTACACGGTCATACATTTTATGAAACAAAATATTGAATGGATACATCATTGCCGTCTAAACAATTTAAACAGGCTTTTTTGTTAGTAGTTATATTGTGTGCGTATTGATTAATATTTCATAAATAAAACATCACAGTCAAACTGAAGTAGACATCAAGTTATTAGATTGTTATAAATTATAATAATACAAATTGATTGGTCCTGAAGTAGTTTCCTGCAATGTGTGTGATGTCATGGCACCACCACCTTTTGTAGGCTTAAATGCATGAAGGAATAGGTGGTCAATCTTTCCCTCACTTTCGCAAGTGATGAGTCCAGGCATTTAACCCACATCCAACTATGCTCATGACATTATCAACACAATTCACTATCAGCTTGGCCAATGCACCGGCATTATGTTGTTAAAATGGAGTTAAACATGTGAGATGTCTTCACATTCTTAAACCGTCAATGGAAATTTGAAGCACAGTTTTGCTGTCATGTAAGTTGGCAGTATTGTAACTAAGGATATAAAGGGTGTGTGCCAGGTGACATCACAGTGTAGATGAACCACAAGATGTCATAGGAGAATAAAGGGCATAGTATCAGTGTTGAAATCTTTCACACATAGTGTCTGAAAAAATTACGATGGTTGCATTTAAGTATTTGTTGTAGTGTAAAAAAAAAAGTTAGTAAAAGAGTTTTTGCATGTTACATAGAATATGCGGCTGCGAACCCTGGACAATTAATAAACAGGCAAACAAATCCCTGGAGGCCATGAAGATGTGGTTTTATAGAAGAGTGCTGAAAATTATTTGGACAACCAAAATGAGCAATCTGGATATTAGCTACGAGCTAAAAATGAGCAATCTGGATATTTTGAGGAAGGTTAAGTCGCAAAGACAACTGATCACAAACATCAGAAAGAGGCAGTCGTCACTTGTTTTTGGCCACATTATAAGAAGACAAAGACTGGAACATGTGACAACCGCAAAGATTTACAGAAAGAGAGACATAGGAACATTTGACAACCACAAAGATTTATGGAAAGAGAGACAGAGGAAGACAGCGTGATAACATTCTTAATAGTCTTGTGTCATGGCACAGAAGGCAGTGAACACATTAATTGATCCATGCCATCAGAGATTGCAATTTGTGGAGAAGCATGATTGCCCATGCCAGCCGGCATGGCACTTGATGATGAGACAAAGTAGTCAAGCCTCATGCCCGAAGGTTCATTTTCTGGCTCCGTCGTTTATTTACGGGCACAATTTGCTTTGGAGACCCCTTTTCACTGGAGCTACAGGGTTTGTGTTTCGGCAGGCCACTCTGTAAGAACCGCTCTGCAAGAAGAGACTGAGCCATGTGAGATAAAACTCAGTACAGTCAAGCTGAGCCTCATACCACTATACCCCCAAACCCCTTTGTAGTGTAAGCTTACATAACAGAACTGTAGGCAAGTACTCACTGGTTGTCTCTAGGAAACAGTTAGCTGCAGTATGTTTAGTATAATGCTATTGTTATACTTGTATAGTGTTAGTTGTATCATTGGTTATATCTAGGAAACATTTAGCTGCAGTATGTTAAATGTAATTCTACTGTTATACTTGTATAGTGTTAGTTGTATCATTGGTTATATCTAGGAAACATTTAGCTGCAGTATGTTTAGTATAATGCTATTGTTATACTTGTATAGTGTTAGTTGTATCATTGGTTATATCTAGGAAACAGTTAGCTGCAGTATGTTAAATGTAATTCTACTGTTATACTTGTATAGCGTTAGTTGTATCATTGGTTATATCTAGGAAACATTTAGCTGCAGTATGTTAAATGTAATTCTACTGTTATACTAATATAGCGTTAGTTGTATCATTGGTTATATCTAGGAAACATTTAGCTGCAGTATGTTAAATGTAATTCTACTGTTATACTAATATAGCGTTAGTTGTATCATTGGTTATATCTAGGAAACATTTAGCTGCAGTATGTTAAATGTAATTCTACTGTTATACTTGTATAGCATTAGTTGTATCATTGGTTATATCTAGGAAACATTTAGCTGCAGTATGTTAAATGTAATTCTACTGTTATACTTGTATAGCGTTAGTTGTATCATTGGTTATATCTAGGAAACATTTAGCTGCAGTATGTTAAATGTAATTCTACTGTTATACTTGTATAGCGTTAGTTGTATCATTGGTTATATCTAGGAAACATTTAGCTGCAGTATGTTAAATGTAATTCTACTGTTATACTTGTATAGTGTTAGTTGTATCATTGGTTGTATCTAGGAAACATTTAGCTGCAGTATGTTAAATGTAATTCTACTGTTATACTTGTATAGCGTTAGTTGTATCATTGGTTATATCTAGGAAACATTTAGCTGCAGTATGTTAAATGTAATTCTACTGTTATACTTGTATAGTGTTAGTTGTATCATTGGTTGTATCTAGGAAACATTTAGCTGCAGTATGTTAAATGTAATTCTACTGTTATACTTGTATAGTGTTAGTTGTATCATTGGTTGTATCTAGGAAACATTTAGCTGCAGTATGTTAAATGTAATTCTACTGTTATACTTGTATAGCGTTAGTTGTATCATTGGTTATATCTAGGAAACATTTAGCTGCAGTATGTTAAATGTAATTCTACTGTTATACTTCTATAGTGTTAGTTGTATCATTGGTTATATCTAGGAAACATTTAGCTGCAGTATGTTAAATGTAATTCTACTGTTATACTTCTATAGCGTTAGTTGTATCATTGGTTGTATCTAGGAAACAGTTAGCTGCAGTATGTTAAATGTAATTCTACTGTTATACTTCTATAGCATTAGTTGTATCATTGGTTATATCTAGGAAACATTTAGCTGCAGTATGTTTAGTATAATGCTATTGTTATACATCTATTGAATATATACTGGGTGTTTCTACATATGATGTCAAACTGTCATTTACTGCCAATACCTTGCAGTGTATGGCAGGGGGGTCTTAAGCCTGAGGAATTAAGGCTGCTTGGCCTTAATTGCATATGCATACACACATAAATGACAATGTCTGTTAGTTTTGCTTAACTTAAAACTGCTAACAGATCAAGCTTTCAGTGCCTTATGTATGCATGTATGTAGTGTTAAATGATCTTGGTTCATAGTCATAATCAAGTGGTAGTTTCAGAGATTCATGTGATATTTGTGCACACGAGCTTATAGATCACAGACAATATCACAAGATGTCTTATTTTTCATGACTTTTCAAGACACAGGCATGAGCACAAGATGTCTCACTTGTCATGAGTTTTTAGGACATAAGCATTACAAGTTGTAATTCTCATGAGCTTTTAAGACACATGAATGAGCACAAGATGTCTCACTTGTCATGAGTTTTTAGGACATAAACATTACAAGTTGTAATTCTCATGAGCTTTTAAGACACATGAATGAGCACAAGATGTCATATTTCTTTTGAGGTTTGATGACATAAAAATCACAACAAAGTAACACTTTTCATAAGTATTGAGGGCACAGGCATCAAAAGATGTTATATTTATCATGAGTTTTAAATATACAAACATCACAAGATGTCATATTTCTCATGATTTTTGAGGACATAAACATCACAAGTTATACTTCAAATGAGCTTTCATGACTTAGACAAGAGCACAAGATGCCTTATATTTCATGAGTTTTGAGGACGTAGACATCACAGAAAAACATGCTTTTCATAAGCTTTTAGAAGGTGCTCATCACAAGAAGTCATATATTTCTCATGAGGTTTGAGGTCACAACATCTCAAATTGTCATGATTCTCATGAGTTTTGAGTACATAAACATCACAAGATGTCATATTTTGTATGTGTTTTGAGGACACAAACATCACAAGATGTCATATTTCTTATGAGTTTTGAGTGTATAAACATAACAACCTGTCATATTTCTCATGCGTTTTGAGGAAACAAACATCACAAGATTAATTTTTTTTCATGAGTTTTATAGACACAAACATCACAAATTGTCACATTTCTCATGAGTTTTGTGGATGCAGTCATTACAAGAGGCAGTATTTTTCATGAGATTTTAGGGTAAAGACATCACATCACATAGAATGCTGTAGTGTTTATTGAACTGTATTGTGCTTATACCAATATTTACCTTAAGGACGATTGCAGTGGACTACTTGTAATGTAGAATTGCTGCAGGGACACTTTCGATGCCAGAGAAAACCACTTTGTTCACTAATCTCCAGTTGTGGCTTCGCTGTGAATCCCTGTACCAGCTGCAGATGCTGCACATTCATAAGAATGACTGGAGGTTGGCATGGATAAGAGCGCTTGTTCTTAGACATCTGGTGTGCTGATGCTGAGGTAGCAGGTTCAACCCCTATTCCGGTCAGTTGGACTAAAATGACTTCTCATCTTTGACTTGGGGGTGTAAATTACAAGTACCTGTGAAATCAGAGTGGCTTCGTTTGATGGCGAGTGAAACTGGTAATAGGGAAAGCTAATCCACAAGCAAATGGCCGTTCAATGGACTAGAAGTAGTAGCATGTATATCGACTACGCTTGAGAAGGCAAAAAGAAAAACAAAATAAGAATGATTTTCGACTGCTAAGAGTTAACAAATCAGCATATTGTGATAGCAGCAATAACAACAGCACTCACTATAAGACAAGAAAAGAGAATGTAAGTTGTGTGGGTGAAATGTGTTTGTTTCACAAAGACAAAGGCTCCATGACTGTTGTAAAATGTATATATTTCAGAGATGATACGGGCAGGTTCATGTTGAGCAGTGGGTCAGTTTCTCTTGTAGAGATGTTCTCATACTTGTATTACTTCATTTGTAAACAAATTTGTAATCAGGATTGAAATATTACTCAGTAACTTGCTGCAGTGTTGGTCCAGAGGTCATGTAGCTTATAAGGCAGTTTATTAACCTTGTTCAGGCAAATGACAAATAAATGTCATGTGCTAGTGCATTGAGTCCAAAGACTGGTATGAGGTTTTGTATGTCACTCCATTGTTGCCTTTTGGTCACTGTTCTCTATTTATGATCTGTATTATGAGGGTAAGTTAATAAGTAAGTCACAAATGGCTGTAGAAAAAATAACTAAATATGATAACAACTTGAAACTAGTTTATTTTTATACATACATTGTCCCTTTATTTCTCAACATAATTTCCACCAACATTGATGCACTTATAACATCTTTTTATCAGTCCTCCCAAACCGGCTGCATAGAACTGTCTGCTCTGTTTTCTAAACCACGTTTTCAATTCTCATTCAACTTCGGCGTCATTCACGAAATGTCTCCCGCCAAGGTGGGTTGTCAGTGTTTATACTGACAAATGTTTGTCCCGTAAAGTGGTGCATAGCTGAGTAGAACAAAGTTACAGGGCGAGACAATAAGTAAGTCACACAGTTCTGTGGGATGGTCGGTAAATTAAAACAAAGCACGCAGTTCTATGCAGCCAGTTTGGGAGGACTGATAAAACGATGGGATAAAGTGCATCAATGTTGAGAAATAAAGGAACAACGTATGTATAAAAATAAACTGGTTTCAAGTTGTTATCATGTGTAATTATTTTTCTACAGCCATTTGTGACTTACTTATTAACTTACCCTTGTATGTGTAATGGAAAGCCCATTTCTTTCATTATGTTCTAACATTCTTCATGTTCTACACAGTTATATTACACACAGAAACATGCACGCACACACATATGAACACAGAGAGAGAGAGAGAGAGAGAGAGAGAGAGAGAGAGAGAGAGAGAGAGAGAGAGAGAGAGAGAGAGACTGTGCACGCACATACACACATACATACATGCACGTGCAAAATGAGAGATAGGAAGAGATAAGTATATCACCAAATGTTGATACTCCTTACAAAACTAACACAACTGTTGTTTTATTTTGGGACGTTTTTTTTTTAATGGTGTAACCAGTGGCCATTGATGAGTTGCTTGGTAATGAATGAATGTGGACTTCTAAAAGTGTTTAATTCTGTCCATTGGTTAGTACATGATGTGTCTCTTTGATTTAGATTGAGTTAATGTAGTCAGTGTTTCATCCTGTCGTTCAGTACATGACGTGTCTCTTTGGTTTAGATTGAGTTCATGTAGTTAGTGTCTCATCCTGTCCATTGTTCAGTACATGATGTATCTCTTTGATTTAGATTAAGTTAATTGAGTTCATGTAGTCAGTGTTTCATCCTGTCGTTCAGTACATGACGTGTCTCTTTGATTTAGATTGAGTTCATGTAGTCAGTGTCTCATCCTGTCCGTTGTTCAGTACATGATGTGTCTCTTTGATTTAGATTAAGTTAATTGAGTTCATGTAGTCAGTGTCTCATCCTGTCCATTGTTCAGTGCATCATGTTTCTTTGATTTACATTGATTTCATGTAAGCAGTCCATTGTTCAGTGCTTCTTGTATCTCTTTGGGTTAGAGTTCATAGTACCAGCTAACAACACAAGTTGTAGATTATAGTGTCTCCATACCATACAACAGCTACAAGTTTCTGAGAGACATGAGTCAATAAATACCCTTGTCTCACAACCTTCTTTATGCACTGAAATGTTCTTAAATGGTTGTTTATTCTTATAGCTGCTATTTGCTATAAATTATATGTAAGCATTAAAACATAAGCTTTGTTAAGTTTGGTATGAAACTAGTGGACTTATTGTTAGTTGTGTGTGCATTTTTGAGACTAATTCAGTGGTGAAACTCTGCAATCTAAAGTGGCTTTCTTTGAGCAACTTTTGATTGTTTGTTTGAGGAGAAAACCTTCACATTTTTAGTTACAAAACCTTTACTGAAAGTGATTTTAATGGTCAGTTTAAATAAAATTTACATTTTAATTATTTTTACAGTTTTAAATAATGATTTACCATGGTAAATTATAGCGACTTGCTATCACCATAATGGGAGATATTGCCTTACTTGCTGTGTTCAATTAATAAACAATAAAAAAGAAGCAAAAAATAATACACTTAAACGTTACATTTAAACTGTTAATGAATTTATTCTGACCAAGGATGTGTGTTAATATGAAGGGGTTATTATTTATAGCTTTGTTTGTCTGAGTAGTGAGTGAGTAGTTAAGGTTTATAGTTTTTTTTAAAATTACATTTCCTCAGAAAGTTATTATATACATTACAGTTTCCTAACTTTTTATGTGTTTATAAAAAGGATTTGCTACAAATATACAGCAGTGAGATTACACTGCAGTAAAAATAATTTTCATAAAACTGCTTGAGCTTGTTTTTATATTTCCATATTATAGTATATAGAAAGTCCTTTATCTGGAACCAGCAAGACAAATGAAATTTAATGAGACCTTAAACACATGCAGAAGAGAATTAGCTACAGATGAATAATATGGAAGACAATGGAGGAAGCTGAAGGAGATAGTAAATTATGGGAGGGACTGGCTTTAGGTTGAGGGTCTTTACTCAACTGGGGATTAAAAGCAGAAGAAGAAGAAGAAGAAGAAGAAGAAGATATCACAAAGAACATGTTAAACAAAGAAATATTATAAATAATTTGTGAAGCAAATCAGTCTAATAAATAACATTAAAGAAATAAGTAAACCTAAACTATATTCAATAAAAAGCATTCATAACCAGTTGTAGTTAAAGAGTTATATATAATGTACAGTTATGTATATTTTAGTTGTGTACATTTGTAAACATG
This sequence comes from Cepaea nemoralis, assembly GCA_014155875.1. NCBI lineage: Eukaryota > Metazoa > Mollusca > Gastropoda > Stylommatophora > Helicidae > Cepaea > Cepaea nemoralis. Next base: position 389,482 of record JACEFZ010008297.1, read on the forward strand.
CATATACATGGACACAGTGAACCATTCCACAAACGTACCTCAACATTATGTGGAGTGCATCCAAGTGGAACTAGTGGCATTTTATTTCAGTGTCTGAGTAAGACTTATAGAGTGACTTGTTTTTTCCATATACATAACTATGTCCCTTGTAGTTTTTTGTATGGTATAGGATGAATGTATTCCATGTGCAGAATGTTTCAAAACGAATATTGGTAATTTGAAGGTGTATAATTTTGGTTGGAAAAAAATAAGTCAGAATAACAATTATTGCATGGTACAAGTAACCAATTGTAACAGGTGGCTGTGATTCATGGGTAATTACTAAAGAAGTAAAGAAATCCCTTGAAGTCACAGAAATGTGGTGAAGATACCTTGGAATGTCAAAATAAGTAATATAAATGTTGTGAAAGAGGTCAAAGTGCAAAGACGACCTATCAGAAGCAGCAGAAAAAGTTGATCAGCATTTTTGGGCCACATTTTGATACGAGAAAAACTGGAACATTGTAATGACTGGAAGTATTTATGAAAAAAAAAATAAGATAGAGAGAAGATAGTGAGAGGAGGCTCTTGACAGGTTGGATAAAACAGCCATAAAAAATATCAGCACATGAATTTATACATTCAATTGGAGACCATGAGATGTGGAGAAGTATGATCATCCATGCCAGTAACAAAATGGAACTTTATTATGATGATGATATTTTGGTAATTTCAAACTGAACAGTGATTGATTTGCAACAAATGCTAGGTAAACTATCTGGCACTGGACGGTTTCCAAAGTAAAGAAATGTATTTAAAATTTCAGACGCAAAAAAAAAAACAATGTTTTATTGGGTAACTGACCACACTCAAACAGTTTACTGATTGTGTCTTGCAGACTGGTGCCGCGCTGAGAGGTTAGCGCGCTCATCTCAATCTCACAAGGTACCGGGTTTGTTCCCAGCATGATGCTGGGAATTTTTCGAAGAACCATTGGTATCTAGTGTCAACACACGTCCCCGGATCTATTGGGTAATGACATTGGATACCCAGCCTTCTTGGATACGGGTGAAAAACAGGAGGTTACATATGGAAGTTATCAACATGAAACATCATCCAACAGTTGGAAACCACATAGAGTAAGCTGTAAGGCCACTGTCCTGTGAAAATAATTAGTAAAGAAAACCTACCCACGTTTAGTTAGAGCCCCTAACATTGAATAGAATGTGTCTAGAGGAAGCAGATCTTACACAAATACATCCATAGTCAGACATACTGACCTTTGAGGTGCATATCCAGGTGTGACGCACTTCTCTTGAAAGAGGAACAAAGAAGTTTCTTGCTAACCAAACATCTATGTGTTTGCATTCACCAAAACCACTGTTGCATTCACCAAAACCACACACCTTCACAATACTGATGCTCATGGAAACATGTCTACATTCATACATTGTTATTGTTGTTGTTTTATTGATTGTTGTTCATTTATGTGGCATGGGAGGGAGTATGATTGCCAATACATTGGTTTTATTCTTGTAGTTCATGAAACTGCTAATGTTAAGTTAGTCAGAAATTGTAATCGGCTTGACCTGCCAACTCAGAGATGTTGACTGTTTTGTTGTTCACATTAATCTCATGTCACTGTCTCATGGGCAGTGTTGTGCATAGTCATATTTATATTTTTCTGTACAAAATTTGTTATATTTTATAATACAGAAAACAAAATAGATTGTTTCTATAAATTTCACTACATATCAGTGTTTTCTGCTTGGTACTTGAGCCTTTGTGAGAATGTTTCGATCTATGTAGCATTGAATGCATTCATATACAAGCTAAATGGAATGGGTTGAAGCTGTGGTAAGGCTGTGGAAATTTAAACAATATAAAAACACAAAGTGTAGGGCGGCATTGCAAAATACAGTTATGGAAAATATACATTACAGAGATAAACCTTTATCAGCAAAAACATCTAAACCACAGAAATGGCACCTCAGTGACAACATTATGGCGTAATAAGCCATTTAAAGAAAAATAAAAAAAAATGTGTGGTACTTATCTCATTGACCCCAAATAAGAAACGGTGAATGCTGACACATGTCAGCTGGCATTATGAGAATGCGCTGTCGAGTTTGGGGAGGGTGTGGGAAAAGGTCTAGTGTGCACGTTAATTAAATGTATGCGGTGTGTTTGAGAGAGACTTGGTCAGCAATGTTGTGCATTCTTTTCCCCCTAAATGCATTTACTTGGCATGTTCATTGGAACATTCCCACCTGCCTTCATGTTTTTATATTGTTCAATTATAAGATTCTTACAGTTTGGTATAAACACAATGTTTGTGTGCTATAAACACAATATTGGTGTGGTATAAACACAATGCCATCTGTCACGTTTCTCTATAAACAGTGTTTGATAAACAGATGTGCGTGTTGCAGGGTTGTTTTTGGTTTCTCCTTTCTCTTGTGGAATTCAGTGAAGGTGGTTCTTTGTTAGCTTTTGTTTTGTTCTGTCAGAAAGAAAGCAGCAGACTTATGGATTCTTGAGGCTACCTGTGTTGGGGATGGGAGCACAGTTGTGTAGTGGCTAGTGCACTGATTTCCAGGGTTCTGTCTGAGACAAGTTTTATTTCTATGTGACTCCGTGGTAATCTCAGCCCAATTAAACATAACAGAAATTTGCCTGTGAGGTCAGGAGGCCATTTCGGCACTGGTCAGATTATCCCTAAAGTGCTGTTTGGTTTAGAAAGTATGGACCTAGCACCGTGTACCAAGTAGGTCATAATGGCATGGCTTTTATCTTGTGGGTTAAATATGATAACAGTCTGTAGATACTTCACACCAAAGCTTTTGTTGATGGTGAAAATGTAAAGTGTGAAAATAGTCAATAGAATTGTATACTTGGTCATCTAGGAGGCCTACAGTCAGTAGAACTACATTTGGTCATCTAGGACAGTGGTTCTCAACCTTTTTTTTGGCCAGTGCCCCCCTTCACCATATTTTCAGAACGTCATTCCCCCTCATTCATATTTCCTACCTAAGAATTTTGCCCGTGGATCCCTTCACATTTTCACAACGTCATTCCCCCCCCCCCCCCCCCCCCCCACCCTTTTCGTATTTCCTACAAAAAATCTCCCCTCCCCCTCCTGCTACTGCCCCTACACAGTATACGTAATAGATCGATTGATTGATTGATTTAGGAATCAACATCACAGCATTTGGGGCATTCACATAAGCGCTCCGTCCCCATCCTCAGCAGCCAGCGAAGAGTTCCAACACTAATAGTACCAGTAGCAATCTGATTATATGTCCGTCTCGCCTTTCCTCTGAGCGTTGAGTGTCGGCCATATCCCCTCATCACTCCTCGCTGTTTCATTCTTGCCAGACCATGGTAATCCATTTGCTCCTCCGAGGTGTGCACGTGCTCCCACAAGGCTGCAACCACGTCTGCCTTGTCATGTATCAATACTCCACCAAGTTCTGCAGAGCCAGCCAATCTGTCCGCCTGTTCATTTCCCAGCACACCGGCATGCCCCGGAGAAAAGATCCAGGCGATGCTTGTCACCCGTGACCTCCGAAGCGAAGCAAGCCACTCCGCACGAAGCCTGCCCGTCCTAACCCTCGTCAGCATGCTTTCTGAGTCAGTTACAATCACGATGTGTGTGTGTGTCGTATTCTCCATCCAGCGGAGAGCCGCAGTGACCGCCTCCACCTCCATTCTTAAGCTGGATGTTGTGGTATCATATGCCAGGCTCTCCTGCCCCAAACGTCGACCATTGGCTTTGGCTATGAACCCCCAGCCACTTTTCTCACCTCTTGACACCGAACCATCTGTGTAGATAATCACATCACCCGAGTGAGCATTGTCCTGAATTAGTTGCTGGATTTCCACTTCCGTGGCCCCTGCTGGCCACTCCCTGCACTCCCGGCTTAATGTGATTATAACTCTGCACAATTCTGACTGCTCCGCTGGCACTCTGACCCACTCCTCTCCACGCCTAATGTTCTCCAAGGGGCACACCTGTCTGATCGTATCCTCTGCCTGAGCCATCCATGATTTCCCTCTTATCAGTCGCTGACCCTTAACTGCGTCCAGCGCCTCATGCAGTGGGTGGTCTGTGTCTGCAGCTACTCTGAGGTATGCCTTCGCCTGCATCACCTTGAGCCTACCAGCAACACTCGGCAGACCAAGGATGTAACGCATACACACTATTGGGGTGTCTCTAGTGCATCCCAGAATGACCCGCATAGCTTCGTTCTGGCTCTAACTTCACCAGCTGACTCTCTGAGACAGTGAGCAGACCTAATCCATAATCAATTACTGAGAGGATCAAGTGCTGGTATAGTGTGAAAAGCATTCTCTGCTCTGTCCATTGCAGCCATAGTTTTAAGTGCACTGAGTCCCTTTTGAGATCTTGTCACAACCGTCTCCACATGGTCCTTGAAGGATAGGCTCCTGTCAAATGTGATCCCCAGATACTTCAGTTTGTTCTCTCTGCTGACATTTCTACCATCTATCGTGAGGCTTGGGACATCCGCTCTCACAATCCTGTTGTCCAAAGAGCACCACAAAACAGCCGCCTTTTCCGGGTGGATGACAGCACTCATTTCAGTGCACCAGTCAATCACTTTGTCTACTGTCGCCTGTAGCTCCTGGGCTGTTTGCTCCCTATCTCTCCCCTGCCTATATGCAAGAATATCATCTGCAAATGTTAGTATTCTTCCAACCCCTGGTGCTTCTAGGTTTGCAATCTTGCTCGTATACACATTAAAGAGCACCGGTGAGACTGCAGATCCCTGTGGCAGTCCCGGGGTTAACATATGTGGCTCTGAGGTCCATGCACCCAGACGGAGAGCAACCCGACGAGAGTGCAGGACGGCTGCTATCCAGTTCACCAACCAGGGATTGACCCCCTTCTCCATCAGTGCGGTCATCAAAATATCATATCGAATTCTATTGTACGCATCCTCAAGATCATATATATATATGTAATAATGGAAGCACATACCAAAACAAGTCTAGACATCCACATAAAACGTGATTTGTGTGTCTACTTACTTTATCAAATGAATTTTAGAAGGGGTGAGACGTACAGAACCTTTAAGTATGAAGGGAAAACCAATATCAAGTAATTAGTTCTTGTATTAACGCGATCTTGAAATAATCTTCATCCTCTCCCCCCCCCCCCCCCCCCCCCCCTAAAATTCCCCTTGGGGGGAATTCCCCACTGGTTGAGAACCACTGATCTAGGAGGACTAAAGTCATTAGAACTATACACTTGGTCATCTAGGAAGACTACAGTCATTAGAACTATACACTTGGTCATCTAGGAGGACTACAGTCATTAGAACTATACACTTGGTCATCTAGGAGGACTAAAGTCATTAGAACTATACACTTGGTCATCTAGGAAGACTACAGTCATTAGAACTATACACTTGGTCATCTAGGAAAATTACAATCAGTAGAACTATACATTTGGTCATCTAGGAAGTGTACAGCCAGTCAAGCTATACAGTTGGTCATCTAGGAAGACTACAATCAGTAGAACTATATGCTTAGTCATCTAGGAAGACTACAGTCAGTGCAACTATACATTTGGTCATATAGGAAGACCAGTTGAACTATACACTTGATCATCTAGGAAGACTACAGTCAGTAGAACTATACACTTGGTCATCTAGGAAGACTACAGTCAGTAGAACTATACATTTGTTCATCTAGGAAGACCACAGTCAGTAGAACTATACATTTGTTCATTTAGATTTGTGTTGTCGTCCGCATGCTTTCAATTCAAGCATATTCCATACAGTGCCACTACTTCTAGGGCACTGGGCTGATTTTTGCAGGTGGATTTGCTTTTCCTATTACCTGTGTCCCTCACCATCAGGCCAACCCACTCCAACTTTTAAGGTACTTGTAAAACGTCTCCAAGCCAAGAATAAGAAGTCAATATTTTAGTCCCAACTGAAGTGTAGGGGTTGAACCCGCTACCTCGCTATGATATGCAGATTGTCTTGTGTTTTCAGTATTTGGCAACCGTTTTCACCAATCTCATTTTAAAAATGTTTTCTCAATTGAAGCATGTCAGACCATCTTCTCTGTCCCTACCATTATATTCCCTCCCATCAGACTCTCTCCTGTTTGTTGCATAACTAACTATGGCTAGTTTTATGTTGGTGCATTGGCAGATGAACTTCAGATCAGAGCTGGGGTGGCTATATTTTTGCAGTGAAATCTGCATTCTAAATCTCATTTCAGTTTGATTATCACAGATTTGATGAAGTTGTAGCTAGTAATTTTGCTTTAATTTACAATTGCTGGATCCAAACCCTGGACTGACAGAATTTCATCTTTCTCTTGACCATAATGGTTTCATAGTTGAGCCAGCCTCATATAATGGGTATGGGATACTTTTCACAATTTCAGAAAAGTATGGGCAATGAGGTAGATAGCTGCTGACCTGAACCTTATTTTCTCTTGATCTAATTTTTGTGATGGCCTAACATAACAACCCCAGTCTCTGTCAGTGCCTGCTCCTATTTTACAAGTTAGTGTTGGCAACCACTGTCATTGTATGTATGTAGGAGATTTCTGGTCTATTCAGTCTAATGAAATCAAATAATTGTTAGGTTCACACAGAAATGCACGCAAATAAAAGAATATTTCCCTCCATTGGCACTTGTTCAGCCGAATATATTGCCATGTGGGTTTTCATTTGAACATTTCCAGTGAGCTATGACATCTTGTCATTTTCATTGGTCAGAAATTTTCAGATGGTTGTGATTGATTGGTTGGGCAGGCTGAAGTCTACTGCCAAAACATTCAGGATGTCATCAGTACATTTGGGTGCACATTTAATATGTTTGTTTTGCCAGGTAACTTGTACATGCTGGAGAATGAAGCAGAGTGTTTGTGTGTTCTTGTTATGAGGGAAGTATATTCATGGGCTATTAATGAGCACTTTTGTAGGCTTTAGGGATGACATCATATACTACAATAGAAGGATATTGTGTTGACTAATTACAGCTTTTCTCTGAATGAAATGATGCAATAACAGTAAACAAAGAATTATACACTAGATAGAATACAATATTTACTTTGAACTTGGTTTTTTTATTCTGTAAATTTGTGCAGTGTTGGAGGCAAAACAAAATCACTTTCATGACATGTCCTGGAAAATGATCTAATATGTTTACTTTGTGAGACGTATTTCTAATTCTGAAAAAATATTTACTGATTAGGTGTTTTGAAAATTATTATTTGTTAGAAAGGATCACAGGAGACGACAAATATATCAAGGGAGTCTCAGCTGTTTCCCATAGCGAGCTCTGGGATGGGGTAGCTAAAGGTGATTAGGCTCTTGATGGTTACATGAAGGAGGAAGTTTATTTTTCTGTTTCTAGTGTGTGTTTCTGTGAATCGAAGAACTCTGGCATGAGGATCCTTTGATTTCTTTACAAGGTGAGAGTAATTTCGTGGCAGTTACTGCTGTAGGGGTCTAGTCACATACTTGGTTGTGACATAGTAAGATGAGCAGCCAGTTCCTTTCCACTTTGCTTAGAAAAATCTGCAAACATGTTATGAGATTTAGCCAGCCCTGGAATCTATTTGTCATAAAAGATTGATTCCTGTCTCTAGAGGGAAATGATCCCCAGTCTCGATTGGGCAGTAGTAGCACGTCAGTCTGGCAACGTCTATTTCAAGAGCTATCTGATGTAGCGTGCTATTCTAACGACGACTTTCAAGAGCTATCTGGTGTAGTGTGTCAGTCTGACAATGATTATTTCAAGCGCTATCTGATGTAGTATGTCAGTCTGTCGACGACTTTCAAGAGCTATCTGGTGTAGTGTGTCAGTCTGTCAATGACTATTTCAAGAGCTATCTGATGTAGCGTGTCAGTCTGACGTCTATTTCAAGAGCTATCTAATATAGCATGTCAGTCTGACGACTATTTCAAGAACTATCTGACGGTCATGACTACATCCCACAGCCGGGGCAAATGTTTTTTCACCTCTGAAGGTCGTGGGTTTATTTTCAGACTGCATCATTTAGACCATGAGTGCAATTTTTCCGGAGGTCATGAAAGTCATTTCTGAATCTACATTAATAATCTTGGCAGGTATCTTACCGTTCCGTGGAGGGAGACTGAGATTTTCAATTTCCAACTGCCAAATTGATTTTTCTTTTATGTGCATCCGAGTCTTCCTAGTGTTTCATCCATATCAAACAAGGCTAGGTTTCTTAGTCACAACCTCTATGAGCTCAGGGTAGATGATAACAAACTTGCTTTCCTTATTTTGTTAAAATCTACAGTTTAATAATTGGTATTTTCCAGATAATTTATTCCCTTAGTGAATTTAAATACAAATGGAACAAACAATAGGTTGCTTGATTTATTGCCTGGTATATTTCACTGCGTTTCGTCAGGTGCAAACTGCAGACTTATATATCATATAAAGTAAAGCTGGGTCTTTTCCTGTCAGAGGCGGACCCCAAGCCACTCCATGCTTTGCAATGCTAAACACTACTACACAGTTAATTCAGTGGTAATAGTTCACTTAATTGGTGCTACAAAGTTATTGTAATTGTAGCTACAGAGTTAATGTAGTTGTTGCTAAAAAGTTAATATAAAGGTTGCTACAAAGTTAATTTAATTATTGATACAGAGTTAATGTAGATGCTACAAAATTAATACAACGGTAACTACAAAGTAAATGTAACGGTTTCTACAAAGGTAATGTAATGAATGCTACAAAAAACTGCCAGAATTCACAACAGATATATGCTGGTTTATTTAATTCACTGTGACAGATGCTTACATTTATGATTGTTTTGTGTGTTTTTTTAACTTGAAAAAAAGGTGATATTTCCTCATGTTTTGTTGATGTCAACACAATGTTGTGTATCTTATTAGGGTTAACTTATATTTATGTTGATGTGCTGGGTACCAGATGATTGTCTATCTGTGTTGATTTGGCTAAGTTGGTATCCGTGCATTGTGTAAATGTATGTATGCAGAAGTATATATGCATGAATACCTGAGTGTATGCAAGTTTATACTTCCTTGTATTGCTTTGTTGGACATCTACCAATGTCCTGACCCTGAGACCATTTACTTATGGATATATATATATTAATTTCTTGGTTGTTTTATTACAGAACTATTTTGTTGTGTACATATGTTTAATTTCTTCAGTTCATTCCTTTTTTGTTGTTCTTGTAATTTTCATAAAGAATTTAGCGTTTTATGATTTGTGTAATAAGCATTTATTTGTTTAATGTCATTCATCAGAATTATGTTTAGTTGATTATGTTTTGTTTGGTTCAGCTTTATTTTTGAATTATTATATTAAAAAGATAATGCAGATGTTACTGACTGTGTTCTTGTTATTACATCCAATGTGACATGCCCACGACACACCTTCAGGTATGTGTCAGTGGGAAGAACTTCTTCAACAACATGCAGTTGTATTGATGTCAAGCATTCTTCTAGATCACCATCATTTTCTGTCTGTTATTCTCATGCTAGCACTCGTGACAGATCTCCTAGATCACCATCATTTTCTGTCTGTTATTCTCATGCTACACTCATGACAGACTGCTCTTCTGTTCATCTCTTCATGTCATGCTCCCGTTTGTATCTTTCTCTGTTCTTTCATGGATTGAATGAGTGACGGCCTAACACTTCATACTCCTCATTATGCCATGGATTGAATGAGTGACGGCCTAACACTTCATACTTCTCATTGTGCCGTGAATTGAATGAGTGACGGCCTAACACTTCATACTCCTCATTGTGCCGTGAATTGAATGAGTGACGGCCTAACACTTCATACTTCTCATTGTGCCGTGAATTGAATGAGTGACGGCCTAACACTTCATACTTCTCATTATGCCATGGATTGAATGAGTGACGGCCTAACACTTCATACTTCTCATTGTGCCGTGAATTGAATGAGTGACGGCCTAACACTTCATACTTCTCATTATGCCATGGATTGAATGAGTGACGGCCTAACACTTCATACTTCTCATTGTGCCGTGAATTGAATGAGTGACGGCCTAACACTTCATACTCCTCATTATGCTGTGAATTGAATGAGTGACGGCCTAACACTTCATACTTCTAATTGTGCCGTGAATTGAATGAGTGACGGCCTAACACTTCATACTCCTCATTATACCTTGGATTGAATGAGTGACGGCCTAACACTTCATACTTCTCATTGTGCCGTGAATTGAATGAGTGACGGCCTAACACTTCATACTTCTCATTGTGCCGTGAATTGAATGAGTGACGGCCTAACACTTCATACTTCTCATTGTGCCGTGAATTGAATGAGTGACGGCCTAACACTTCATACTCCTCATTGTGCCGTGAATTGAATGAGTGACGGCCTAACACTTCATACTCCTCATTGTGCCGTGAATTGAATGAGTGATGGCCTAACACTTCATACTTCTCATTGTGCCGTGAATTGAATGAGTGATGGCCTAACACTTCATACTTCTCATTGTGCCGTGAATTGAATGAGTGATGGCCTAACACTTCATACTTCTCATTGTGCCGTGAATTGAATGAGTGACGGCCTAACACTTCATACTTCTCATTGTGCCGTGAATTGAATGAGTGACGGCCTAACACTTCATACTCCTCATTGTGCCGTGAATTGAATGAGTGACGGCCTAACACTTCATACTCCTCATTGTGCCGTGAATTGAATGAGTGATGGCCTAACACTTCATACTTCTCATTGTGCCGTGAATTGAATGCGTGATGGCCTAGCACTTCACACTTCATACTTCTCATTATGCCATGGATTGAATGAGTGACGGCCTAACACTTCATACTTCTCATTGTGCCGTGAATTGAATGAGTGACGGCCTAACACTTCATACTTCTCATTGTGCCGTGGATTGAATGAGTGACGGCCTAACACTTCATACTCCTCATTATGCCATGGATTGAATGAGTGACGGCCTAACACTTCATACTCCTCATTATGCCGTGGATTGAATGAGTGACGGCCTAACACTTCATACTTCTCATTATGCCGTGGATTGAATGAGTGACGGCCTAACACTTCAAACTCCTCATTATGCCGTGAATTGAATGAGTGACGGCCTAACACTTCATACTCCTCATTATGCCGTGAATTGAATGAGTGACGGCCTAACACTTCATACTCCTCATTATGCCGTGAATTGAATGAGTGATGGCCTAACACTTCATACTCCTCATTTTGCCGTGAATTGAATGAATGATGCCCTAACACTTCATACTTCTCATTGTGCCGTGAATTGAATGAGTGATGGCCTAACACTTCATACTTCTCATTGTGCCGTGAATTGAATGAGTGACGGCCTAACACTTCATACTCCTCATTGTGCCGTGAATTGAATGAGTGACGGCCTAACACTTCATACTCCTCATTGTGCCGTGAATTGAATGAGTGACGGCCTAACACTTCATACTTCTCATTGTGCCGTGAATTGAATGAGTCACGGCTTAACACTTCATACTCATTGTGCCGTGAATTGTATGAGTGACGGCCTAACACTTCATACTCCTCATTGTGCCGTGAATTGAATGAGTGACGGCCTAACACTTCATACTCCTCATTGTGCCGTGAATTGAATGAGTGACGGCCTAACACTTCATACTCCTCATTGTGCCGTGAATTGAATGGGTGACGGCCTAACACTTCATACTTCTCATTGTGCCGTGAATTGAATGAGTGACGGCCTAACACTTCATACTTCTCATTGTGCCGTGAATTGAATGAGTGACGGCCTAACACTTCATACTCCTCATTATGCCATGGATTGAATTTGTGACGGCCTAACACTTCATATTTCTCATTATGCCGTGGATTGAATGAGTGACGGCCTAACCCCTTCACCGCTCAGCTGGACTAAAATTTTGACTTCTTGTCCTTGACTTGGGGACTTAAACTACAAGTACCTCAGAAGTCTGAGTGGGTTCGCCTGATGGCAAGGGGCACTGGTAATAGGAAATGCTAACGCGCGCGCATGCACGCACACACACACCAGTCCAGCGTGGACCGCTCAAGTTCAAAGGTAGCGAACGAGAAAACAACCCCGCACGCACACACACATGCATGCATGCACGTACACATGCGCGCGCGCGCACACACACACACAGACACACATCTGTTTATAGAAATAAGGCTAGTTATTTGCCTTACAGTGGGTTCAACCCCAAGACATTCACATCTGAAGGCTGGTGCACTACCTCCAAGACATTATACATACCAATATTGGTAGTGTTATGTAAGTCTCATGATAACGACCAGTTCTGGAGACACAAGATCAGTATTGTGCGTTCATTACTTGTTTAATATAAACCATGCTTTCATTAGCAGTACATTCGAAGAGTTATCACTTATTGGAAAACAGCTTCAAGAAGATAATGAACAATTCGTTGAATATTGTTGCAAACAATTTCTATGTTAGATTGAACATTTAAAGCAAATAAATACATCGCGTGTGTTACAACAACTTGATGTATGACAAACATTCTCTCACAAAACAAGATTTAAAGCAAACCACTCTTATTCATTCTGCTGTAAAAACTCAAAAACTCTTTCTCATAAAATGTATATAATTTCAGGATGTAAGAATATAGCAGGAGACAAGAATGTAGGAGACCCAAATGTATTTTAGACAAGAATGTACTTTAGACAAGAATGTAGTTTGAGACAAGAATGTATGTAGTATGAGACAAAGGACATAATTATAAAGAAAACAGTCACCATCATTACCAATAAAGATATTACCATACCAATTAAAATAAATTAGAATGAATGATAGGACAGTTAAAGAAGTAAATACATTTTCTTGTCTAAAAAAAAAAATAACAGATAATGACAGGTATGAGGCAGAAATAAGAAAGACTAGGAATAGCCAAAACACTTCACCAAAATGAAACAACTGACACCTAACAGCTAAGTTATGAATCAAAACAAAGTGCAATTAAGTGTTACATTCATTCTAAATGATTGCATGATGCAGAAATATGGACAATGAATAAAGAAGGTGAAGGTCACATTGAAGCTGTTGAAATGTTTTATGGACAAATTCCACAGGCATATAGATTCTGTTGTCTTGGATGGAATCTGTCTAGAGGAAGGAAACCTGGACACTAATGCATGTCAAAGTCTGACACAGAGAACTTTGAGATGTACAACTAAGTGTGAAGAATTACCCTTTAAAAAGGAGAGAAGAAGAAGATATAGACACATGTGAAAAATACCATGGTTGGCGAAGAAAAGAAAGAAAGAAGTATTACAAACACTGGGATTGAAGACATGATTACTGAATGAGATCAAGGTCAGACAATTAAGGCATGTGGGATATAGAAAAAGACAAGCTCATTGTTTAAGGATATTCTGGAGGGAAATGAACACAGGAAGCATGCAAGAGGAAGAATTACAGGTGGATGGACAATGTCAGACGATAGAGTGGAGAAAGCTTTTTTTGAATGCACACTGAGGATGCAGAACAGAGGTTGTTGGAGAATCAAAGCAGCCAATTTTCAACATGAAGATGGAACTTGATGATGATGATTGAGACAAAGGCACTATTTATATTTTCAAATCACCAAGATAATAAATGAACACAATCTTGCAGTAATTGATCACATATAATTATTCTGCTAATGTTATTCTCCATGTAAACATCTACATCACTAATTAAACATCTAAAAATGTTCATCTCAATCTCTAGTTAAATCTTTTTATTCCTTGTTTCAAGCAACATGATAATTATTGAGACACAACATTGTATTGTTTTTTCCCCTCCAGTTATTATAGATTTTGTATTTGAGTGGAAATTAACTGAAATATTTGAACCTTATATAATATAAACCTTATATATATATTTTTTTTTAATTGGCACCGTTCCGTCTTGACAGACGATAGTTTGGTACATTGTGCTTCAAAAAGGCATAATAACTACAACCCATGGCGGTGGCTGATAAGGCCAATTTGCGCTGTAAATGTTCGTCCACAGTGGATGCATATGAAAACACGGTCATTTCCACCATCATGCACCATCTTACGTATCTCAAGCTCTGTGTGTGCTTTATCTGCAATCATTTTCTCCTTTGTCTTTATTCCATTTCTGATACGTTGCCCTCCATGCAACACGTTCAGCGGCGACTTGCTCCCAATGTGCATTATCAATGCCTGTATCAATCATGTCCCGCTTACACACATCTTTGTATCGCAGTAGAGGCCGACCCTGAGATCTCTTACCCATCTGTAATTCACCAAAAAAGATGTCCTTTGGTATTCTATCATCATCCATCCTCCTAACGTGTCCTATCCATCTAAGTCTACTGTCACACAACCTGATCTTTTCAATACTTCGGTATTTATGATTTTGCCTTGCCTCTTAATATCAAGTATTCTTCGCAGACACCGCATTTCGCTAATCCTATTATAGGACATCGCTGTCAACACCAGCATTTTACAGCTGTTGTTGATTTCTTGGCAAGATTACGCTCAGTAGTTTGCCATTGATTTCTGAGCAGCCGGCTCACATATACCGATTCTCGCCCAGCTGCGTTTGCTCACGTGAATAAACGCGATTACGGAGAAAATCGCTAAAACTAGGCCAGGGAGACCGGCGCGTGCGCGCACGCACGCGCGCGCGCTGCACACACACACAGACACGCGCACGCGCGCACACACACACACACACACACACCCACCAGGGGGGCTCAAGTCAAAACTTAAAAAAAATGTTAAAGAACTTACAATAACCATTCCATTGTCTTGTAACCTGTCAATATTGCTGTTAAGGGTGTCAAGAGTGTTAAACGCATGACACCAGAGTGCAGACAAACACTGTGACGTCACAAGGGCAGTTTAAAGATGGCTGCCCAACTTTTGACATGCACCAAAGAGGAGCAGTAAACTACACAGTTTGCCATCACATCAGGGTTCACAATTTTTGGAAGCAAGTTCACAGATGGTCGTAACATAGACAGAGAAATAGAAACAACAGTTCTCAATGTAAAAACTATACAATACCAGTTCTCACTATTACCATGACATTCAAGCAATACATTGAAGTTTGTTACATATCCTTTACCGAATGTCGCAGTCAACCCCAGTGTTGTTGTTTTTTTTTTTTTTGCTCTTTGTTATTTCTTGTCAAGTTTACGTTCAATAGTTTGCCGTTGCTTTCGGAATGACCGGCATTCATACCATTATATGAAAATCAAGGCACTGCGGGCGGGCTTCCACATTGGCCGCAACTGGGTATGGTATGCGGAATTACAAACTGCTTTTTTAACTCCTTCGCCACAAAGCCAGCATTCCATAGAAGACAGAAACAAATGATCAACAATTTTGTCATACGAACTCTATCAAACATGAACTCTAACCAAAGTCCAAGAACGAAAGGTCACAACTTGAGTAATAAGATGCTTATGAAAAGTAACTGTTGTCAGCAGAAGAGGCAGTGGAAAACGATGGCATCACATACAAGGTAAGGACAATATTAAATTTAAAATACATGGATAGGTAGCAAATGTCATGGTTTGGTCATCTGACAGTGTCAGGTTTTCAGTATGCAGGGCCTGAATATGTCACTTCATTCGTTCATTCAGTAGCGTGTCCTTTGCTGAACCTCGCTCCCATAACAACCTTCCGGAAAACCTCTCGATCATAAGCAAGATGTCCCGCGTTCGATACACCCATCTGGAGATCATCCGCCACATCCTGCACCCATCTTCTCTTTGGCCTTCCTCTTCCTCTCTTCTCAGGCATATACCCCTCCATTATTGTTCTGTCCAAACTTTCGTGACCAAAATATTTCAATTTTCTTTGTGTTATCGTCTTTAATAGCCAGCCTTCTTAAATAATGAGCTCCTGAAATATGGATGCATTTGTTCTTTTCTTTACCCAAGATATTCTTAGAACTCGTCTATAACATTTATATTCAAAGGCATTTATGCGCTGTTCAGCTTGTTTAGTAAGTGTCCAGGTCTCACAGGCGTATGTTGCAATGGGAAAGATGCATGCTCTTAAAAATCTAATTTTTGTAGTTCTGTCTGTCCCACTCCATAATTTATTCAGTTGTTTTAGTTTATGAAGAGCAATTGATAGTCGTCGTTTAATTTCTTTCATTATTTCACCGTTGTTGGTAATCAATGACCCAAGATATTCAACATTTCCCACCACCTCCAATTTTTCCTCATTAACATATATTTCTTTCTCCATAGTAGTTTTATCTGTATGCATTATCTTTGTTTATGCTATGTTAAGATATAAGTTGTGATATTCACTATTTATTAGGTTGAGGCTATACAGTTTTCTATACCATTCTGTGTTGCGGATAGCAATACTGTATCATCAGCATACCGAATCTCTGGTATGCCATGACCACCTATATTTAGGGCATCATATAGCTTCCTTTTTATATCATCTCTTACATTTCTCATTATATTTTCGGCGTACAGGTTATATATGTCACTTCCTCATTCCAAATTTATTCTTGGGAATATAATGTGGTGGTTTCTTCTTGACTTCCTCATTAATATGTTTGGTTTGTGATCTCCACCTTTTTCAGATAGATTTATGTGCGTTAGATCTGGCCAGCATGCAGAGACGCTCAACTAACCTGCAAACTCAAATCACATTCCACTAAGACTGAACCTTGGTGGACCACTATGGCCGAAAGGCACACCGTGGGACTAAAGGGCCCACAACAAAAACAGTGACGAGGAGACATCATGGGGCGGCTCTGATCCCCGGGGAACCTCGAGCCTTTATTTAAAAAAAAAAAAAATTCAGATGTCAGGGACAAGAGTGTGTCCGGCTGTTTTGTTCAAGTGTAGAGTTGTTCACTTATTTTGGTTCATACCTAACCCCCTTAACTGTTATCTGCGTGAACACAAAATATAACTAGAAATATCGACAAAAAGGAAGAAAACACACACACAGATGAAAGAGAACGTTTTAACTAAAATCTTTATCCAAAAAAAAAAAAAAAAACAGACAAAAATTCGAGAATACTTAGGTGGGAAACTGAACCATCACAACCACAGACGAATAATCCACATTTTGCAATGAATACATACATACGCCACACTATGAAATCTTAGCTCAGTGCACGAACGCCGTAGCACCGGCGAGGACCCCCAACATGTTTAAACCAGAATTAAGTATGTGAGTGGGGTGCCTTGGCTGAGCGGGTGTCCATTTCAGGCTCAGGAGGCCCGGGGTTCGATCTCAGCTGGAGATTTTTCAAAGAACCGTTGTTACCTAATATTATCACACGCCGCCTTGATCACGTGGGTAGTGAGATCCGGTACCTGGCCTTCTTAGATTGCATTTAAAGATGTGCACGTAAAAAATCCCATGGAAGCTGGAAATCGCAAAGAGGCAACATAATCTGCCCATGGATAAATAAAGCCTGTGACCTTGGATGGGATCTGTCTAGAGGGAGCAAACCTGACACACACGCATGCCGAAGTGGGACACACTGACCTCTGAGGTTCATGACCAGGTGTGACGACTGCCCGTGAACAGAGGAGTGAAGAAGATCTCACAGATGTGGAGTGTTTCAAGAACGGACACCATAGTTGTAGGGGGAAATGCCCATAATTGCTCCGTCTTCATCTTAAACGGTCAGTGAAGAGTCCCAATACTAAAGGTACTAGTGGCAGTCTGATTATGTGTCCGTCTGACCTTTGCCCCCGAGTCCTGAGTGTCGGTCAGATCCTGTGGTCACTCCCTGAGTGTCGGTCAGATCCTGTGGTCACTCCCTGAGTGTCGGTCAGATCCTGTGGTCACTCCCTGAGTGTCGGTCAGATCCTGTGGTCACTCCCTGAGTGTCGGTCAGATCCTGTGGTCACTCCCTGAGTGTCGGTCAGATCCTGTGGTCACTCCCTGAGTGTCGGTCAGATCCTGTGGTCACTCCCTGAGTGTCGGTCAGATCCTGTGGTCACTCCCTGAGTGTCGGTCAGATCCTGTGGTCACTCCCTGAGTGTCGGTCAGATCCTGTGGTCACTCCCTGAGTGTCGGTCAGATCCTGTGGTCACTCCCTGAGTGTCGGTCAGATCCTGTGGTCACTCCCTGAGTGTCGGTCAGATCCTGTGGTCACTCCCTGAGTGTCGGTCAGATCCTGTGGTCACTCCCTGAGTGTCGGTCAGATCCTGTGGTCACTCCCTGAGTGTCGGTCAGATCCTGTGGTCACTCCCTGAGTGTCGGTCAGATCCTGTGGTCACTCCCTGAGTGTCGGTCAGATCCTGTGGTCACTCCCTGAGTGTCGGTCAGATCCTGTGGTCACTCCCTGAGTGTCGGTCAGATCCTGTGGTCACTCCCTGCAGCACCATTCTCTTCAGACGGTGATGATCATCACTGCCTGTTGTCTTTTGTACAGGAACTCATTCTTGTTTTCAGTAGAAATAATCGAGGCACTACTGTTACTATAGCTATACAGTAATTGTACAATTCCAAATCATTAACATTCATGGCATATGAGGTTGGATCACAACTGTATGGTATCACCACATAGTCTTTAAAAATCACCAGGTACTAAACCACATTATTTCATTTGATAAATTCGTGGGAATGAAGTAAAGAATAATACATTTAACCAACAAGCATTGCCCTACTTCTGCTGCAATCTCTGTCAGCTTGAAAGCTGTCGGTTAACACGGTGAGTCTTGAAAACGATTCAACATCATCACAATATGCAATAGATTATGTTGGCTTCAGTGGAAGATTCAGTGTCAGCCCACATTGGAATAGTTTAAATGGAAGACACAATGGCAGCCCAGATTGGAATAGTTTAAATGGAAGACACAATGTCAGCCCAAATTGGAATAGTTTAAACTGTTTAAGGAATCTAATAGTTTTAATGGGCGATACAATAATTCAGGAATTTATTAGTATTGAAAATGGGTAACGCAGTAAATGGGAAATTTGAATGGTTTGACAGATTCTCGTACAAAGTAATACATACAAGTAATACCTACAACAAGGGATATAAATAGAAGAACAGAAGTAAATAATAAACATATTTGAATTGGAGACACAAAGGAACAAACAGAGATACGAATTGCCTATTGTTTCGTCCCAAGTGGATCATTTCTCTTATCCTAATCTACGCTTGTCGTTAAGTCAAGTGTAGAAGTGGAGGAAACCCAAGCTTTCGCTCCAAGACCAAATACGTTGCCTTGGTCTAAACCATGTTCTATGTGTTTCATCGGTTCGTCTTCAGTTTTCCAGCTAAGTATTCTTTGTTTTTGTTTGTTTGTGTTTGATTCCTTTGTTTCTATTATGCCATTTTGTCTTTGTTGGACGTTCATCAAGACTTTGGTTGAGACATTCTCGTGTATCTGAGTGTGTATTTCCTGTATGATGGCTTCCTGGCCATGTTGTGTGATCATTTGGCTTCCTGACCGTATTGTGTGTTTATTTGGATCCCTAAAATATACATCTGGGCAAGACAAATATCACAACATAGAAGATGGTAGCACAAATCATGGAAGATATGGACATAAAACATGAAGATATGGACATAAAACATGGAAGATATGAGCATAAAACATGGAAGATATGAGCATAAAACATGATAGATGTGAGCACAAAACATGGAAGATGTCAGAAAACATTGTAAGATGTGAACACAAAAATTAGCATGTTAGCACAAATCATGGAAGATGTGAACACAAAAATTAGCAGATGTTAGCACATATCATGGAAGATGTGAACATACAATATGGAATATGTGAGCACTAAACATGAGTCAAGAAATATACAGGAGGAAATAATAATGATACGATGTACACATGCCGGCATAGATGTTGCCAGCATTAAAGACAATGTGGGAAATACTGCTATTCGAAACAGGAGACATTGAAAGAATAAGATGGACGGAATAAATTACAGCCTACTTCCACGATGAAAGAGACATTTGATGAAAGAGACCGGACAAATAAAGTTCTTCAATATTGAAATTAGAGGTAGAAAGAGCCAGACGACTGACGAAGAAAAGCAAATCATAAAGACCTGATGATATTACACTTGAAATATTAGATGCATAAGAAGATGTTGGTATTGAGCAAATCAGAGATCTGTGAAATCTTATATATATATACATTAGGTAATAAACCACAATATCTAACACTTCAAGAAGAGATAAGATCAGAAATGAAGAAATCAGGACTAAAGAAATCAGGACTAAAGTGGGGGTTATACCAGCGCTAGATTCTATTAGAAAGCAGCAAGTAAAATGATTTGGCCATGCAACCAGATTACCAGCTAACAGTATACCACAACAAGCAATGATGTACAGACCAAATGGAAGCAGAGGAAGAGGCCGACCACGTAAACAATGGGAAATAGCAGAGTCCTTGGGGATTTCGATACGTGAAGCCCATAAACGGGCACTCTTCCGCTGTTTATACTTCACCTCGACACCGCAGGGTACAAGAGGAACATGATGAGATGAGATGCGATCTAACACTTTCAACGGTCATTATGTTGCCCAAGAAAGCCATAGCAGTAGACATCACATACTTTATAAGTTTATGAGCTATCCCATCAAGATTACAGTGTTCAAGATTATTCAAGGCACAATTAAAAGTAAAATCAATCAAACAAGTCAGTGACGACTCACAGTTTGGATTCAAACAGAATTACGGACAAGATAGAGAAATCTTTGCGTGAAAATATTAATAGAGACTTACCTAGATGTACAAAAGGGCAGACATGCATGCTCCATAAACTACACTAAAGAAGTTTCCAGAGTGACACAGCAATGAAAAGCCTAAAACATATACAGTTTTATAAGCCAGAGACAAGGTGCTTTGGTCATATAAAACGGTATGACAAAGTACTAAAAAATAATAACGGAGAGAAAAAAAAAGCTGAAGATAAAAGAGCTTAAGGAATCACATATATAAATGGCCAGACAACAAGAAGATGTAATCAGTATTTAGTCTAGTAGAATGTATAAAGAATGCTCAGGTTGTAAACTGCTGGAAACACATCTGCATCAACTTTTATTGCGGACATGGTACTGGATGATGATGATACAAAGACAGTAAAGAAAGAAACTGAAAGTATGAACTGTGATAACTGTAGTAATCGTTACTTCCGAAAGGCTGAATTGTGATAGCTGTATTAATTGTAATTTTATTTAGACACTAGAAGGATGAACTGTAATAACTGTAATAATTGTCATTTCACGTAGATACTGAAAGGGTGAGCTATGATAATTGTAATATTTGTTATTTCATACAGAAATATTTACTAACCTCCTCCCTTCGCCCCCCCCCCCCCCCCCCAAACACACACACACAAATATCATTTGGCAGTTCAGAATGACCCATTACTCACGTGCCATTGAAGAGCAAGGTATAGGGTGTATTTTTAATGACAGTGAGTTGTTGAAAATATTGCTGTTCCAAGTTTTGTATTCACACTCTGTGGAGTTCATGCAACATAATAGGTAAAAACAGACCTTGAAACGGCAATATTAAAAAAAAAAACCACAGTCATTAAACATACTAGAACTACATATTAGAACTGTTCATATTCAAGAAGACGACATAATAAGGTTGGGTGGCTGGTTCCTTTCCTATGTTCCCGGGCAATATCCATAAAATTATGACGTTTATCTAGTACCGATGTTTATGAGACTGGATCGACCATAGGTGCCCTGCTGGTCTAAAAAACAGAATCCTGTCACTGCTAAAGAATGAAAGGGGAACGCTGTCTTGATAACCGACTGCAATAACCACTGTGCCACAGCACTGCAACTCTCCAGATTAATATAACAATGCAAAACATTGCATTTACTGCGCTACCACGCCATGAGTCATGTTAATTATAACAATCCAAAACACTGTATTTACAAAACTACCCTACCGCGAGCAGATCGCCTTGCGTTGGGTTTTACAATGGTATCAGGGCAGCGCCCCCCTCCCGCCCCCACCCACTTTCCCCCAGAAAACAATGGGAAACTACTGATTGTAAAATTGCTTAGAAATGTACAAACAACCAACAAAGGGTGTGGCTGATTGTGATATCCTGTACAAAAGACATTCAATTCACTTTTAACTAACCGCACAACTGTAGCCAGTCGTCCCTAGGGGGAAAGTGGAGTCAACAGGCACACTGTTTAAAATCCTTTTCCTTATTGTGGGCCTCGGCCGGACCTTTGTCTACATACCCCCTGTAAATCTTAGGTACCCTATCCCTCTCTTTCCTCTTCTTCTTCTTACCACTAAACAATACCCTTCATATTGTTGCAGAACATACCCACACAAGACTGTATTTTAACAAATGATAAAATAAAACATTTAATACAGAAATTGTCACGTGTGTGTGTGTGCACTGTTTGCGTGTGGAAATATGTAGTATTTTCTATGGTGTATGCGAGAATAGATTAGTGAGCTCAGGATCGTTCTTCATCATGTTAGGCCATGCCACATCACACCACAGTAAGTTCAGAACAGGTCTCACCGAATGAAGCCTCAATCCGGACAATGGTTGACTTCTTGGAGTTAATCATATATATAGTCTGGGTGACTGTTCTCCACTACTGAATATGGTATACCAAAGTCCACAAGTTCAGAACCCCCGATGTATTTAATGTGTCTATAACGATCCTGGAACCTAGGAATCTCGGCACTTCTCTCACACGACTCCCCAAGAAACAAACTGATGATGTCTGTTCGAGTAAGTTCCTCCTGTATGTTTGTACAAGTTTACTGAACAGGTTTCCTCACCATTATGCCTTCTCTATATAATAATGTTATTGTCCTGAGAAGTAATCACCATTATACCTTCTCTATATAATAATGTTATTGTTCTGAGAATTCATCACTGTTAATATGAATCCGCCTTTTCAGTACCTCAGTCACTGCCAACCAGCCCTTTTTATGTTAAACACTCTGGGCTTTGATGAGGCCATGATTGGTGGAACGGTGTCCCATTGCCGACACCATTTAACATAACTTCACTCAGTGTGACTGCTATTTTTCCTCCTCTCCCAGCTGTCCTTAATTTCTCCGGTACAGTAAAATATCACTCAGTGTGACTGGCTTTGTCTACACCTCGTAGTAATACTTCCTTTCTTTTATACCGTTGAACCTGTAGAGAATAGAACATTCGGTGAGAGAAAAACCCTATTCCAATCCACTATATGTGATTATAGGCCAAAGGCCACTCAGACATGTGTCCTAGTTAATCTAGAACTACCCTCTGACATCAAGGCAGAGTCGTTCGTCACATTTGGGTGATAAGGGAAAGGAAAGACCAAACGGAAAAACACAGGAGCCCCAGTAGGCCTCACTACCGGAATATCCCACCATTTACATTTCCCCTATTCCCCCAGCCATCCCATTACACTGGTCTTACCCTGCCGAGTGAAATGATATATAACTCTACCTTTTTTTAAGCTAGGCATCAGCCAGCTGCGGCCGACGCTCTCAGATTACGTTCTCACAACTCACTATCACTAAGTTCCAGTCATAACTCTATTTATAAATAAACTACCTTATGCTAGTGTTCCGAGTTTGAATTCACAATTCACAACATGAAAAACAATGTCCCTTGTTTCCAGACAACATGGGGACACTGTGAATCCATTCTCCATTCGAATTGGAACACACAAACACTCCCGTTATCTGTAATTCGTAAACAGACTGAACACAGATTCCGTCAACTCCCCCCAACCAAAATGTTGCACGAGTGACGTCACTCACGTGACCGGACTTCAATCAAGAAAGCACCGCCTCCCCCTTCTCCATTCTGCTGAGATCCGGGCAAACAGAATGCCGAATTCCTTTGATGCCGGGCAAATTAACCTGCCGCCAATTGTCTTTGATTGGGGACTTCTCAGGGAATCCCGGTCGTGTCTGAAACTGGGAACATATTTCCCCACATCAAATAGTTGTGGCGCCTAGCGATAGCGGCTTTTCAGGCCTTTCATCAATCTGGATCGAAATTCCTTCAGTATTATGTGACAACAACGAATCATTTTAAATATGACAATACAAAACACTCTTTACTACGCTATCGTACCGTGACTTCTCACATTATAACAATTTAAATCACGGTATTTGATAGAAGGTTAAAGTAAGCAGAAGTACACACATAGAAGGGTATTAGTAAATGGTGATATCTCCATATTTTATAGAACAATCCGTACTTGATGTGGTCAATATAATAAAAACCACATTGTTTTTTAACTAGACATTTCCTGGTTTGCATTTTAGGCTGGGTCGACCTAAAAGCCCAGGTAAATTTAAATAAGTCAATTCGATGGGGATTCAAACGTATCCATCGAGGTTGACAGACAAGCGTGCTAAGTGGACATGTGATGAGCGAATAGTCGGTTAAAAAACATCAGAACATTAATTAATATATAAAAACACAGCTGACAATAGCTATACAATTTAATGAAATATATTCTCATACAATTTCATTCTCTGAACTTATAAAAATGGAAAATAAGAAAGTTTATCTCAATCCAAAAAAAAAACAACAAAAAAAACAAACTAAAAACTGTCTTTAAACCTTTGTTTACATAAGTCTGTGTATAGTTTTAGTTATCTAAAAGTTTTCCATTTACTGGGATTTGTGATATTTGGCATACAAGCTCACAAGAACAACTCCTTATAATACACAAGTGGCGATGCAAGTGACGGAAACGAATCTAACAAAGCACACAAAACCAAATTTAAATAAAACTAGTGCTTAAAAATAATTACTGTATTTCAAATGTACAAAGTAATCAAAGTATGAACATTTCAAAATCCATCAAGGCAGAGCAAACTTCGAATCAGTTTATAATGAAAACTCAGTTAATTATAAAGTCTACTAACGTGCGACCACAGTTGCAAACATCTTCATTGTAATCGTGCTTGCTCGTCATTTGCTACTGTTTATTTTAATCTCGCGGCTGATTATATTCGTTACACTTCTTGTGATTCCTTATTCTTAGTTCTGTGATAGTAATAACTTGCTACATATGCTCGTGATCCTTCAACCTTTCTTGTGCGTCTCCTTCTAATGAATACGTCACCATGCTCTGTAAAGTATAACAAAGACAAATGTTGCGTGTCTTTGCAGGACTTTGTTACCAACCATAGGTTGATTTTATAGACAATTTTATGTTCATTTGTTTGCCATTGCTTTCTGAACGAGATTTCAACGTTTCATTTCAACTGACCGGTGTGACTCAATATCCCGCAATATTTGTTTTTAGATAAGAGGAAGAGGCACAGAGAATGTACGCGAAAAAGAATTGAATTTGTAATTGTATAATTTGTTGATAGATGGTACAACAAGAAATTATATGTATAATTTGTTGATAGATGGTACAAAACAGTGAAGAGAGAGAGAGAGAGAGAGAGAGAGAGAGAGAGAGAGAGAGAGAGAGAGAGAGAGAGAGAGAGAGAGAGAGAGAGAGAGAGAGAGAGATAAAGAGAGAGAGAGGGGTTAATAAACAAACGGTTCAGCATAGTTGTTATATTTCCAGCTTATTGTCTTGATGTTTCGGTCAAATCAGCATTGCGCCTGACGTCTGACATGAAATAAGTTATGTAAACATGCACCAAACCTACACTTATTCACTTATTGCCATGACTGAGGATCAAGCAATCTGAACATCTCACAATTACAGCCACGGACAACTACGTATCATCTATCCATCTATCCGTATTTCCATTTGATCTCCAAGCGCCAGTATTATCAGCAGCTTGTGTTCTCATCTTGTCATATGGTCCGGACGCAGGGCAGAAATCAATATCGCCATTTTCTGAATAATGATCATACTGCCGAGGCCTGTCTACAGCTATGAAGTCTTTTGGCGGTTTCACGGGTTTACATACGACCGCGTATTCATCGTTGTTGACGCAATAGTGCAGGTTGCTGGGAGGAGGGTACTGTTGCTCCACCAGGTACTGATGGTCATGATTGTCTGGGAGGTTGAATTCATCCTCATGGGTCCTCAGTGACGAGTGGTCATAGTTAAATGAATGCAGACTGTTGGGTTTGTTGTGATCTATGACAGCGTAAATGTTATTCATATCATGGTCACTGGGCACGTTATAAATGCCAGTGTCTGCCATTTCATAATATCCGCCGTCTCCTTTGTGAATATGATCATCGCTAGGATGATTACCAAGGTTCCTGTATGAATCGAAAGAGCCCGTTTGGAAAGTGTTAATGAGGTCTCCAAAGTCGGTGTCTTGTTTTTCTGATAAAAACGTGGAAAGTCTACTGCCAGTGCTGAATCGATGGTCAAGCTCATCTTGTTCGGAAATAGCATCATGGTGAACAGTTGCCCTCACCTGACGAACAAGAATGAAAATACGCATTAACAGATTAAAGGCGAAAGGATCGAATTCATCGCATCAGGGTTTTACCTCACGGAAATCAGCATTTCAACATAGAACGGCAAGCCGCTTGCTGTGAGCATCGCACAAAGCACCCGTGGGATGAACGATGCAGTCCAAAAATGAACCCACAACCTTCAGAGCGCGAGGAAAACACCTTGACCACTTCAGAATGAGAGTTGGAAACATACAACAAAAGGTATAACGTCATGACTAATGTGATAAATACAGACTTGACAATGACACTAGTATTAGATATGTTTGAGATGTTTCAGTATGTACGTCATTGCCTTTAACTAGCTTTTCTGCCCTTTTTAAAATCCAGTTCTGGATACTACCTGGTCAAACTGGTATTGTCAAGCATCTTTCTGAAACTTCTTTTACCTACAAATTGAAACAATGAAATTACACAATAGTTCACGAATGTCAGTATTTGACATTGATCTCCTAGAGATATTGTTTCTCCGAATGCTGTCAAGAAATTCATGAACAGCTAAGATGTTCACTATATAAGTATGTCTGTGCCCAAGCGGTTTCCTGCTATGGATCTGTGATATGATAGTGCCAACAATAAACTGACCAATAAAAAGATGTCAATTGAAACGAGAAAAAGAGTGTTGAAGTGCTACATAGAACCTGTACTTTTATATGGATGTGAAGCGTGGACAATGAGCAGACAAGCTGAAAAACATCTGATGGCTGTAGAGATGTGGTTTCTGACGAAAATGCAAAGAATACGATTGACAGCCAGAAAGACCAATGAACAAGTCCTTCAAGAAACAAATGAAGATCGTAAACTGATTAGAATCATTAGACGCAGACAGTCAAAATTTTTTGGGCATGTTATGAGAAGAAATGAATTGGAGAACTTGGTGACAACTGGCAAGATCGAAGGGAACGGACCAAGAGGAAGACCTAGAAGCAAATACCTGGATGGCTTGGCCTCGTGGCATGGTCGAGACAGAATCACGGAGCTAATCCACGACTTTGGTGATCGAATGAGATGGCAAAACATGACCGCCCACGCTTACCGGCATAGCACTTGATGAATGGATGGATGGATGGATGGATGGATGGATGGAGTGACAACACAGTTTGGAAGCAAGGAAAAATAGGTGGCCAATCTTGTCCTCACTTTGGTATGCGACGAAGCCAGGCGTCTGATCCCGAGTCCGAACGTGCTCTTCACAGTTCCATATCAACTTCGCTAAAGTGCCCGCCTCTAAGCGTTACAGCATACGAAGGTACACAAACATAGACACACTCATATTAGGGCAAGACGTCATTGTTTGGTCATTTTATGAGGAACAAAAATATCACACGACGACTGTGACAACGAGGAAGATTGAGGAAATCACATTTAGAGGTGAACATCACCATCATGAAGCAGTAACTTTGCGGAATGTCGCTCTCGTTGTGGCCCACAGAAAAGTGTCACCATCCTGTGCTAGTTCTCCGACTTCAGGTATGTTACCGTCCCAGGTGTCGGCGATATGCCGTGTCCATCATGGTGCTGGTCGACCCTTTGGCTTCCTCTTTCAGGAACCATGGCTGCCATGACTGTTCATTCCAAATCACTGTGACTATTAATGTGACGATAGTATTTCCAGTCTATGAGTCATGAAACTGTTTATGGTTCAGTTTTCTTTGATGTTCAACTTTTGTAGAATGTCTGCATTTTTCTTCTTCTTCGTCCACGGTATTCTGCGAAGTTATCTGTTGCACTAATGTCCACAAGCCCCGATTTTCTTCGCTAATTACTTCGAAGCGGTCCATGTTTCACACAGGAAAGATGGACAGAGGCAGAACATTCTTGACGGGTGAGCAGAATGTCACGAAAGATGGTCAGCACTTGAACGTATCAAGAAGCACAGGTGACAGATACGCGTGAAACATGAGCAATTCTGCTGCCTCCCGGAGTACATGAAGACATGTATAAATGACACAGGTGATTTTAAAAACGTTCCATTAAAAACCTCCGAACAATCGTTGAAAGATGTAATTGGTGGCTTCTGAACATGCTACAATATGTAAAAAAAAAAAAAAAAGCGGGACACATATAACGAAGACACACTAATAAAGATATATTTCCCAACTTAGGTAAAGGACAAATGGAATGACTAAATGAGACGTCAGAGTTAGACACAATATTGTGGATACATAAAAAGACATAAAAGCTTGATGAGAACCGTGCTAAAAGGAGAGGAAGAAGGCATAATACACATGGAATACACTTGTTTAAATGTGAGAACATCAAGATGGACTGGTGAGAATGTTAGATGCCAAAATCACGGAGAGGGACAGAGTATTAGAGATCCACAGTAGTTAGGTTTACATACAAGAGGCATACACTGGTTTAATGGAGAGGACATCAAGATGGACTGGTAAGAATGATAAGACTATACTATCGTGGACAAAGATCCACCGAAGCCGACTTTTGTTGTGAAGATGGCAACTGATCGTATCGGCTCTTGTTTGGCTAGGTATGTAGATTTTGACATCTGTTTGACAGTAGTCAATAGCGCAGGTTGTGGAGAGCATGATGAACCACGACCACTATCAAGGATCGTGTACAGGACTGATGATCTAGATACGTGTGGTTAATGCCTCAACGCATTTTCAATGTATATTTTGTACCAGACAGTCCTTATAGTTAACCCATACTTTCTTCATTACATAATTGTACCAGTGGGTGTACATTCTATCACAGACAGCTGTTGCCTTAACACACCCAAACCTTGCAATATCTTTTTGTATCAGACAGTTACTAATTTAACTCCTGTTGGCTAGGACAGTTAGTTATTTTAAGCATCAACCGTCTAGGACAAACATTGTTAAAATGCTACTGACCAAACGAATGAAAGAAGACAATTTTAGCATGTAGCACGGCATTAGGTGTATCCTTTCATGTGACATATGTTCTCACCTGGTCGGAGTCATGACCAACGTTGAAAGCGTATGTAGTTTCCGATGTCAAAGTGCCACAACTTTCAGCCAGTGTGTGGTTCTGAAATGTATCCAGTGGAGTATCTTCATGGGGTGGACACAGGGCCGCCCTTTCACTAGAGTCACCTCTGTGACTTTTCACGTTGGGAAGTCTATAGTAACTGTGGATGGGGAAAATTTAAGTCAAGTATGTTTGATAATAACACGGACTTGTACTCTAATTTTAATGTTCTATCACATAACAGTCTTTCACGTTCAATAAATTTTAAAGTTATGTCACATAACAAACTTTCATGTTCAATAAATCTTAAAGCTCTGCCACTTAACAATCTGTCATGTTTAATAAATCTTAAAGTTCTGTCACATAACAATCTTTCATGTTCAATAATAAATCTTAAAGTTCTCTCACATAACAATCTTTCATATTCAATAACTCTTTAAGTTATATCACAGAACAGTCTTTCATGTTCAATAAATCGTAAAGTTATGCCGTATAACAATCTTTCATGTTCAATAAATCTTAAAGCTCTGTCACATAACAATCATTCATGTTCAATAAATGTTAAAGTTATGTCACATAACATTCTTTCATGTTCAATAAATCTTAACGTTATGTCACATAACAATCTTTCATGTTCAATAACTCTTTAAGTTCTATCACATAACAGTCTTTCATGTTCAATAAATCTTAAAGTTCTGTCACATAATAATCTTTCATGTTTAGTAAAAGGAAAACAATGATCCCGTGAAGAAATTGCCGTAGAGATCTGAATTGTGTACTCTGAGGTGATCCAGGAGGGCCATGCAGTTACCAACCAAACAGCCACATATCCATTTGCCACATTGACTAGCACGCATGTCTGCCCACTAGGTGGTCACGTGTTTAAGACTGGGTACCAGAAATGTTCTGGAAAGTAAAGGTGACATGCGGGATACTGATTATATTACTCATTGAATGCCGATTGGATTGTAAAATTGTGTGGCTAGCACCATATACCATTATGCCTCAAGCGTGAGAAAAGGTCTTTTACTTTCATTTAGTTAGTTAGTTAGTTAGTCGCGGTTCCAACCTCACAGCAACGGGTCGTCCCCATTTTGCTCAGTTCCTGTGCCAGTTAATATCACACAAAACGCCTCCCACTGCCCAATGTGAAAAGTGGAAAAGACAGGAGTCTCGACAAACAACAGCCCGCACAGATACACTGTGCATAATGCCGCCGCCAGAATGTCAACACAATAGTCCCCCACGAAACACCCAGTTCATCTCTGATGGAATCGGCAGTCTGGATGTTTCCTAGATGTTCACCCACACAGTACCAAAAAAAAAAAATACAGTTCATCGTCGATGGCAGTGGCAGTCAACCAGAAGCCCAGCAGCCACGCATTTCTGCATAAGGCAAAAACCGGTCAACTCTGGGACATAGCCAGCTGCCATCGCTCCGAACATGCAGTCACGTTCCAAAAAACCTCGGGCAGATTCAGAAGCATTTCACACGAAACTCACAGCTCACAGTGTCGCGCCACGCACTCACTCAGTAGCAGGGCGACGGAACCATCAAGCCTCCTTAGTCGCCTCTTACGACATGCATGGTAGGCTACAGTGTTGCTATTCTTTGCTTCCCTTATGGGAATTTTACTTCATTTAGCTGTACCTAATACTGCCTAAAGACATGGTTAGGAGTTCTTTACTTGACCTTACTTACTTAATAGCACAAACATTTGCTTTGGCTTACTTCAAAATATTATTATGAAACTATTGAGTTATGAACATGGTCTATTGAATTATGAACATGGTTTACTGAATTATAAACATGGTTTAACAAATTATGAATATGGAATGTTGCTGCACGCAATACAAGACCATAAGTGCCCAGATCTCCTCCTTAGAAACTCTACGCATGTGTGACGACTGATTACACCAGCTGGATGATGGTTTGCCAGTCTTCTTGTGTGCCTTACATATAGATTCAAGTCCTACAACAGCCTGCTTGACGCCACATCGCTGTTTCTTATCCTAAGCAAAGCCGTTGTCTTATAAATCATAATGTGCAGGGATGCGGGATTCAATCCATACACGTCAGATTATTATTTCGTTTCCTTAGAAATACTTGTTTACACTACATCGATCCATCATTTGCCATGTCGATACGCGTGGGCAGTCATTATTCGCCATTTCACTCGATCACCAGAGTCGTGGATCAGCTCAGTGTTCTTGTCTCGACTATGCCACAGTGGTCAAGCCATCCAGGTACTTACTTCTCTGTCTTCCCCTTGTTCTCTTCCCCTCGATCTTGCCAGTTGCCACCAAGTTCTCCAATTTATTTCTTCTCATAACATGTCCAAAAAATGTTGACTGTCTACGTCTAATTTCTCTAATCAATTTAAGATTTTCATCTGTTTCTTGTAGTACTTGTTTACACTACAAAATATTTATAATACAAAATGCACGTGTATGTAGATATAAAGTATATTTGATGTACACTAAGCATAACTGAAATGGCGCTAATAATATTACGCCAATTGTAATAATATAAATACCATATAAAACTTCCTTGCAGATAATAATTACAAATGTTTGCGTTGGTCAGTTTACAAAGTAACACGTTCCTTGTCAGATTCTTTTTTTTTTTTTTAAATGAGCAACCTTTAAGTTTTAAATCTCAGACAGTAATTATACGTATTGATATCTTTCCCTACGATTGATTTAACCCGTAAACCAAATATTTGTTGCTTTACCTCCTGTAATTAATCTCCTCTATGATCCCAGACAATTGTTTCCTAACCTCCTTTATCTTAGCCAGGTGTTTGTGTGTGTGTGTGTGTGTGTGTGTGTGTGTGTCTGTGTGTGTGTGTGTGTGTGTGTGTGTGTGTGTGTGTGAAGCGGGTTGGGGGGGGGGGGAGGGCCTCTCGCTGGCTTTGAACTTAAGCGTAGTCAATACATGTGCTACTACTAGGGAGTGCACTGGTCTGACTCTCAGGCTTGTCCATAGGAATGGGATTCCCATGGGAAACGTCCCATGGGATGGGATTGGATGAGACAGCACACATTTGTATTTCCCATGGGACAGTAGCCATGTCATAGCATCTTGATCCACGTCAGAGCTACCCTTAATTTTTTTTAATGTTTTAATTTTTAAAGCCTTTTATCCTTCTTTTTTTCTTTATATATCTGTATCAATTCTTTATCTCGTGGTGGGACACCGGATAAATAAATAAATGCTCGCATGCGCACTGCTAGTCAGCCATTGTTGCTGAGGTTATTGTTTGGTGCCTTTTGCTATCTGTAAATACGAAGCTAATTTTAATCTGCTGTAATCGAAGTTGTTTTATTGCTGAATTGCAGTATTTTTATTTGGTTGAATATTAGGTACTATATTTATAGTCTATAAATATATAGTAGTCATATTTATAGTCTATAAATATATAGTAGTTCTAATTTCAAATAATTTGTGAAGGCAGTCACTTGAAGTCACGGTGTTACTGTGGAGGATTACGGTACCCCAAAATGGCCAACCAAAAATATGAGTTTCAGGATCTTACTAAAACTGTTGTTACTAAGCTGTTGAGTGAGGGAGAATGCCACTTGATTGATGTTCCAAAAGAACTTGTAAAGTCTTCGACAGCTGATGTTAAAGCAGTTAAAATATCTGAAAGTATTTTAGCACCATTTGAATTTGTTTGCTGTGCAAAGTGCAAAACTCTATACAGTTGGCATAAGTTGATTAATGAAAAATGGTTAATCAAAGTGGTTATGCAGTTGCAATACAGCATAGCATGAAATGTGGTTCCGGTGGTTCGACTAACATCAAAAGATTTTTTGAAGCCAAGCAGCGGGAAGTAACAAAACCACCACCAACATTGTCAAATGCGTGGCAAAGAAAAAAGTTGTTTAACTAATTACATCACATCCAACAGTATCCATTTCGGTTGGATGTGACATTATGTGTGATGCTGCTAACTTTGCTACAAGATCTACTAAGGCTGCAAACAATGTATATGATTACACTATATCACGGCAAACAGTGACTGGTTCTATTTTGGCACAAGGAAAATTGGCGAAACTGCAGTCTCAAAATTAGTTTCAAAATATAGCACAAGATCCAGAATGTGCAATTTCGGGAATAGTTGACTTTTGGTCTGCAAGACAAACATTTGCCATATGGGGGAATTATTGCATGTAGACTAGATTAAAATTGGGAATGGATTACTTTTCCTCCGTCTCTTATTAACATTGATAGTAATCAATCCCATACTGTCCAATTTACGCATAGTTTTATTTGCACGTGAATTTCTTGCCGAATCTACCACATTCTCCAGTCCATTGTTTGTGTGTACTGATAATGCAGCAAGCATGACAGCAGCATTTGATGGACGGTTTGATACCGATACAGAAATGCACCGATCTGGTTGTACTGAGCACAGGTTATCAACATGCATTACTGATAGCTTCAGCAGAGGCGTGATTTCTGAACTGGATCAGTTCATGGATCAACTTTCATTTATTGAAACATATTACAATACACGTCAGGCAAAGGCATCACATCTGCCATTTTCCATACCATCACAATCTGTAACACTTGAATGGCGATCATATTATCAACGTTTCAATGCCTATTTAAAAAAAATTACTCGCATTACTTTAATGAAGATGGTGAAGAATTCTTAAACCACATCCAAATATTGCTCAGATTAAAGGAATGCTGTACATAATATGAGAAATTCAAAACTTTTTTGACAAACTGGAAATTGATGGTGCAGCATCTCATTTAATTTTGCTGTTATACTTCCTCTTAGACTATCAGTTGTACAAAGTTATTGTTGATATTGACGAAGAAACTTCCAGCAGCATGGTGAAGAAATATTGTCAGAACTTTCAGAAAATTATTGGAGAAAATCTTTGGCCATATTGCGGCAGTTCTCTGTCAGTTACTGCAGCATTCCTTACTGGAGTTGACATTAAAGCCCAAATAGAAGACATGGTCAAGTCAGTTGTTACTGAAGAAGACAGGGAATGTGGACACCAATAAATGGGCCAATGATTGGATCGCTTTTTCTAAGTCTGTTGTTCCAACTGTTATTTCATTCATCAAGGATTTAAATCATTCTTCTGAATCATCTGCTGTATGTGAAGTAGCAGGAATTGTAGAACATAAGCTGAAAAGTGATTTTGACTTAGTTTTTGATCCTCCACCAAACAAAGCACTTAAGTTTGATGACCCCAGAAACAAATGCCATTGAGGATGAAGTTCACCAAGTTTCAAAATATTACGGCAACCAACTTCACAACCATTAAATTATTGGGAAAATGAACATAGGTTTCCACTGCTAACAGCAAGTGCGAAAATTGTCTTGGCTATACCAGAGTCCTCAGCAGCAGTAGAGCACTTATTTAGTGCAGCTGGATTGTTGTTGAGTAAGTTACGAAAACGGATGTTACCAGCTCTCGTTATAAACTCTGTGTATATCAGATTTGCATGTAAGATGAAAATTGTGGAAATGGTTCAGGGATTACCTGGATTAACTGAATTATTAGAAACAGTCGATCAGCAGGAAATTGATAATGTGCTGAATGAGCAGAGTGACTCAGAAATAGAATGACACTGAATTTTCATATTTAGATTAAACTTTGTTTTAATAAAATACTCTTGAATACTAAAATTAATACATTCTGTTGTTTTACATGTCTCTTTGTGCATGTAGTCCTATTTAGTAGACACTAACCCTAAACTTTCATAAATTTCATAATTTTATTTGAACTGTATTCCATATTAATATTATCATGGGAATCTCATGGGATGGGATGGGATGGGATGGGACAGGCATACATTGCCATGGGATGGGATGGGACTGAAAAATGTGTCCCATGGACAAGCCTGCTGATTCTTACCTGTGGATTAGCTTTCCCTATTATAACTGTCCCTAGCCATCAGGTGAACCCACTCCAACTTAATATGTCGCCAGGTATTATATGGTGTATTGTTAATGACTGTGCATTGAAAATATTGCCGATCCAAGTTTTGTATTGATCCTCTGTAAAGTTCATGCAATATAATAAGTAAATACAAAACTTGGACCGGCAATATTTTCAAACACTGCACAGTCATTAAAAATACGTCCTCTATGGTCTTCGTCTTCTTCTTTCGCTCTTTGTCCCCCATTGGGGTACAGTCCCCCAACCAGTTCATTCCAAGCTCTCTTGTTCTTAACTGTAAGTATTATGTTAACTCTGTCTAATCCACACACCTCTTATTTTAAGGCAGTAATATTGGTGTCTTAGCGTCGGTCGGTTGGTATTATATATTGGAGTGAAGTTGGTGAAAGACTTTCCTTCCAACCTGGTACTATGGTGCTATCTCCACAGAGACCCTGTTGAAGAACTCTTCTTCCTCTCTCAGAGCCCAGAAACCATCAGGGTGTGCACGGCTGGTGCTGGAACATCCCATCTGCTAGCGGGATATTAGAATGTAACCGGGCTCTGTGGAGAAGGAGTTTCGAACGCAATTCTTAATACCGCATACCGCGTTTGAAAAACAATTACGGACTATCTGGAAGCAGACCGCTTTGAGTTGGTTTCCATACAATGACATGAGTGCAGGTCAGTATGGACGAATGGGTAAGAACGAGTGTTCTTAAAAATCCGGTGTGCGGATGCCGAGGTAAGCGGTTCAACCTCTACACCGGACAGCTGGAATAAAATATTGACCTGTCGTCCTTGACTTGGGGGCGTAAATTACAAGTACCTATGACACCGGAGTGGGTTCGCCTGATGATGAGGGACACTGTTAATAAGGAAAGCTAATCCTCACGCAAAATTCAATCCATCACTACTATAAATAGTGTGTATAGACTACGCTTGAGTTCAAAGCGAGCGAGCGCAAAAAAAAAATGGCACGAGAGCCGGTCGTTCAGAAAGACATGGCAAACTACTGAACGATAAACTTGCCCAGGAATCACAAACAGCTAATAAATGCTGGAGTTGACTGCTTCGTCCTGTAAGGGATATGCAACAAACTAAACGGGTGATGATTCAGCACAGCCAATATGGGATTGGCTGACATTAGGCCTGGATCGGTAATGTTGCCTCCCTGAGTTGTAAGTATTGCATTGTCTACAGGCCCCGAGGCAATCCAAGCCCAGAAGAAAAGCGTCTTGTATAGAGTCAGTGTAAAGAAGAAGAATACACGTCTACTTACCTAATGAGGACGGCAATGAGGGCCACTGACAACACGATAATGACCACACCAAAGAAAATGTAGAGGATGATTAATTCTGTTTGAAGACAAAAACACTGCATATTTTAAAATAATAAATTTTCATTACCTCATTAACTAGCCGATTAAAATAAAAAAAACTTGACGCGACAGATGAAATTTATTTACATTTATGAATCATATTTGCATCTGATCATACTAAAGAAATATGGCAGCTTATTTATTTTCCAGAAAGTGTATATTTTTGGCTCCTGAGACAGTTGCGAGTTTGTTGTTGTTCTGTTTGCAAACCGTGGGCAACTGCTACTAAATCTTCTGGTACTGAACTGAAAGAATAATGAATTCATTACCAAAAACAGCTGTTTCATATGAGGACATAATGTCAGCAGCTTTTTAGATCTACGGTATAAATCTAAAAATGTGTGCTTAAAACTGCAATGTGGAGAGTTTTCAGCTCATTCATTTTTATCAGCATGACAGGATACCTTATTCTGACAGTATGACGCCGAGACAGGATACATTATTCTTACAGTATGACTCTGAGATACGATACCGTATTCTGACAGTATGACTCTCAGACAGGATAATGCAATCTGGTTGTATGATTCTGGGGTCAAATCCGTCTCCTAAAATCGATATCGGACAATTGTCTGAATTTTCTAGGAATTGTTTTCGGGTAGAAAGACGACAAGGACAGGGACTGGCCATCATGCTTTATTATGCAGTGACCTAGAGTATGTGAAGGCTTTGTATCTAAAGCGTTAGTGTCGTTTATAGTGTGCTGCATTGATATCATGAGCGCTGTCAGACCAGGATTCGACGCTTACGTTCGTTGTTCACTAACCGTGGAAAAGACCGGCCACCTATGCCTCCGTGCATTAAGACCTACAGAATGTGATGAGCCTATCACATTACAGACTGGTTTTTGCTTCGGGAGATTTTGGAAATGAACATGTTGTTATGTAACCACCCTTTGGACAATGTCTATCAAGAGATATTGATGACATGTGAAGCAGAAATCAGAGACTCTGTCTACCAGGTGCCGTGTCCACAATGAAGGTTGACTGGAATGGATCTCCAATACTATCTGTCTCTAGCCTTAATTGTACATTCTGTCAGGCTGATGTTCGTTCATCTCTTGATGTCATTTCTCACTTGTATCGCCTACTTCTTGCTCTTGCCTTCAACCTTGCTCTCCAGCATGGTTTTTATAAGAGTGTTATGTCTTTTAACGTGGCCTAAATATTGCACTTGAGTCTTTTTTATTTCTTTCATCAACTCTCTTTCCATTCCCAGTTTTTCCAGAACCTGTGCATTTGATTGTTTTTGTTTCCATAAAACAGGACTGTGGTATATTTTTTCGCAATCCGTCAACGTCGCTGTGAATATTCCCCGCAATACCATTTCAAGATTATCATACCGCAACAGTGCTGGTTTGTTTCCAAATTCTACAATCCTAATTTTACAACAACAGACTCATTTTCGACGTGATAGATAAAAACTTTGACAGGGAAAGCTAATATAAAAACAGCAATGACCGGTTCAAGGCTTCATTGTGCATACCACAAACACGTCGTCACTATAAAAAGGCCGACTGTGAATGCAGGAATTGGTAGCCTCGAAAATCTCTACGAACGCAAGATAGAAAAGCAAGTCAAGAGAGAAAAGAAGGACCTACAAACCAGCAGCCAGTGTATTTGGAAACCCAACCAAATCTAAGACCTGACATCTTGGTGTTGACATGTGGTGTGGGAGCCATTCAAAAAGAATAAAGGTAAACACAATAATATATTTTATATTACGCTAGTCAGTTATCCCTTTTTCAAGAAGTCGGCGAGTCAATGTGTTGTAAACCACGTGATTAGTCCTTAAACAAATTAATTTAGTAGAAACTAAATATTATATTCAGTTATCATAGTCATGGATAAACTGTACATTGGGATAAAAAACAGTGAGTTTATTTTTCTCCCAGTTCTTCTTCTTCTTCAGCATTCCGAGCCATTGAGGTTCTTTGCTGCAAATACAATCTGTCTCCATTCGTCTCTCTGGTGGACCTTCTCTTGCCAGTCGTTGATTCCAAGTGCTTGTAGGTCTGTATGTATATTATCTCTCCACCGCCTTCTTGGTCTACCTCGGGGTCTACGGTCATTTATTTCCTGAGTGTAAGCGAGTTTTGTTTCCCTATTATCTTCCATTCTTTCTATATGCCCCAGCCATTGTAGTCTATTAGCCTTCATGATACCAGTGATTAGCGGGGACTTAAACAAATCATAAATGTCTTTGTTACTTCTTCTTTTCCACTCTCCACTTTGTGTATCCCTAATGGGTCCAAAGATGCGTCTTAAAATTTTGTTCTCAAAGGTTTGTAACAAGGCTTCGTCTCCTTTCGTTGTACTCCAGGTTTCAGAGCCATACAGCACAACTGGTCTGATCAGTGTTTTGTATATTGTGATTTTGGTGTTACGAGATAGCGCCTTTGATTTTAGTAGATGTTGTAGTGCATAGTATATCTTATTTCCAGAGTTGATTCTAGTTTGTATGTCTTCCCTTATTTCTCCCAGTTAAACAACTTAATTTAATGTTTAAGCATTAGACCTAGGTTGTACATTTTATTTCTTAAGTAGCTAAACTCAATCAGCAGTAATTTAGAAGTTGGTGAGTAACTTAAAATTTAGAAGGCTAAGAATACTAAATGCAGTGGTAAGAAAACTATTTTGAATGTGCAAACGCTGGTAAGACACATTAGTGTAATGTGTAATAGTCAAGTAGATTTTTTTACATCAGCACATGGGAAGTCAAGTTTTTTTTCCATGAGCACATGGGAGCCAAATAGATTTCTATAGAGATCATGATGAACATGTGGAATTAATATTTGTGAGCCACATAGTAATACTTAATCAACCACCATGCAAGAATGATTAGGATTCCTAATGAATGAATGTGGATTGGGTATATCACATAAATATATGTAATTGATGAGTGCATGCCTGTGGTGATTCATGTGTGATTTCATTATTGTTAAACAGATGTGAATGCATCATTTGTGAATCACATCAGTATGACTAATTATCATCCAGAAAAATATTATAATTTTTGATGAATGATGGTGGAATGATTGAGATTTCATTGTAATTTCATTAGAATTGAATCTGTGAAGTTATCCTTTGTAAAGCACATACATATGCTTAATTGTCATCCATACAGATATGATTGTGTCTGATGAATGATTGTGGAATGATTGAGATTTCATTGTGATGTCAGTGATGTTAAACATTTAAGTTATCATTGGGAAATCACATAAGTATAATTACATATATTAATGCAAGTATGAGAATGATTTCTGATGAATGAGTATGAATGAGTGAAGAGAAATGAAATGCTAAAGAGGAATATAAGCTAGCAATCACCTATACACTAATTAATAATTTAGTGCACTCCGACGCATGACACCACTTTGTATTATATATCGCTCATGTTACCATCATCTGGCTTTGTGTCTTAAGCATGACACCACTCTGTATTACATATCAATCATGTAAAATCATAGGGTTCTGTGTCCTGAATGACACCACTCTGTATTACATATAACTCAGGTTACAAACATATAGTTTTGTGTGTCCTGAATGATAATGATGATGATTGTAATGAAGATGATGATTTTAATGATGAGAATCATATAATGATAATGATGATAATGATGATGATGATGATGATGATATCATGATGATGATGAGAATGATGATGATGATTGTAATAACAATGATGATGATGATAAATAATGTAAAAGCATATTACAGACATGAGAAGAGGAGGGAAGATAACTTCTCCCTTGAAGCATTTAATTAAGAAGAATGCACCTGGAAACTATACAAGAATTGATACTATGATGTACTTATATTGTTTATAAGTAATTACTCATTGCAATGGGGAATGATTTAAAACCCCTTAATGTATGAGGCCCTTTTCCTTTAATGGAAGACGATGTAGAGAAAATAACTATGTACAGAAGAGGATGGTGAACATAGTTGTCAAATTCCAAATCAATCAAGGTATTACTCAATCTGGAGACCATGATGACAGGCGTAGGTGAAGATGAAACTGCATATCTACTAGTCTAAACCTTGAACACCTTATAATGGAAGATTGGATGGAGAGCAGCAAATTCTGTTAGTGATAACTCATTGATAATACCAAGGCCATCTGTCTCCTATGGTTATTTTTCTCTAGGAACAAGATTCCTTTTATTGATATCACTTGTTATGTTCTTAGGAGTTTACAGCATTTCATTTCTATTGTCACTGTGATGATATAATTAGATTTATGATTGATGCTGAAATTTCAGGTAGCATCTGGAGGTACAGCTAGATCCAGACCTGACTTTGTGAATTTAACAGCTTGACTGAATGTAGCAGGTGGACTGAGTGAGGCAGATGATATAGTGAGACCAAATACTAGTCCAAAGCACTTCCTGCAGATTTCTCTACCATAGAGGACAGATATCCTAGATAACTTAGTCTATATTTATCTAGGTGGAGAAACCCTTGAGCCAAATAAGATAAACTTATCCTGGATAAAGGAACACTCAAGAAAGTATAACATATATTCTACACTGACTGATTGCAGCAGAGATCCAAGAACGTGATGGTGGACCAATCAGTGTATTCAGTTTTGTATCCCCAGAGTATACTAGGCCCGAAGAAGAGGTCCAATAACTATTATTGAAGACTGATACAGCACTGATGGCGATGGATTGTATAGTGAGCACAGCCAGGATATAGATATATATGTAGTAGAGATGTACATGATCTTGTTTTTTTTATGCTTTGAATGTTGTATTTTTATGACCTTACTGTTAAATAGCACCATCTAAGTGTAATAAATTTGAAAAATAAGGGTCATTGTCTCTTTTGAGAGTTCTCTTGTCGTAGTAAAATTGTTTTAATTAACAACCCTAGATATTAATTATTTAGTTGGCAGAAGAGAGGCAAGGAACCACCAAAAGGATATTTTGGGTATTCAGATAAAACATTTCATTGGTTACCGGGAGGTATTCCTTGGTTCTCTGAAACTCTATTTATGGTCTCAAGACTGAGCCAGTGACAGCTAAATTAATTATAACGGGCAGGAACACATTGAGAAAGAGGAACTTAATATCCTTTCTCTCTTTGGGGTTGCCCCAATCACCATAAATCCGACAAGGACATATTCTTCCGTATATCCACATCTACAGGGTTTCTAATTGACTTTCTAATTGCTTGTTTAATGTCTAGGCGGAAAACAGAGACTGCATTAGTCAAATGTTTGACAATGCTTCAAACTTGCACAAAATAGCATCTTCAAGAATAACGTTGGTTTGCTGGATACCATGCGACTTATCTGAAGATGCTAAAGTCTGTACTTAAAGCTATTGGTAATACATAA
The DNA here is from genome assembly GCA_014155875.1 of Cepaea nemoralis. Taxonomy (NCBI): domain Eukaryota; kingdom Metazoa; phylum Mollusca; class Gastropoda; order Stylommatophora; family Helicidae; genus Cepaea; species Cepaea nemoralis. The sequence continues at coordinate 431,428 of JACEFZ010008297.1, forward strand.
AAACAACGCCTTACTATTTGATTATCAAGGAAATAATATACTGAAGGTTTAATAGTGTTTTCATTGATTTGAAGTCATTATACACAGGACATTTTATTCACATAATCTTTATGAACTTCTGTAGACAGATTGGTTGAGTGATTGATTGATTGACTGATTGCTTAAATAAAACGAATAATACCGAGCTCGGAATGTGCTCTGTCTCGTCTCTCTCAGCAGATGCCGGAGTATAATGGTACTGATGGTTTCCTAGCGCACCCATTTAGCATGAATTCATTGTTGATGTACACCTCACATCCATTATGCATGAATTCATTGATGTACACCTCTCACCCATTCTGTGTGAATTCATATACATCTCATACTCATTATGCATAAATTCATTGTTGATGTACACCTCACACTCATTACAAAACTATTAACAAATATTCCATTTTGAAATGAGTGCATTTTTACACAGTTTTCTATTAGAAAATTTAATCTTATAAAATAATACAACTTATATCTAGGTCAGTATGGTCGACTGGATAAGAGCGTTCGTTATTAAACATCTGGTGTGCTGATGCCTAAATAGTCGGTTCAACCCCTACACCGGTCAGCTGGACTAAAATGTTAACTTCTCATCCTGGACTTGGGGACTTAAATTACAAGTACCTCTGAAAGTAGGAGTGGGTTCTCCTGATGGCGAAGGACACTAATAATAGGGAAAGCTAATCCACGTTTAAAAAAAAAACAGTCCAGTGCACTAGAACTAGTAGGCACGCGAATGGACTACGCTTGAGTTAAAAGCGAGCGAACGCACAAAAAAAAAAAAAAAGCAAGGAAAAGAAAAGAAATAAATGTAATCAATAAGAACTCAATATTGAAGGAGAACGAATGTTAGGACAAACAAAAATGAGGGCATTTAAATAATTGGACATGTAAAAATACATGAACATAGAAACAAATCATTATTGAGGGGAAGTGTACTGGGGTAGTGTAGATGAAGAAGATCAATACTTAGATGGGTTCAAGATATGAAATGTTATTTACACATGAAAGCAAAACACAGGCAGGACATTTGGCTTATGAAAGAGAGACGTTTGGAAAGACTATTAGGAGGGGAAATACTGCATAGGTGAGGCCACATGATGATGATGGTGATGATGATGACGACGATGATGATGATGATGTTAATCTTTCAGGTTTTTTTAAAAGCAAAAAACAAAATCAATGTTTAGCTAATACACCAATAGACTCACTGAAGTGTTTAGATAATTTGTTTGGTTTTGTGCTGTTATCAGTTCCTGTAACACCTGCAATAAACATGGAAGAGTATTATTAGTATAATCAAAAATAATAACTAAATTACAATCATCAGAACTAACTCAAAATTAATATTTTAAAACTAATCGTATGGACACATTTTGATGTATTCTGTGTACTTAGTTCATTTTAAATTGCGTGCTACATTGACTCTATATAAAATGGCAGAAACAACTAATGACAGCCGATCATATTCCTCCACAAATATATGTTATTTGATTTCTAGAAGTTCCACCACTGATCCTCTTCCGTACCACGTTTAGGCATATGTTTCTAGATCCATAATTTTATAGACCAATCAACACTTGATGGGTAATACGCAGGCTTGTCCATGGGACACATTTTTCAGTCCCATTCCCATCCCATCCCACGGTCATTTTGTCTGTTCCATCCCATGGGATTCCCATGATAATACTAATATGGAATACAGTTCAAATAAAATTATGAAATTTATGAAAGTTTAGGGTTAGTGTCTACTAAATAGGACTACATGTACAAAGAGACATGTAAAACAACAGAATTTATTAATTTTAATATTCAAGAGTATTTTATTAAAACAAAGTTTAATCTAAATATGACAATTCAGTGTCATTCTGACACTCTCATTCTGTTTCATGAGTCACTCTGCTCATTCAGCACATTATCAATTTCCTGCTGATCGACTGTTTATAATAATTCAGTTAATCCAGGTAATCCCTGAACCATTTCCACAATTTTCATCTTACATGCAAATCTGATATACACAGAGTTTATAACGAGAGATGGTTAAATCCGTTTTCGTAACTTACTCAACAACAATCCAGCTGCACTAAATAAGTGCTCTACTGCTGCTGAGGACTCTGGTATGGCCAAGACAATTTTCGCACTTGCTGTTAGCAGTGGAAACCTATGTTCATTTTTCCAATAATTTAATGGTTGTGAAGATGATTGCCGTAATTTTTGAAACATGGTGACTTCATCCTCACGGCATTTGTTTCTGGGGTCATCAAACTTAAGTGTTTTGTTTGGTGGAGGATCAAAAAATAAGTCAAAATCACTTTTCGGCTTTTGTTCTACAACTTCCTGCTACTTCACATACAGAAGATGATTCAGAAGAAAGATTTAAATCTTTGATGAATGAAATAACAGTTGGAACAACAGACTTAGAAAAAGCGATCCAATCATTGGCCCATTTATTGGTGTCCACATTCCCTTTCTTCTTAGTAACAACTGACTTAACCATGTCTTCTATTTTGGCTTTGATGTCAACTCCAGTAAGGAATGCTGCAGTAACTGCCAAAGAACTGCCGCAATATGGCCAAAGTTTTTCTCCAATAATTTTCTGAAAGTTCTGACAATATTTCTTCACCATGCTGCTGGAAGTTTCTTCGTCAATATCAACAATAACTTTGTACAACTGATAGTCTAGGAGGAAGTATAACAGCAAAATTAAATGAGATGTTGTACCATCGATTTCTAGTTTGTCAAAAACAGTTTTGAATTTCTCATGTATGTACAGCATGCCTTTAATTTGAACAATATTCGGAATGTGGTTTAAGAATTCTTCATCATCTTCATTAAAGTAATGCGAGTAATTTTTTTAAAATGGGCATTGAAACGTTGGTAAGATGATCGCATGCGCGCATTTAATAATTTATCCGGTGTCCCACCACGAGATAAAGAATTGATACAAGTATATACAGAAAAAGGAAGGATAAACGGCTTTAAAAAGGTTTTAAAAAGTTGCTATGACATGGCTACTGTCCCATGTGTCCCATGGGAAATACAAATGTTTGCTGTCCCGTGCCATCCCATCCCATGGGATGTTTCCCATGGGATTCCCATGGGAATCCCATTCCCATGGACACGCCTGGTAATACGGATTAGTATCACGCCGACCGCCGTTACATTAATACATTTCCTGGTCCCCAGGTCGACCTGAGAGTCCAGCTCAATCAAAGATGATCGAATCCAACCCTTTGTGGCTAAAACCCAGGACTACCGGGCCGACAAGCGAGGGCTTAGCAACCACATTAACGGGGCCTAACGTGGGTACCGGGTAATTTCCTAGGCAGTACACCTGGTAGTGTGATACTATCACCCATGGAGTGAGTGGCAACTGGTATAGCAATATGGCGTGATCACATCACCCATGGAGTGGCAACTGGTCTAGCAATATGGCGTGATCACATCATCCATGGAGTGGCAACTGGTCTAACAATATGGCGTGATCACATCACCCATGGAGTGGCAACTGGTCTAACAATATGGCGTGATCACATCACACATGAAGTGGCAACTAGTCTAACAATATGACGTGATCACATCACCCATGGAGTGAGTGGCAACTGGTCTAGCAATATGGCGTGATCACATCATCCATGGAGTGGCAACTGGTCTAACAATATGGCGTGATCACATCACCCATGGAATGGCAACTGGTCTAACAATATGGCGTGATCACATCACCCATGGAGTGGCAACTGGTCTAACAATATGGCGAGATCACATCACTCATGGAGTGATTGGCAACTGGTCTAACAATATGGCGTGATCACATCACCCATGGAGTGGCAGCTGGACTAGAAATATGGCGTGATCACATCACCCATGGAGTGGCAACTGGTCTAACAATATTGCGTGATCACATCACCCATGGAGTGGCAGCTGGACTAGAAATATGGCGTGATCACATCACCCATGGAATGGCAACTGGTCTAACAATATGGCGTGATCACATCACCCATGGAATGGCAACTGGTCTAACAATATGGCGTGATCACATCACCCATAGAGTGGTAGCTGGTCTAACAATATGGCGTGATCACATCACCCATGGAATGGCAACTGGTCTAACAATATGGCGTGATCACATCACCCATGGAGTGGCAACTGGTCTAACAATATTGCGTGATCACATCACCCATGGAGTGGCAACTGGTCTAACAATATGGCGTGATCACATCACCCATGGAATGAGTGGCAACTGGTCTAACAATATGGCGTGATCACATCACCCATGGAGTGAGTGGCAACTGGTCTAACAATATGGCGTGATCACATCACCCATGGAGTGAGTGGCAACTGGTCTAACAATATGGCGTGATCACATCACCCATGGAGTGAGTGGCAACTGGTCTAGCAATATGGCGTGATCACATCACCCATGGAGTGGCAACTGGTCTAACAATATGGCGTGATCACATCACCCATGGAGTGGCAGCTGGACTAGAAATATGGCGTGATCACATCACCCATGGAATGGCAACTGGTCTAACAATATGGCGTGATCACATCACCCATGGAGTGGCAACTGGTCTAACAATATGGCGTGATCACATCACCCATAGAGTGGCAGCTGGTCTAACAATATGGCGTGATCACATCACCCATGGAATGGCAACTGGTCTAACAATATGGCGTGATCACATCACCCATGGAGTGGCAACTGGTCTAACAATATTGCGTGATTACATCACTCATGGAGTGGCAACTGGTCTAACAATATGGCGTGATCACATCACCCATGGAATGGAATGAGTGGCAACTGGTCTAACAATATGGCGTGATCACATCACCCATGGAGTGAGTGGCAACTGGTCTAACAATATGGCGTGATCACATCACCCATGGAGTGAGTGGCAACTGGTCTAACAATATGGCGTGATCACATCACCCATGGAGTGAGTGGCAACTGGTCTAGCAATATGGCGTGATCACATCACCCATGAAGTGAGTGGCAACTGGTCTAACAATATTGCGTGATCACATCACCCATGGAGTGGCAACTGGTCTAACAATATGGCGTGATCACATCACCCATGGAGTGGGAACTGGTCTAAAAATATGGCGTGATCACATCACCCATGGAGTGGCAACTGGTCTAGCAATATGGAGTGATCACATCATCCATGGAGTGGCAACTGGTCTAGCAATATGGCGTGATCACATCATCCATGGAGTGGCAACTGGTCTAGCAATATGGCGTGATCACATCATCCATGGAGTGGCAACTGGTCAAACAATATGGCGTGATCACATCACCCATGGAGTGGCAACTGGTCTAACAATATGGCGTGATCATATCACCCATGGAGTGGCAACTGGTCTAGCAATATGGCGTGATCATTTCACCCATGGAGTGGCAACTGGTCTAACAATATGGCGTGATCACATCACCCATGGAGTGGCAACTGGTCTAACAATATGTGATTAGCACCTTATGTCTCCTGGGGTTAAACAGGGGTCCTTGATGTGACGTTTACTTAAATATTCACATACATACATTAATGTGGGTAGTATATCATACGCTAACGTTCGTTTCCTTGACTTGACTTAACTTAATGATTCACAGACACACAATAGTGTGGCTAGTATATCACACGCTAACATTCATTTCCTTGACGTGACTTTTACTTAACGATTCCTAACATACAGTAGTGTGGGTAGCATATCACACGCTAATGTTCGTTTCTCCTTTACTTGACTTTAACTTAATGATTCACACACATACAATAGTGTGGATAGTATATCACACGTTAACATTCGCTTCTTTATTTGACTTTAACTTAATGATTCACACACATACAATAGTGTGGGTAGTATATCACACGTTAACATTCGTTTTCTAACTTTCATGGGCAGGGATCTAATGACATTTTATATTATTCATCTGATGGAATGCTGTCTTTGTTGGAATTATTCTGTTATCTCGGTGTTACTTTTCATTTGGTATGATAACTGACCTGGACATTTGAATCGATCTACTTGTTACAATTTATCAACGTTTACAGTTACAAACCCTAAGATAATATTCCTTATTTGTTAATTAAAATAAAGCTGACCAAGTCACAGTAAATATGCCCTGTTCTAGCACTTTGAGGAAGGGCAAACAGAAAGTGGCAACTATTTTATAACGTTTCATAAACTCTTTTAGCCCCTCCAAGCTACAAGCTCATCTCCTTGAATTCAATTCATTATGTAGTGTGTCCTTGTCTGTTTTTATATTTGGTCCCAGAACATTACAGAAATCTGACTTTTCCAGTGGTTACTTTCACTTTGTTGGTGTTTTCTTTGGGGTTATTCAACCACCTCTCCCCCACCCTTCCCCGGGCACCTGCTGGAAAACATTCTCAGATTGAACGATTACACATTTATTCAAAAAAAAAAAATATATTAATGGCTTCATTACTATAATTGTAATAAAAGTAGACATTCACGCCGTGTCATCTCAAAGGATCATGATCACGATTCTTGAATCAGGTCTTTGTCCTTCTCCTGATTGTGCCATGTGATTACTGGCTTAAGACTAAGTAAATAACTTAGTAAATTACCCTACCCATACGAGGGAGGGTGGGTTGGGGGGGGGGGGGTCTCCGTGGTGAAGTAGTTAAGCTGCTTGTCATGAACTTGGAAGGTTGTGGATTTTATTCCGGACTCTGTCATTCGGTTCAAGAATGCAGTTCTCTCGGAGACTCTTGGAGACCGAACCATACTGGAGAAAACCTCGCCTTTACACTAAACCAAACAACAACAACAACAAGAACAACAACAACACGAAAAACAATTATTGTTGGTGACGATGGACACTGGAATTAGTGTCAGCTAATTCCACACGCACAAATCGGTCCAGTGAGTGATAACGGAAAAGACATGTTTATTCCTACATAATTTCTGTAAAAAGCGCGCATACCTTCCTCAAGCAGGGAATCCCTGTATTCAAACACACCATTACTAGGGCCGTAGTTCTGTGTTAAAGATGGAGGTTTTGAGGATGTTGTAACTGGAGCTTTAGAAAACAATTGGATTGGAGCTATAGGGTGTTGGTGTGCCTCTGGTGTGCTGCTCAACGTTGGGGCCAAACAGCTTGGTAGACTCGATGGTTCTGTACTTGCGATGTTTGAATTATATCCTGAATGTAAAATATACAGGAAATAAATATGGCAAATTAACATCTAATGTTTGGGATGTACACAAGAAATGGGAAATAACATGAAATTACTGCTACTGTTAGAGCGGTGAGAATGCAAAAACAAAAACGAAATAGGAAAATAAAGCATCACAGTGAACTATCAAATTCAAACAATAACATAAAAATGATATTTTAATATAGTATGATATACATTTAATAAATGTATGTGGCACCTGACTTTAACTTCATTCATTCATTCATTCATTCATTCATTTATTCATTCATTCATTAATTCAGTAGCATGTCTTTTGCAGAACCTCACTCCCATAACAACCTTCCGGAAAACTTCTCGGTCATGAGAAAAATGTTCCGCATCGGATACACCCATCTGGAGATCATCTGCCACATTATGCGCCAATCTTCTCTTTGGCTTTCCTCTTTCTCTCTTCCCGTGCATATATCCCTCCATTATTGTTCTCTCCAAACTTTCATGACGTTTCAAGTGACCAAAATATGGCAAGTTTCTTTGTTTTATGGTTTTCAGTAGACAATCTTCTTCAGTATTCAGATCTTGTCGTATGGATGCATTTGTTCTTTTCTGTATCCAATATATTCTAAGAACCCGTCTATAACATTTATATTCAAAGGCATTTATGCACTGTTCAGATTGTTTAGTAAGTATCCAGGTCTCACAGGTGTATGTTGCAATGGGACAAAAATGCATGCTCGTAAAAATCTAATTTTTGTAGGTCTATCTGTACCACGCCACAATTTATTCGGTTGTTATAGTATTTTCCATTAGGGTCAGTCCGTTTATACTTCTTAACAGAGTTCATGGGAATATCGATATATGAAGCCCATAAGCGGGCACTCACTCTCCCGCTGTTTATACTTCACCTCGACACCGCAAGGTACAAGAGGAACATGATGGGATGAGATGAGATGAGTTACAGTATTTGAAGAGCAATTGACATTCGTCTTTTAATTTCTTTCATTGTTTCGCAATTGTAATTTATGACCTAAGATATTCGAAATTTTCTACCACCTCAAATATTTCCTCATTAACATATATTTCTTTCTGCTTATTAGTTTTATCTATCTGCATTATCATATTTTTTGCTATATTAAGATGTAAGTTGTGATTTTCATTATTCTTTTGGGTGGAGGTTATTAGTATTTCTTTACCATTCTGTGATGTCGTTAGTAATACTGTATCATCAGTATATCGAATCTCTGGTATTTCATGGCCATCGATATTTAGGGCATCATATTGCTCCTTCATGTCAGTATTAATATTTACTCTTTTTGAAAAGTGATCACAATAAATTACAATTAATTCATTATTATATGTAACTATAGATTTGGGTTTTCTAATTTGCCGTTTTCCCCCTGAAAGCAGAGGAATTATACTTTAATACCATGTAGAAGGAGTTTGTGACTCGACAGGGTGAAATCAATTGAAAATGTCGCCAGGAATGGTAACATCTGTCCACTATGCACTATGTTCTCTAATATTATTTACTGCAGTATACAAGCTGTACCTCTGACTTACTTTGAAAAGATACAATAAACCTGTCCACAGACTCCTCTCCGTGAGGTAAAGAACTCGTGATCTTCACCTGCCCACAAGAGATCAGCTCTACACTGGAACTGTCCACAATACAGAATGATCTTGAGATGGTGGATCTACTACTGCAGTCTTCATAGGTGATATTCAGCACGCCTGGATCGCAGCCTGCCCGTCTAATCTTTGTGCTGACAAGATGCACGCTAACTTTGACCACGTTTCCTCCTATAGGGTTGATAATCCACCTGCAATTATTTCTGATGTGTCTTCTGTTGAGGTCAAAATTTGGTGACCTCAGAACTCCGAACTCCTGGTTCAAAACGTGAAATTTATCCGAAGAGCATTTACTTTCTACCTGTTGTTCTGTGAAAATAAACGAAAGCAAGATTTAGAATCGGTCGATCGTCGGAATTAAAAATGAAGTAAATTACTATACACACACAGTATGTAAATAACAATAACTATTATGCTAAAGATGATGCATATTACAAACTTTACCGAAGAGAACACGTGACAATTTTCAGACTCGGCACAGGACACAGGCTGACACACAACATGCTTAATAAACTAAAGCGTCGAGACACTGATGAATGTTAACGGTTGGACTGATCAAATGAGAGCTAAGTGATAAAAACAGTTAAATCTCGGTTTTCGCCAATAATCCGTCTGAAAACAATCGGCGAAACGCGAAACCGATGAAATCCGAGGCAATTATTTCCATATGAATCAACGTAAATCCAATTAATTCGTTCTAGACCAGTGTTTCCCAACGTGGGGCCCACGCCCCACAGGGGGGCAATTCAATTGTTAAGGGGGGCAATTCGAAAATGGAAAAAATCGGCTGGATATAACAAAACGGGGAGACTTGAGACTGAAGTTAACTAAATTGGAACCTGATATAAAATCTCTTTGCAGCAAGCATCAAGCGCAAGGATCTCACTAAATTTAAATAATTACTAATAATTAAAATAATATAGAAAAATCTTTCATTAAAATGATTTTGTACTTGAATTTCAGTTCTCCATTATATGTTTTGAAAATTTACTTATTGTGTTTGCTCAATAATTTCCTATTGATTTCTTCATAAAACCTATCGGTCCTTTGGCTAGGATCGGGTGCATTTGCTGCTCTCCCCCCAGTAGTGAGCCTGGTCTGGTCGGAGGCTGGGATGATCAAATAAAAACCCATCACATATCTTCACCTTAGATGTGGGCCTAGTGGACCACTGTGGAAAATAGCTCACAGTGAGACTAAGGGTCCACACAAAAAAAAGGGGAGGCGGGGGAACCAGCTTGTCTGGGGTAATCACCAAACACACACACACAAAAAAACATTCACCCAACACAACGGACACACAGGGACGCGGGACCTGGGGGGGGGGGGGGGGGGGGGGAAGGTGGGGGCACCTCTGAACCGTGAGCTCTTCTAAAAAATAAATTCAAGTTTCTTTAGTGAACATTTCAATTTTTGAATATTAAAAATGATGCATATGTTGGGGGGGGGGGGGGCATAAGAATTTTAGAAAGGCGTGGGTGGGGCATAGCACAAAAAAGGTTGGGAAACACTGTTCTAGACACTCCAAAAACACATTTTATAGAGAATAAATATAGTGTTTAATACTATTATCACACAACGAGAAACAACGCCAAACTGAGCAGAAGAATGCATGAGTCACTTTGTTTCCGCAAAATTATCAGTGAGGTCCCGTGGGAACGCCGACGAAAACCTGAGACAACCTGACGAAAACCTCGTCACATTTTTCACGGAAAAAAAATAGACGAAAACCGAATTGTACGAAAACCGAGGTGTGACTGTACTCCGCCGCGGAGCAAGCGCAACATGATGCTTCTGATCGTCAGAAGGTATTCTCCCTTCTCGTAATGTTTCGGCCCTTAACTTCTTGACACTCTCTGGAGGCGGACCCACCCGGGTCATAGCCTCGGGTGTCTTTACTAAATATGTATTGCAGGATTGTCCAACATATGGAGAACAGAGAGAAAGAACTATTTTGGCCTACACCTGAATCCACTTGAAGGACAAACTCAATAGAGATGTCAACAAGCTCAAGTTGACTGCTGTTTTCGTTGCATATATTCACGTTGCCGTCTTTAAGTGTATGCAGCAACAGAAGATCATCAACATCGGACACATTGTATCTATGACTGGATGCATACACTCAAATCACATACAGCAGATCGACTATGCTTTTCAACATTTAAAACAAGCAATTATTGGCTTTGATTGACTTCTTTTCTTTCTGATTTTAGGGAAACACGTTTAAACATCTTGCAGGGGAGGGGTTCATAAACACACAACAAAATATAAAACAAATTGCTTGAACCGCCCTACACACGTGGGCCACTGACACAACAAATTGCTTGGTTGCCACTATATACGTGGGCCGCTGACACAACAAACTGCCTGGTTTCCATTACACACATGGTTCTCTGACACAACTAACTGCCTGGTTGCCACTACATACATGGGCCGCTAACAAAAAAAAAAAAAAAAAAGAAGACAAAACACTAAGAAGAAATGGATGACTAGAGAATTCTTACAGTTCACAGACAAAAGAAAACAAAGTGAACATGACGAAAAAAAAAATATGATCAGATAAATAAATTATCTTAAATAAATAAATACAAGATACACTCTTGCCCCTTAGACACCTGTTACCAACCATTCTGGCACTAGTCATCTCTTCACGCTCTGCCGCAGAACATGTTCTAGATTTAGCTGGCAATATGGATCTCTGCCCTGCTCATGCCGGAGTGCGGGGGAATGAGCAGGCTGATAGACTGACAGGGAATGCACCTCTCAGCGATAGATTACTTATGGACAAGAGCGAGGCAGTCGGGCGCCTCTGGGACCAGGTGGAGAAAGCGGTGGAACAGACTATGCATCCGTTATGTGGAGAGAACGATACGGATGGAGATCGGCAGGGGCTTACGGACGAATCTTAAAACTGAGATGGAAGGCCATGATAACTTTCAGTCAGATAGCGGTGGAAACGATTAGTAAAGTGACTCTTCGCTGGCTGTTGAGCGAGGGGGCGGAGCACGTGTGGGAATGTTCTGCATGCTCTGATGTCGTTTCTTAGTTCAAGTCAACTCGACTCAAATTTAGCTGGCAGTTGTTGAGTGATCGCCATCCCTATAAATCCGGGCTGAGAGAATGCAATGGTGGAAATCATTATTTCCTAGGCACATTAGGAAATGAGTATGATAAACGTGCTTCGTTTTTCACTGTAACGCAGATGCCCCTCTTCCATTGTTATTTGTGCGTGTTAAATCTTGAGCGGTCAGAAGCGGAAATGGCGAGACTAGCATACTCATCCTGCAGTCGTAGTGGTTAGTATGCTCGCTAACTAAAGCAGTGGTCCTAGGGTTGAATTCATAATAGTGGAATATGTGTGTGTGTGTGTGTGTGTGTGTGTGTGTGTGTGCGTGCGTGCGTGCGTGTGTGTGTGTGTGAGAGAGAGAGAGAGAGAGATCTATGATGAGATAATTAAAGTCGCCGGGTGTAGAATGAGATAACGTCGCATTGCAAAGAATTAGACAACTAACGCTACCAGATGTATAAGTAAATGAACGTTGTCTGGGATATGATGAGATAATTAACGTTGTCTGGTGACAGGTAAGATAATTTACGTCCTCTTGTGTACAATGAAATAACTAACGTTGACTGGTGCAGAATGGGGTATTTAACGTCGTTTGGTGTAGGATTAGGTTATTAAGGTTTAAGGGAATATGATGATATAACTCACGCCGTCTGGTGCATAACAAGATAATTAATATTTACTAATGTATGCTGAGATAATTAATGTTATCTTGTATATGATTGCATTGTTAATGTTTGAATAACGAAGACACAAACAATAGATTGTACGATTTATTGCAGGTACATACTGCAGAAATCACACAACTTACGTGAATTAACTAGATAAATCCTTCAAGTTGAAATATACACATATTCGCACAGTAATGTCACTTATCTATCACGGTAATTTTAAGCTGACTAACATGTCTTTCTGTTTGCACAATTCTGGCTTGCGTTGATAGATCTTAATTATCTTATCTCACACCAAACAACATTAACAATTCAAAACTATGTTTTCCCGTAGTTAAAATTTGCAGAAGCAATTATGGTTTTCTAGTGTGTGATGAGATGTTAATATTGTCTGTTGTATGATGAGATAATTAATATTGTCTGGTGTATGATGGGATAGTTAAAGTTGTCTAGAGTAGGATCAGATAATTAACGTATTTTGGTGTATGATGGGATAATTAATGTTGTCTGGTCTGATGAGATAATTAATGTTGTCTGAAGTAGGATAAGATAATTAACCTTTTCTTGTGTATGATGAGATAATTAACGTTTTCTGGTGTATGATACGATAATTAACGTTATCTTGTACATGAGCGTATTGTTAATTGTGTTTGGTGTATGATAAGAAAATTAATGTTGTCTGGTAGATGATGAACTAATTTTCAAAGGTGAAGTTTCAAGGGATAGAAAACCTTATCATAGATGTCATTTGTTATAAAAAAAACAAAAAACACTAAACAGACATATTAGAAACATTGTACAAATGACACGTTGAAACGTTTACAAAGACAATAAAGACAACGTATAGAATAACAACGTATAATCGTAGAATCATGTCAGCAATTAAAGATTTTACATTGTAAACTTTCCATCCGTCGCCTTTATGCATGTCACAATTAATGAAGGGGGCAACGGATACCAGAATGAGTTGACACGATTGTTTTTTTAAATGTCAAAATGTCTGGCCCATCGCTTGCATACATTTTAGCATTGAATTCTCTCCCATTCTCTCTCTCTCTCTCTCTCTCTCTCTCTCTCTCTCTCTCTCTCTCTCTCTCTCTCTCTCTCTCTCTCTCTCTCTCTTCACTCCGCCCCTCTCTCTCTATGTATCTCCCCCCCTCCCTCCTTTCTCTCAGAGATAGATATTTGTGAATTATGAACAATATCGGCCATTTGCTCCATGCCATTTTCTGTCTCTAATAGCGTGTCAATTTGCTTACGCAGACACTTGGACGAATGGGCAGCTTGCATTAAAACTTCAAGTTTCCATGGAATTAGAGCGATTGGGAATTCTGAACACGAGCATTTCCTCCCAGTTCCTCTCTATTATTTTATCTAACAGTGTGCGCGTGTGACTGCTTTTCTAATGCTGTCTTTTGTGCTTTCTGTATAATAGATAAATAAATAAATCAGTATTGATTGAACGCCTTGGATAGGAAAAGGGGGGGGGGGGGGGAAGCAGATATACGTGCAGGAAGATTTGTGCCGAGCCAGCCCGCTGCATTCCTGAACCAATCTACGTCATCTCTTGGCCGGATGAAAAGGATCTGTTAGGGTGCATAACCAGGGAATGAACAGCTGTTTTTAGTGCGTTTATTTGCAGACTAGTTAGTTTACTCTTAACTGTTCGTTCTTGCTCTCGTGAGATTTATGTCTAGCTGAGATTTTAACGTTCGCACAGCTCGTCTCACGCAGATTAACCAAATAACAATATTACTAAAATATGTGAACACTAGAACAGACTACAGCGGGCGTTAGTATCGTTGACAGGAGGCTACGCTGATAATGCCATGAGCGCAGCTGGATGGGGATTCGACGCCTGCTAACAGAGGTCAAGATTGGTCACCTGTTCCTGGAGTATTCAGGGCTACAAAATGTGATGGTTCTATCACATCCCAGACCTAATGCAGGCTTTGTTTCGGGACCTGTTCTTGTTTTTCTCCATTGTTCTGACATAGGCTATTTGTCTGTTTATTCTAAAACAAGACTAATGGTCTCCTCGCTCTAATACAAGACTATTTGTCTATTATTTGGCTTTCATATATATAATATACAACGCGCAATGTTGTGCTGTTCTAGTATATTAAACATCCTCTCTCTCTCTCTCTCTCTCTCTCTCTCTCTCTCTCTCTCTCTCTCTCTCTCTCTCTCTCTCTCTCTCTCCCCCCCTGCTTTAACCTTTTAAAGTTTAACCTTTAGACACCAAGCGATTGTCCGACTGAGACAATGGTCGGTCCGGTCCACGAACCACAATCTCTATAATTGCGTGCTCTGCATGACGTTGCCAACAACCCCATGTTGGTTTACTAGACAATGTTTCGATGTTCAGTAGCTTGCCACTGATTTCTGAACGAGAAGTCAACGCTAACATCCAACAGACCGGTGCATGGGACGATCCACTACTCCGCCCTCAGTGCACATGAAACTTTAGCGCGAGCTCGATAAACGTCTAGACCACGCTGACCTCTGCAGTCTTTATCATTGGGTGCACAAATCCATTGTAAACTCAGGTAAACGTAGATATAACAGTTTATCACTTGCGCATGCGCGGGAAGCTAAATAATCAACAATCAACACGCGGTATCAGGTCGTTTGAGAAGTCGCTCTCATCCAGTCTTGCTGAATAATCTTCACCCTTAACCAGCTTCCCCGCTGCTTGTATTTTCATGTCTAAAGTGTCTTGAATGTCCTGTATCCGTCTTCGTGCTTCTCAAACTCTGCCTCCTCTCCTCGGAGTCGTGCCTTCCATTATTGCTTCATGCTAACCACTGAGGCGTTAATATGACCACAGTATTTCAATGTCCGAGACAAGATGGTGTTTATGAACCACGTTTTATGATGTTCAGATTTTGTAGTATGTCGGTATTTACCTTCTTCTTGGTCCAAGGTATTCTAATAATTCTTCTGTAATATTTATGCTGAAATGCTTCAATATAGCAGCATGCTCGGTGACGGACATTTGTGTCTTGTGGCATGAAAGATGCAGGTTCTAAATTTACTAAAAAGAAATGTTTCTTCACATTTTTCGTTATTCCAGTTTCAAGTGGACCGCGTCACACCTGGTTGTGGACATCTCTAACTTATAGGTCATTGTGTCCAACATTTCATGCATTTGTGTAAGACACAGTTTATTCACACAAATTCCACCCAATATAAAGAAATAAACTGTGGGTATGTCACCCATTTCTCCTCTCTTTTTACACACCCCCCCCCCCCCCCACTTTAACAAAAATGTTACCATGGAAATATATTGGCCTACTCTGTGCAATTTTCATTTGGCATTTTAAAAGTGGACAACTTTCACACGGACTCTCCTATTTTTCGCCCTTATCCGTGGCAGCTAGGCATCCAATTTCACTACCCCAGAGATCAGCGGTCATTGTAATATCACTAGAAACTAATGGGGTTTGTAAGATTGCCATTACTATGGATCAAACCAAGTAACTACTGACCATTGAGAAGGCCAACAATAGCTGGCAGCCGTGTCTGCGTCTACAACAAATACAACAAAACATGTGACTTTCTGATCTTGCCGGTTCACTTCGCACATTAATACAACAGTAAATACTAGGGGAAGTCAATAAGTAAGTCACACATGGCTGTAGAAAAAATAACTAAATAAAATAATAACTTGAAACCAGTTTATTTTTATACATAAATTGTTCTGTTATTTCTCAACATAATTTCCACCAACACTGGTGCACTTATCCCATCGTTTTATCAGTCCTCCAAAACTTGCTGCATAAAACTGCGTGCTCTGTTTTCTAAACTACGTTTTCACTTCACATTCAACTTCGGCGTCATTCGCGTCATTGAGAAAATATTTCTACCCAACTATGCACCGCTTTAAGGGACAAACATTTGTTAACACAAGCAGGAAGCATTTCCTTATGAATGTCCCTTGCAGGTAGTGCTTTTGCCCACAAAAAAAAAAAAAATGCACAACAGCACGTTGCTCTTTGGTTGTACATTCCGTAAGTACAGTCGCCATTTTGTTTATGCGCTGCGCATGAGACACCTAGCGCCAACTGACGAACGGAAATATAAATTTCGATGTTGCTGTCACCCAATGACACCTGAAGAAAACACCAACTACGTTAACCTGTCATCCCACAGGACTGTGCGACTTACTTATTGACTCGCCCTCGTATTATTACTCTTAACACTCCTTTTTTCTCACTGCAATTGACAACGTTTTATTTGTGAGTTTTCCATCTTGCTAAAGATTATTTTTGCCATTGTGACTTGTTTTAATTTCTACAACGCATCTTTCTGGAGATCTTACTGGAGATCTTATCGAAGATCTTACTGGAAATCTTACTGAAGATCTTTTTGGAGATCTAATTGAAGATCTTACTGGATATCTTATCGGCGATCTTACTGGAGATCTTAATGGAGATATAACTGTAGGTATTATGGAAATCTAACTGGAGATCTTACTAGAGATCTTTCTGGGGATCTAACTAGAGATCTTACCGGATATCTTACTGGAGATCTAACTGTAGGTATTATTGGAGATCTTTCTGGAGATCTAACTGAAGATCTTACCAGAGATCTTACCGGATATCTTACTGGAGATCTAACTGGAGATCTTACCAGAGAACTTACTGGAGATCTTACTGGAGATCTTACTGGAGATCTTACCGGATATTTTACTGAAGATTTTACCAGAGATCTTACCATAGATCATACCGGATATCTTATTGGAGATCTTACTGGAGATCTTACTGGTAAATAAACTAATGGTAAATTATCTCGAACGACAACTAGCCACCAAAAAAAAAACAAAAAACATTCCCATATGTGTGGCACTTTACACCCACTTTGGGTATTTATGATGCCCATGTTAAAAATTGCCTCAAGAATCATGTATTATTGATTATTTTCATGCGTTTTAATGCTTATTGTTCTTTTGTTAAAGAATTGCTTCGTAAGAGATGTTGAATGAAAGAATGTATGAGAGGAAATAGAGAAGAAGGGCAGAATGTCAGACGGGCCTGCGTGCCCAATTCTTAACCCTTTGAAAATAAAGATTTTCGTTCGTTCGTTCGTTCGTTCGTTCGTTCGTTCGTTCGTTCGTTCTTACTGGAGATCTTACCGGATATCTTACTGGAGATCCTACAGACGCCGTGGATACTTTACATCTTTGCAGCTCAGAATATTAATAATTAAAAACAATATTATACACGTTAATAGGCGCTGTAGCTTATGGATAGTGAGACTCGCAGTTTCATAATGTCCTATCATTGCCAGTGGAGTAACACACCAAAGTAACATTGTCTTGTAAATCACAAATAGCCATTAAATGCTGGGGTTGATTTCAACGTCATGCAAAGAACATGCACGTATATTTATTATACGTTGCTACGCACACATTACAGTATATACGTAGAAATACTCAAGAGTATTCGAAGCGCAATAATCGTAGCGCAAAAATGGCTTTGAAATTCAACTGCATGAAATCTGTACAACGTTCGAGGACAAGGATTTCCAGTAGACTTCCAAATGACGTTGTCGCACTAATGAGTCACAATACACATCAATGAGCTGTGCACGTGTTTGGACATCGATAGTCCGACTTCTGTAGATCTACTGTGTCAGCGTAAACTGAATTTATATCTCTTTACCGGTTCATCCATAATAACATCCATTCACCCGTGCATCCATTCAATCACATATTTAATGACACATCTATCTCTTTGATGTAGTCTGTTTATTCCTTTAATCAAGTACGTTCCTATCTATGTGTCTGTTTGTCTGCCTGTCTGTGTCTGCCTACATGTATCTAATGTTTACATGTTTCCTTTGTGTATGACTGCATGTCTGATTACCTGCCTGCCTGACTGCCTGTTTCCGCATGAGTGACTGGTTGACTGTATGTCTGTCTGCATATCTGTCTTTATATCTGTCTGTTTTTATGTCTGTCTGCCAGCCTGCCTACCTATCTATCCGTCTGAGTGACTATAAGATTGTCTGTTTTTCTGCCTGTCTCTCTGTCTTCCTGCCTGTCCGCATGTCTGTCTGTCTACGATCCCTGTCTCTACCTATCACTCACACCTCTATACATTTCTATCTATTACAACATTCACTCGCGCTGACACAGACCAAATCTCAGGGCATGCTTCCTTCCGTTTCCTTGTATTTATTTCGGTCAATCTCTGACTTCCGTGATTTCCCATCAATTGAGTGCGACCGAGTGCCTTGACAAGGAGATCTGACAGTAGAAAGTGATACAGATTTACAGCTAGGTCTGCTCTCGGTTTCAACTTTATCCCCGTTATTGAGAATTATTCTTAACGTTTTTTTCGTAGTGAATCAATATGTCTTGTTAGTTACATCGGTCATGATAATAGTGAAATAATACTTAAATGGCTCTAATAATTGTGAAATAATACTTTGAATAACGAAGACACAAAACATAGAATGTACGATTTATTGCCTGGCATATTTCGCTGCATCTCGTCAGGTACATACTGAAGAATGTCACACAACGTAGAGTAAAATAACTAGATACATCGCTCAAGCTGAAATATACACTTGTTCGCACAGTAATATCAATTGTTTACCATGGTAATTTTAAATTGACCAACATGTCGTTCTGTTTGCACAAAATTGGCATATGTAGATGAATCATTAGGGCTTCTGCAAACTGTAACAAACGACTATTTTGTGTATGAAACAACACGCGAAAAGCGCTGTCTCTATCAATGACATGACAGGTTTCCAAGACGTGACGTGCAATGGACGACGCCGGAAGTTTATATTTGTGGTGTGTCAGCATTTCCATGATCCCATCGCCTGTGTGAAATATCTTATCAACTCAGTTTGGTACGTGTTTAACAACCCTGCTGTCTAGCTGTCGCTCTGTTCTGAAAACATGCCTAAACACTGCTCAATCATTCCGATACAATCTTTCTCTCTCTCTTTTTTGTTTTTGTTTTGGTGCCTTGACTGGGGCAAACATCGGCGTAAATGAATCCCTAGTCTTTCGATACAGTACATTAAAACACAACATAAAGGACAACATCAATATATAATACTCTCCCATGCTGATTCTATTCTACTGATAATAAAATATACGCGCAGAGAATGTATTCACGATGGAGTAATCAATATTTTAGTTTTGTTAAATTCTATTAAGGATACACAAATATGCACAGACACATCATTACGTGACAGGGAGGAAAAAGAGAACAAATTATGGGATACTTGAAATACAAAATAGGAAAGGTATTAATAGAAGACGATGCTATAATAAAGAGATGGCCTGAATAGAGTCAATTATACGAAGGAGAAAGAACACAATTAACATAAAAATATTAAACTAGAAGGTCAAAATATTCTAAAAGAAGTCGACGAGGCTATCAATCATATGAACACACTTAAAGAAGCTGGGACAGGTGGAATAACATAAGAGAAATTATAAATATTGGGAGAATGTAAATTAGAAATACTCAACTGTCGAATAAACTATGACACCTACTCATAGTTATAATGAGAAGAATAAGAAGGAGAATAAAATATGGGTTTTATTGAAAAATAGTACAAACAATGTAATACACCAACTACGAATACTAATATATAAACATAAAGATATGTACTTATGCTTAATAGACTATAATAAAGCAATTGATAAAGCAAAACATGTAGAAATGTTCATATTGTTAAAAGATATTACCACTGAAGTGAAAGATCTCAGAAAAATAAAATAATATTTATTGGGGCAATGTAGCAGCAATTAAAATATGAAATTAATACGACAATTATAAAAAGACAAAGCAAGGAGTAAGTCAAGGATGTGCTTTGTTATCGCATCCCTCCTCTCTCAATGGCGAAGTAATAATGACGGGAATTAAAGAGATGCCAGGAATAGAAGTCGGAGGATACAATATAAAAACCTACACTACTCAGATGGCACAATAGTGATAGCTGAACACTCAGGAGATCTACAAGAACCGCTGGACGTGGCAGTAATATAAAGTGCAGTAAAGGTCTCTCTCTTTGATTGTCAAGTGATAAGAAAGAGATGTAATGTAATGTAACAATATAAGGCAACATGTTTAACCATGTCCATCAATTAAAATATCTGGGGGGCGGTGGGGGGGGGGGGGGGGTCATGCCATCAGAAGGAAGATACATGACGGATCTAAAGGATAGAATAGGTCAAGCAGAAGCTGCGTTTTAGAACATTAATAGTATCTTATGCAATTGATAACCATCATTGAATGCGACAGAGTAGGGGGGGGGGGGGAGAGAGAGAGAGAAGAGAGAGAGAGAGGAGAGAGAGAGAGAGAGAGGAGAGAGAGAGAGAGAGAGAGAGAGAGAGAGAGAGAGAGAGAGAGGTTGCAATAAGTCACTAACACCGGGTGACAGAACGAGCGTGTTGAAATGCTATTTAGAATCTGTTCTACTGTATGGCAGTCAATCATGGAACGTAAACGAACACATTAGGAAGCGCTTTGAGACAACGGAGATATGGTTTCTAAGTCGAGTCTTGCCTTGAACTGCCAGAGTTACTGATGCCCAGAAAAGAATAATGAAAATATAATATTACATAGAAATATAATAAGAAGAAGTCAAAGTGCCTTGTGTGGTCATATAATGAGCAGAGAAACACTGAAAAACGTCTTAAGAACTGGAAATATCAACGGTAAAATAGTCAGTGGCAGAACGACAGAAATGATGCTGGATGGACTGGAACCATGGCATGAAGGAATATCACCAATATAAATTATCCAAAATAGGTGTAAGAGGTATAAAATAAGATAAAATGAGATAAGATGAGGTGATGAGATGAGATTGACTTACTGTAAATTAGAAGCTCAGGTATTAGAAGTGGCGCATATACCCTATTCTTTTTGGCCCCTATAAGAAAACATTCCCTGTATTAAGGAAGAATAAAACCCCAGGTACCTGACGTGGGACACATAATCTCTTCTCAAACAGTCTTCTCCTCATCCTCCTCCCCCTCCTCCTCCTCATCCTCGTCCTCCTAATTCTCCCCGTCTTCTTTCTTTCATCTCCTTTAAAATTCAGCCAATGATGAACGAGTCTAAAACATGGCCTTGACATGTTGGCTGGGGGATTATATTTCAAAGTTAGCTTTCTTCTGGTTGAGGTAGTCAGTCTCTCGCCAAGCCTCTTTAGTAGCTTCTTACGACATGCAAAAGAGAATGCAGTGTTACTATTTTATTTTTGCTTCGATTATGGTCCCCACGAATACACACGGACGCTTCTGGAACAGTACTGGAGATAATGACGAGATTATGATCCAGCAGAGTGAGCCAGTCATTTCATGGCATTATACTTATAATAGAATGAGATCAGCACGGTCGCCTCTACATATGGAACACTTTCAATCTTCGCAGACCGATATAGCACTGGCTATCTCATCCATATCTTTATTCCTCACGATAATAACGCGACAGCATGCAAAACACAGATCAGTTATGAATAATTAAACAAATGTGTGGTATGACCTCAAGTAGGCTTTGATGGAAGTGAAGGGAGTTTCCGTGAGGGAGAAGGGCAGAAGCTAATGTGGTAAGGAAAGTGAAGAAATTCTGCGAAGGTATTTGGACAAGGAATCTAGCTAATTGCTTTCCATGGCCGTGTAGAGGTTGCATTATACAACTAATGCATTTAGGAGACATTGAAAAACACGTAAGAAGAAATACGAGAGATTGAAAGGAAAAAGTCTTGACAGCATGACAAGAAACGGAGATTCGGAAATAATATGGGCAGTATTTTGTCAACTGTACGCATAATGTTAACTGATTCAGTGCGAAGGATAATATGTTGCCAGATGTGATCTCGCATTTGAACAGAAGGACGATATATCGCCATAATAGTGTCATCCTTTTATTTGTTTTGTTCGTAGTATCTTCCGTAATTTTAATGCAAAGTGAATGGAACTTTATATTATAATACTTGTTCATTTGATCGTTTACAATGTGCGGTCCAAATCTACTTTTTTGTTTAGCACTGAATTAAGTAAAGAGAGGTAAAAAAAGCACACAACCCTCCCCCCCCCCCCCCCCCACACACACACACACCCACACACAACACATTCACAGTCTCATTCACACCCAAACACATACACACAAACACACACTTTTACTCACACCCACACACATACACTCACACACACACACTCACACACACACACACTCTCACTCACATCCACACACATACACTCACACACACACTCACACTTTTACTCACACCCACACACATACACTCACACACACACACACAAACACTCACACTCTTACACACATACACATACACACACACACACACACACTCTCACTCACACCCACACACATACACTCACACACACACTCACACAAACACACACATACACACAAACATGTATATATATGATATCTCCGCAGTGACGGTTACTATATTTCAAGAAGCCTATCGTACAGATTCGCAGAAATTATCTCTCAAGGAGCGAAAGCTACCGACTTTGTTATGTGGACTTTAATTCTCTGGACTTTGATTGTCCCTTGACATGACTTTGTTGAGAATGTTTTTATTCCAGGGTTTCTATTTGTAGGTTTATACTGTTTGTTTTATGTTATTTCATTGTAATAATTAAAGATTGCACACGTAGTTAAGATGTCTTGGTGAGTGTCTCCGTCTGTGACAAGTGACAGTGATACAGTAGCTGTTAGGCAGTCGTTGTTCTGACATGTCTGTAGGGACTGCCAACGGCAGATTTTAGCTAGAACATGTCTCAGGTCGCAAATATATCGCTATAGTCAGCAGAAAGAGGGAGCTGAAGTTTCAGATGTCAAACTGCCCACTATTCCCACACATTTATGAATGAGCAAGTGGTTCATGTCTCGGTCTTCGGTGTTCTGGATTAGCTCTGGTGATGAGATTTGCGCATATCACTGTCTCTGCCCTTCCGACATCATTTCTGTCCGTCTTTTCTCGTTACGTTGTTTTTAGATTCTGCTTTTCTCATTATCTTACCAAAGAACACATTCTTTGTCTGTTTATTATAGTTATATACAATATTATTCTTTTCCAGGCAACTGTTCTTAGGTACACTAGCAGTCCATGGACGTCGGGAACTTATTTCTTTAAAGTAAAAGATTTTTATTACAAGATGGGCTGAAGCAATAGAGTACACAATCATCAATTACCCATGGAAATGGGCCCAGATAAAGAGACCCACACCAGAAGTTACTTCCAGTGTATTTGAGCAGATACTGAGGGTTCACCGTGGCAAAGTAATCAAGCCGCCTTGCTCGCGTTTTGAAGGTCGCGGGTTCGTTTTCGGACTCAGCCATTCAGTTTACAAGTGCCATTTTTCAGATACCTCAGGGGGATGGGGGGGGGGGGGGAAGAGGGTGTCGTCGCTGGAGCTAAGAATTTCGTGCTCTGTGCGACGCTTTCGGCAGCCGGCTCTACGCAAAGGAGACCCAGCCATATGGGATAAAACCCGGTGCAATGAAGGATTATTATCTTGTATATTAACACTCGCATTTGAACAGATAGTAGAGCTCTATATTCTGGATAAAACAGCCTTTGTGGTTCTTCCTGGCATTTGAAACTGGAACCATCTTCAGAAATCAAGAAGCAACACTCACCTGGTACACAGAAGTAGTGGGTTATGACATTTCTCTTCTCTTGATCCCGATGCTTGCAGTTTTCTGAGATCAAGATTTTCAGGCCGGAAGCAGCACAGCGATTCGCTCCTTCACAGAGAAACATGTTTGTATACACACTGCGTGAGCACGCACTAGTCGTGGTTGAGCACGTCATTTGCCGCAGGTGAACTAGATGACCTTCGGGACATATCAGTCCCTCACTGAGGTCACTGCATATGTTGGTAATACACGAGCTGCTGAAGCCTAGGATGGAGAGAAAATCAATGTCAACTCTTCATTTGACCAATATATTTGTCTACTCGTTAGTTGACAAACGTGAGTGTTATCTCTTCATTTAATTGACTATGTTCAATTTTCATTTGACCAAATATGTATTAATTTGTCACATGACCAAATATGTGTTAACTCTTTATTTGACCAACGTACCCCTAACTGGTTACCTGACCAACAAACGTGTTAACTCTTCATTTGATCAACATACATTAACTCGTTACTAGAACAACATACGTGTTAACTCTTAATCTTGATCAAATATGTGAACTCTTCATTAGAAAAAATATATATTAAATATTCATTTGACAAGATGTGTTTTAACGCTTCGTTAACCAAACTGATAGCTCAGTAGTTTATCTTTGCTTTCTGAATAGACACCTCATACCATATGAATCAAAGTAAAGTGATCTGCTTTTAAATCGCCGATGGCTACCCCAGAAAGCGTAGCATATCCCCAGAAAGCGTAGTCAAACTCTCATAGATGGTAGTTAAATACCCAGAAAGGGTAGCAGAAAAATCCAGAAAACATAGTCAAATCCCTAGAAAGCGTAGCAGAAATCCCCAGAAAGGGAAGCAGAAATCCTCAGAAAGCGTAGTCAATTCCCCAGAAAGGGAGGCTACATCCACAGAATGGGTAGCAGAAATTCCCAGAAAACGTAGTTAAATCCACGTAAAGCGTAGTTAAATCTCCAGAAAGCGTAATTAAATCCACAGAAAAGGTAGGAATCACCACCAGAAAGCGTAGATAAATGCACAGAAAGCGTAGTTAAAACTCAATAAAGGAAAGCAAACATCCCAGGGTCAAGCGTAGTTAAATCCACAGAAAGGGCAGCAGAAGGTTCCATGAAAGCGTAGCATAAGTCCCCAGAATGCGTAGCAGAAGTCAATAGAAAGCGTAGCAACAGTTCCCAGAAAGGGTAGCACAAGCTTTTAGAATAGGGGACACACTATTACTCAAAGCTTTTACGGGATCTAAGAGCAACATTTTCATAATGATATGTAATGAACAATTATGTATCATTTATTTTTAATTACGATTTCCTGTTCGCTTTATTCTGCTTCGTTCCGTATTTTATTTTAATAAACTTCATTGCCTGTTCTGTCTTATTCCCCATTTATTCATCAATTAAAGATACAAAAACATAAATTTCTTACAATGTGAAAGTGCTTCTCAAATAGAAGAGAGAGAGAGAGAGAGAGAGAGAGAGAGAGAGAGAGAGAGAGAGAGAGAGAGAGAGAGAGAGAGAGAGAGAGGCTGAAAGAGAGAGGCTGAACGAGAGAGGCAGAGAGAGAGAGAGAGAGAGAGAGAGAGAGAGAGAGAGAGAGAGAGGGAGAGCGAGAGACGTAAAACATAAAAACAACATCCCTATAATATACTTTGTCAGCTCGAAAAGCATGAGCGGACAATCCTTTTTATCTTTGTGGAAGCTGCGTTCATCTTATGAAAGCAAGAGTTGAAAGCCTTTGCCATAGAAATAAGAGGGAAGTTAAGTCATGAAAAGCTATCAACAAAGGAAGGAACAAATAAAACTCCAAACCAGCGGTAAGAAGATAAACGTAAATAGAGTAAATCCATATGCAAAATGATTTTACTGATACGGATTGGAGGAAATCATTATCTGTGTGATTGCATAACATGACAAATGACAGCAGAGTAATCGGACTGCGAGGTGATGGGTAACGAAGGGATAAAATAAGATCAACTGAGAAACACCAGAAGATGGCACAATGTATGAAGAGCACATTTAGAAGGAAACGGAGATGTAGTTTCTGAGACGAATGTTGCTAATGCCTTGGACTGCCAGAGTGACTAACAACGATTGCACAGAAGACGCTAATGGAACTAGAATAGTATATACAATGATAAGACAGAGACAAAAAAGGCATTCTTTGATCATGCGATGAGAAGAGAGGCATAGGAAAACACCATGACAACTGGAAAGATCACTAGGGTCAGAGGCGGAGCAAGAGAAATGATGCTGGATTGTTGAGACGGTGGCATGTAGCATAACAGTGTTGTTTGTCCATCAAGAATGATGGTGACCATTCATTTCATCCAGTGGGGTTGAAAGTATGGAGCCGTGAGTTTTAAGATGGCGGATGAGGTCTATTTTTGGCTCGAAATGTTCTTTGACAATGTGGGCAAAGAATGCTTGACGTTCCAGGAGGAGGATCTCCTGCAGTGGTTTTTCTGTCCAGCCTTTTCTTCACAGCTCTTGCAGTCCTGGTTGCTTCACAAGTGATTGCACCCTTATGTAATGATGTACACCACGAATTACAGTCTTTAGCAGCAGTCTCCCAGGTGCCAAGATGAATTCCAAAAGCTTTCAGTGAGATTTTCAGAGTGTCTTTAAAGCGTTTCCTCTGGCCGCCTTGGGAGCGTTTACCACAACGCAGCTTGCCGTAAAAAAATTGTTTAGGGAGCCTGTGATCTGGCATACGAGTTAAGTGACCAGCCCAGCGAATCTGATTTTTCATTAGTAGAGTGTGGATACTGGGCATGGACGCTCTTTCTAGAACTTCAGTGTCTGGGATCTTGTCTTGCCATTTAATCTTCAATAGCTTCCTAAGGCAGACTGTGTGGAAGTGGTTTAATTTCCTAGCATGTCGCTGATAAACAGTCCATGTTTCACAAGCATATAGCAGTGTGGATAATACAACTGCTTTATAGACTTTCAGCTTTGTTTGCAGGCTTATTCCATTTCTGTCCCATACATTCTTGTACAGTCTGCCAAAGGCCGCGCTAACCTTGGAGATTCTAGGACTCATTTTGTCATCGATTGTGGCAGCTTGTGTTACAGTGCTGCCAAGATAGGTGAATTTGTCCACAACACTTAGTCTATGACCGTTCACCTTGATATTCGGCACGGTGTGATTATTCCCTGGAGCTGGCTGGTACATAACTACAGTCTTCTCCAAGTTGATATTGAGCCCAACGCTGGCACAAGCATATGAGAAAGCTGAAACATTGTGTTGCATGTCTGCCTCTGAGTTGGTATATAGAGCGCAATCATCAGAAAACAGCAGTTCTCTGATAGTGTTGCTGTTAGTTTTGGTTTTAGCTTTCAGCCTTCTGAGATTGAACAACTTTCCATCCATGCGGTAGTTGATGTCTATTCCAGTGTCCTTGTTCTCGAAGGCATTCGCCAGCATAGCTGAAGACATGAGGCTGATCAGTGTTGGTGCCAGGACACATCCTTATTTCACTCCATTGGTGACAGGAAAGGGCTCAAACAGTTCATCATTTTCCTGTACTCTTGCCTGCATACCATCATGAAATAGCCGCACTATTTGGACAAACTTTTGTGGACAGCCATATTTCGCCATAATCTTCCACAGTCCTTCTCTGCTGACTGTATCAAAAGCCTTGGTAAGGTCAATGAAAGTGGAGAGCATTTCAGAGTTCTGTTCCTGACATTTCTCTTGCAGCTGCCTTGCAGCGAAAATCATGTCAACAGTTCCTCGTTATTTTCTGAAGCCACATTGACTCTCAGGAAGAAGACTTTGTTCGAGATGGGCTGTGAGGCGACTGAGAAGAATTATGGCGAGTATCTTCCCTGCAATTGAAAGCAAGGAGATGCCTAGGTGGTTGTCACAGGATTGGCGGTTTCCTATATGTTTGTAAAGGTGGGCTATTGACGCGTCCTTGAAATCTTGTGGCATGGTCTCGTTCACCCATATGTTTGTAAAGACTTGGTGAAGCTGCTGTATTAAGACCGGCCCACCTGCCTTGTATATCTCTGCTGGGATGGAGTCCGGACCAGGTGCCTTGCCGCTGGAGAGTTGCTGGATGGCTTTGTTTACTTCCACTATGGTTGGTAGGTCATCAAGTGTATCATTGGTGGGAACTTGAGACAGGCAGTTGATGGTTTCATCATCGAAGAAGGAAGTTGCATTTACGATGTTGCTGAAATGCTCTGCCCAGCGTTGAAGGATTTCTTTCTTATCGGTGACCAATGTTCCCCCATCTGCACTGAAGAGGGGAACTATGCCTGGTGATGGAGGACCGTAGACCGCTTTCAGTGAGTCGTAGAAGTTTTTCATATCATGTCTGTCAGCAAAGCCTTGAATTTCATCAGCTTTGTTGCTCAGCCAGGAGTCCCGCATGTGCCGAAGTTTCTGCTGCACTACTCTCTGAATGTTCTTGAAGGCATCTTTTTTTGATGTTGACTTCGGGTCATTCAAATGTGACTTGAGGAGAAGATGTTTCTCGGCCAGCAATTGGTTGATGTCTTCAGAATTTTCATCAAACCAGTCTTTATGCTTTCGGGGGGGTTGGACCCAGGATTTCCACAGCAGTGCTGTAAATTATGTTCTTTAGGGCTCTCCACTCTGTTTCCGCATCCTGTTTTAGCTGCAGCATTTGGCTTGAGGAGGTCTTCCAGCATCTTTTCAAACGACAGCTGTATTTTGTTGCTGTTTAGGCGGGTGACATTTAGTTTTTTTTTCTTTTTTTCTTTTCATTTTTACCCCTTGAGGAAGCCGTGGTGGTTTGATGCATATGTTTATTATCGAGATGATGAGACGATGGTCTATCCAACATTCGGTACCACACATGAATTTTGTCACCCGAACGTCTTGTCTGACACTCCTCCTTACAATTACATAGTCAATGAGGTGCCAGTGTTTCGAGCGAGGGTGCATCCACGATGTTCCATTTCTCGTGGGAAGACGGAAGAATAAGAGTATGAGCTAGAGGACGACACTTACAAAGTAGGATTGTCCTGACGGTAACTTAATGAATTAGTGAAGACACTGTTATGAACATGCAAAATTATGTGCAGACTTAATAATTTGACAGAAGCCAAACCCTTTTTCCCAGTGCATGAGAACGCACCAATAAGTAAATATTGTTAAGTAGAAATCTGTGTTTAGTGACTATGAAGGACAACATTGGAGGACAGTTGACTACAAAGAAGAGACAGGGAGAGTCACGTGATCGGACGGGCAAGAACGGTCGTTAGCTATTTTTTTTTGTTTTCGCATATCCTTTACAGGACATCGCTGTCAACACCAGTATTTTACCGCTGTTGTTGATTTCTTGGCAACTTTACGCTCAGTAATTTGCCATTGCTTTCTGAGCGACCGGCTCACATATCCCGTACGTTACTAACTAACGCGGTGGGAACCGCTACCGATTCTCGCGCAGGTTACGTTACTCACGAGAATATACGGGATTATGGAGAAAGACGTTAAATACTAGGTCAGGGAGACCGGCGAAATCAAGATACAGTAAAAAATATATCAGTTAGAAGAGCAAGTGTTTATTTCAACATCAATCACCATGATGGCTCACAATTTCGGCGTGAAAAGTAGAAGAATGTCGTCTAATGGTTGATAAATCTATCTTGCCTGTCAATTTCACGAAATAGAACAACTGACTGTGACTGGACTTGGTGAGAGCTCTGACGCCAACAGAAAACAATATAGTGGTTTTGGAATGAAAGAGTGTTCGGCTAGAAAGAAAATCTAAGGACAAGATGGAGATTGATTCGTAGAAAATGAACAGTGAAACTCAGGGGCGAGCTGTCTAGAATTAAGATAAATGTCATGAAGCCGGGACTTGGCAATTGTACTTCAAAGTGTCCTTGAATTATTTGTGGCAGTGGTTAAGTAGTAAGATAAGGTTTTGTACAGTACAAAAAGTAATACTTTTGTTGGTGCCAGCACGAGTAGCTTTTATACAGTTATAATAATGTCATCGAAACTGTTCCGTTTCTCATCAGGAACTCGGTGACATGGTAATTGTTTTTTTTACTTCCGTGGGTTCAAACCTCAGTAAAGGCAGGGTTATTTTCTTTGCTAGTCAGCTTAATAACAATGAAAACTAGACAATATTTGTAATTTTCTGGGAATTTTTGGGGAAGAAAAGGCGACGAGGAAAAGAACTAGTCAAACCACTTCATTGTAGTGACCTAGAATATATAAAGGCATACAATTTCACACTACCGTGGCAATCGCTGTTGTCGGACTCCCTTTACCTGTTGTATATGTTATCTTTATATCAGGTTCTATTGAGCTGTATGCCTTTCTTGTTCGTTTACCTGTGTGTGTTTATTTTAGCAGCGACTCTGTCAGTCCTAGTACTGCAGCAGACAATGTGGAAACGAGTCACGGGGTGTACATTTAATTTAGCAAGGCGTTTCCTGGGTATATCTCAGAACTGTATACTGCAAACAGCATTGGTGCTTAGATGTAGCGGGAACTGAGCGAGGAGTTGAACTCCATCACCGCGGAAGCAGGAATAGCAGAAGCAACCAAAACCACTTGATACATTGAGTTGCTTGGTACGAGTTCTTCCTAGCCACGCGCTGAATGTAATGCCAGGGAAAACAGATAGGCGACACGGGTAAGGAAGAATAGGTGGGATGAGGGGAGGATGAGCAGTAGACGAAGAAAAAGAAGAAAAGAGGAAGGAGAAGAGAAGAAGAAGAAGAAGAAGATAGGTTTCTGTTTAGAGAGTTATTAGAATGGTGTATGTGTAACCCAGTTAGTTATTTGTATCCAACTATATTCGATCAAATGAAACAGGAAGAATTCAGGTGGAAGCAAGACATACAAAGCATCGATGGGATAACACCCGGTGCAATGAAGTTGATCCATTTGCCTTGTAGACCCCCTATTATAGTGAGCTTCTAGGACAGTGGTTCTCAACCGGTGGGGAATTCTAGGGGGGAATTTGAGGGTGTTCAGGTTGGGGTGGGGGTGGGGGGTGGGGGGGGGTGGGGTGGGGTGGGGGAGGATTAAGATTATTTCAAGATCGCATTAATACAAGAACCAGTTACTTGATATTGTTTTTCCCTCTAAATTTTACGGTTCTGTACTTCTCGCCCTAATGAAATTCGTTTCATAACGTACGTAGACCCGCAAATCAAGTTTTATGTAGATGTCTAGACTTGTTCTAGTATGTGTTATTAAATTTAGCTTCAATTTTTAAGTATAGTGTAAGGGGGGAGGGGGGGGGGAGGGATATAGGGAGGAAATTCAAAAAGGGGAGAGGGAATGACGTTCTGAGCATATGGTAAAGGGGGGGGGGGCATGGGCCAAAAAAGGTTGAGAACTATTGGTCTAGCATAAAGTGCGGAGGTGAGGGAGAGGTGGAAATATATTGCATGCAAATAACAATAGATGAAAGAGACGGTGTGAACCAAGGAGGAGTTCACACAAGATGTGTTCACATCAAGCGGATATCCATCAGTGTTATCTGGTCATGGTTCATTCGACATTGATGAATGGCCTAATGCAAATACTTGGGGTCGTAATAGCTAGTAGTATAGGGTGTATTTTTAATTAATATATGATTTTTGAAAATATTGCCGTTCCAAATTTTGTATTTACCTTTTATGTTGCATGAACTCCACAGAGGGTGAATACAACACTTGGAACGGCAATATTTTCAAACACCACACAGTCATTTAAAAATACACACTTTATAACAGCTAACACACCCTGCCCCTTAACACCAACTCCTCTTACACACACACACACACACACACACACACACACACACACACACACAGAGAGAGAGAGAGAGAGAGAGAGAGAGAGAGAGAGAGAGAGAGAGAGAGACGATTACAAGTATATTGTCTGATCAAGTAACTAAACATGTCCTACTCTCTTGTATTGGTTAAAAAACAAAACATGCATTTTTGTTGTAACTTTGAAGGATCTTTTAAATCCGAGCAATGGCAACAAATCTTGTTTGTGAATCTGATTTATTTCGGGTCCCTGCGTCAGAATAATCGAAATCCCCATTTCTGTTTACTTCATTCTCTGTATGAAACATTCCTTATTCTATAGAGCTATTGATCAACGATAGACCTCTGTCTACGTATTGAAACTCGTAAATCCTTTTTATAAATCGGAGCTTACACGCCCGTACAATGTTTGTTTTCTTCTTCTTTGACGTAAACGATAGACCAGCTCATTTAACTTTACACAATCATAGAGAAATACATGTTCGAACTATCAAATAGTGTAC
The DNA here is from genome assembly GCA_014155875.1 of Cepaea nemoralis. Taxonomy (NCBI): domain Eukaryota; kingdom Metazoa; phylum Mollusca; class Gastropoda; order Stylommatophora; family Helicidae; genus Cepaea; species Cepaea nemoralis. The sequence continues at coordinate 463,899 of JACEFZ010008297.1, forward strand.
GTTATAAATACAAATATAAACGTTCACATACTGTCTGCTAGAAAACCTAATAAACAAGCATCTTGTGTTTGTTAAACACACTGGCATAAACTAATCTTTAGTGTATATTTCAAATGTCAATGTGAACTTTTCCCCCCATATCCTTTACAGGATATCTCTGCAAACACCAGCATCTTACTGCTGTTGTGATCTCTTGGCAAGTTTATGCTCAGTGGTTTGCCATTGCTTTCTGAACGACCGGTTCTCATACCAATTCGTTAAAACTCATCATATAAAAATAATAAAAACAACAAAAACATATCACAAACTATGAATACCTTGGCTCCATAATCAGCGATGGAAACTGTTCACAAGAAGTAAGAAACAGGCATGCATAGAAATGCCGAGATTAAACAGTATTGAGGGCCTAGTAAGCTATCATGCATGTCGTATAAGGCGACTAAGTAGGGTCGACATGACACTGGCTCACTTATCCCGTAGAAAACTAGCTGCAAAGTCCAACAAATATATGAACAAGTCTATACAGGCCATGTTGTGAAGTGGTTGAGGGCCAATTCTTCTCTGGGAGATTAAATGCGGCAGCAGAAGAAGGCAAACATACATTATAAAGAAGAACATTGCTTACATCTACAATGACAAACCAAAGACACAGCACTCATCTCATCTCATTCCTATTGTACCTTCCGGTGTCAAGGTGCAGCATAAACAGCAAGAGAGTGCAAGTTTATTGGCTTCATATATCGAGATTCCCATGGACTCTGTTATTCCCTCTGTCCATCGTTTACATGGTCTGCCTCTTCTTCTGGTCCCATTTGGTCTGTACATCATTGCTTGTTTTGGTATACTGTCAGTTGGTAGGAATACATGCCACTTATCCTGTTAATTGACTACTTTCGGAAAACTATGACATCATGTCCTAAACTGACCCTAAATATATAGACAGACTACACACATGCGCGCAAGAAGGGAATGACAAGGTTGTTAATGAATGACCTTGTTGACGTAATCGTCTCTTTTGTTGTTCTTTGATAATATTTTTGTATCCTAAGATAATAATATCTTTCTTTGACTGATAATAGCATCTTTCTCTGTGGTAACTTCTTGCTCTAGGAAGACAACCTCTTGCTCTAGAATAACTGTTTCCTGCTCTAAGATAATAACTTCCCGCTCTAGGGAAAGAATGCTCATCTACTAACACCACATAACATGGACAACAAGAAGAAGAGACCATCTTTAGGTGTTAACAGTTCTGGAGATGTCAACAAGCTCTTAAAGGCACACTAAGAAGAGTTAGAAAGGTTATGGAACATGCGTGGGTGTGATATAGCATTATCAAAATGTCTTTTCTCAGTAAGGGCGGATAGCAAGCATCATTCTCACAATGGTATTATTTTAAGTAACTCTCGCTGCATTCCTACGCGACAATCGATTATGAACAGAACTGGTATGAAAAAAAGGTTAATTACTAGTTGTGTAAACCTACCGGAGGAAAAAAAAAAAACGTCTGTGCATTTGGACTGTAAACAGAGTAGAATAATATCTATGGTCAAAATCACGCCCTTGACTGGTGGGTTTAAGGCTAATGGCTGTGCAGTGTATAATTACCCAAAATGTTATTATCTCTGTGTTTCAAGAAATAACTGCTGTCACCCATATTATTGAAGACTCACGGGACAAGGTGGAACTTAAAAGTAACGGGGTAGGCGACGAAAGTTTATAGCAGGAAACGTCCTGAAATTTTATTATGAGTGACAATTACTGTTTACCTGACAGCCAGGAGATGGTAACTAATTGATTCCCCCTAGTCTTAAATACTGGACGCAAATTCGACTCTGTATTCAGTTGATAAACTCTGAGTCCAGTGCATTGTGTGATTTATTCTTCGGATAAATTGTAGTGAATTTCTGGAAACAGTTAGGGTAAGTGACACTTATAGTAACACCAAGCGTGCTTGTTATAACTATCTTGGAAGGCTTTGAACCATTCATTACATTTTTTTTATTTTATACGATGCTGTTTAATTTGTGATTTCGTCTTAACAAGTGCATTTGCTATGAAGATATCTATATACTATATCGTGTTTACTGACAGTTCTATTTTCTGTCTGATGTCTTATTATTTACTTTATTATCTTCTTTGTTTATTACACGTACTGAGTGAGATCATATTTTACTAAGATGCATTACTCGTTTCTTTATTATCCCCTATTGTATTACATGTGCTTAAGGAGATAATCATCGCATCATCTCATTGGACCAGAACAGATGATGTGATGTCCTGACCTTAGGGATAGGAAAATGGTAAAGGGCAGATGATTTATGTACTTCTTGTGAGACTACGGCAAAGTTAACCAACTGCAAGCAGCGTGTAAGGATCTGGACAAACTCGCTATGTAATATAATACTGTACCCACATTTCTGATGATGATGAGTACATGTTTGTTGTTTTTTCCTGTCAACACTTGTGGGTTTTGCCTACGATTTTCTCTACACGGTTTGCCTACATTGAAGTTCACCAGTGAATGCTAAAAGGATCTCACCTTTCTGCAGCAGCAAAGAGTGAAGACCTTATATCAACCACTGACTACTCAGAGCCCAACGGTTCCAACACCAAGAACTGAACACTTAACAGCTGAGTTCAAACAAACTGACATCAAACTACTCACTGTCAATAGCCTATCAATGTAAAGGAAAGAAAAACTATCAGAAGACTTTACCACCCATCCTACTACGCCAGAGGCTATATTCTGCTGCGGAGTAGATGTAGAGACGGACATTCATCGTAATTATTTTGCTATTATCAATTGTGTTGTTTCGTGACATAACCATAGTTCATACAATCCATTTCATCCATTATAATCTGTTAAAATTGTCAAGAAGGAGTTAATTCATTCTTTTATCCTAGTTCGTGTGTTTGTAACCTGCTACTGAGTTGAGTGCGTGGCGCAACACTGTGAGCTGTGAATTTCGTGTGGAATGCTTTTACATCTGCCCGCGGTTGTTTGTATCGTTAGCTGTATGTTTGGAATGGTGGCGACTGGCCTGTCGCTGATTTGACTGGATTTACTTTTGGTTCACGTGTGCATTTTCCCCGGAGACTCCTCGGGGTCGTCGATGGAGCTAATGAGTTTGTGCTTTGTGCGGCGCTTTCAGTTGGCCGTGCTGCAGAAAGAGTCCGAGCCATATGGGATAAAACCCGGGGCAATTATGTCGTTCTAGTGACTGCCACTTCCATCGACGATGAACTGTATTTTTCGTGGCGGACTTTTGCGTTGATATTCTGGCGGTGGCATTATGCATAGTGTACCTTTGCGGGCTGTTGGCTTCTCGAGACTCCTGTCTGTTCCACATTTCACATAGGGCAGTGGGCGGAGTTTTGTGTGATATTCATTGGCATAGGAACGGAGCATAATGGGGACAACCCGTTGCCTTGAAGTTGGAACCGTGGCTAACTGACTAGCTACATATTAATACGGTATTGCTAAAGACAAAATCTGGGGGATTAATCACTTAGTATTGGGAGAGCTGTGTGGTAGAAATAATACTTGTCTTCAGTTCTTACAAGAGTGAGCATCCTCCTCTCTGACTGCAGTGCCTTTCCTGCGCTCTCTTAGCCTTTTAACTGAATACCTTACTTGATCCCTTAGTGTAAGCCTGCCAGATTTGTCTAATCAAGTTCACTAAGGAGTCTCTCGAGCCACGTTTGGTTTTCTTTCAATAGTTGGCAACTACTCGCTGGGGATAAATCTCCCTCCACTCAAAGGACACTCTGCGGTGGGAAGAACCGAACGAGAATCAAAACAACATTGTAGCTGATTGCCGAGGCAGCACCAATGCATGTATATGCTTGACGGTGTAGTTGTAGCTGCTGCAGTAATCGATTTACAATGTGATTGTCAAACGGCAACACATTAATCATGTGCCAGTAAATGAGACAGGAAGACAGAGACACATTATATGATGGCGGCCCACGATATGGTACTGCCTGACTTCACCAGCATTCAGCTATAGATCAATACAGGAAGTAGACGACAGCCCATAGATAATATATTCATACCGGAACAGTAAAATAAGTGCAAGACTTGGAGATTTGGGGGCGGGGGGCTCTATAAGTGCAAGACACCAACACACCCACCCACCCCACACACATCCTCTCTCTCTCTCTCTCTCTCTCTCTCTCTCTCTCTCTCTGTCTCTCTCTCTCTCTCTCTCTCTCTCTCTCTCTCTCTCTCTATCGTACATTCACAAATAGACAGACAAACAGACTGATAGTAAGATATATATATATATATATATATATATATATATATATATATATATATATATATATATATATATATATATATATGGTGTGTGTGTGTGTGTGTGTGTGTGTGTGTGTACATATTTCACGGACAGACAGATAGACAGACATACACATTGGCACACATACATTATGATAGACAGACATACATACACATCTGACAGATATAAAGACACATATTTGATTAAAAAGTCGCTTAAAAGTCGACAGGGTCGACTTCATTTCACCGAGTTTTATCCCGTATGGCTCGGTCTCTTTCCGTAGCACGGAAAGCGTCGCACAAAGCACGAATTCCGTAGCTTTTAGCGACGACCCACAGGAGTCTCCGAAACATTTAAACCAATGGGCGCGGCCGGATTCGAACCAACAACCTTCGGAGCACGAGTCAAACGGCTTGACCACTTCGCCACAGAGACTTTGATTGACAGGCCTAATTAGAGACATATTAATAGACAGACATATAGATCGATTTAACTAACGAACGATGAGACAGATTAATAGACAAACAGACAGATTGAGAGACAGACAGACCGACAGACATGCAGGCAGGCAGACAGACAGACAAACATACAGACAAAAAAGATAGGTAGGTAGGTAGGTATGTAGGTAGGTATGTAGGTAGGTAGGAAGGTAGGTAGATAATTACGTAGATAGTAGGGAGGTTTCTGGATACATAGATAGATAGGTTCAGCATAAGAAGAAGAAGAAGAAGAAGAAGAAGAAGAAGAAGAAGAAGAAGAAGAAGAAGAAGAAGAAGAAGAAGAAGAAGAAGAAGAAAGAAGAAGAAGTAGTAGTAAATACAGCATGAGATGCTTGCTTGCTTGCTTGTGTTCATTGGCTTGAGCTCCAACGCAAAGTCCTGTATGTCGGATGAAGGCATCCTGTTGTCCAACATCAGTGTGATGTCATACAGGACCTGGGGTTTGCGTGAGTATCCGTTGTCCCATGTCTGGCTTATTGGTGTGCAGACTGGTGGTTCCTCGCCGTACAGGCAGACACTCTCCGACTTCGGAGGAATCGGCGATCCTATTGACTTCAGCCAGGACCCCGAAGGGACCTGTTGCCCAGGACGCTCGGCGAGGACGCGTCAATAGGTCTTGGCCAGTATATAACCCGTCCTGGTGCCTTGGAAACACCTCTGCGTCCCACAGCATGAGATAATGATTATAGTAAAATCTGATTTTTAAAACATTGCCAGTCTTCAGCTTAAGTGATTTAGACATTGCAATATTCGACACAGCTGGCTAAAATGGAAAAAAATAAACTCCAATTGGCAGAGTGTAAACACAGTGAAGATTATTAGTTCAGAGACGCGTTGATGATGATAAAGTGAGGCAGAGGTGGTCCCATGGCTGATGCTGGGGTTGGAGTGCAGCATCCGTGGATGGAAGGGCGAAGTGTCACCACACTGAGGCCATGCAATGTCCTAGAAAAGTACTTGGAAAGAATAACCAGGACAACATAGTCTGGAAGAAGTCACAGATGAGTACCAAAAGGCACTAATATCGCAATTCAGTAACAGTAAAAATGCAAATACGGCTAGAAAAAGATATCATCGGACAAACACGGTAGCAGTAGCAGCAAAAACAGTAGCAGCAGTAGCAGAATAAGTAGAAGGAGAAGAAGAAGAAGAAGATGAAGAAGAAGAAGAAGAAGAAGAAGAAGAAGAAGAAGAAGAAAAGAAGAAGAAGAAGAAGAAGAAGAAGAAGAAGAAAATAAAATGCAGGATGATTTAGTAAGCGCAGTTAAAATTTAAAAAAAAAGAAGCCATGAACACATTATTGCATAAAAATCTAATGAAAATAATTGCCAATCTGCAGCAAAAGTTATTTAGACAATCAAATACAAGTGACAGCTGGCTTGAATGGAGTCAAATCAACAAGAATTAGCATATCAAACAAATTGTGTAATTTAGTTACTGGAAACACGGGTGCCGATCAGATCAGATAAAGATGGTCCCATGTCACATTCTGGGGCTGGGGTTTCAGGTGTACAGTCTGCACACATTCTAGGCCACTACATAATGAGTTTGGGTGACTAGTTCACTTACTCGAAAAATATCACCCTCAGGCAATTCTCAAAACATTGTCTGGTATCAATTTTATGAGGCCTTAGTTGCACTGGGTTTTATCCCATTCGGCTCAGCCTCTTCCCGCTGAGCCTGTGGAAAGTGTTGCACAGAGCACGAACTCCGTAGCTCCAGCGACGGCCCTCGGGAGTCTCTGAGAAAATTGCACCTGTAAACCGAATGGCGAGTCCCGAAACGAAGCCACGACCTTGGAAGCTTCACCATTTGTCTACGGAGACCTTCACAGTCGGAGCTAAATCTTTCCGCGTGAGGTTTAACTTTAATATAGCGAATGTTTGATTCTGGGGAAATTACAGGAATAAATGTATGTAACATACAGAGTTAACGGACTAATTACGATATAATAATTCAGTACAACACATTTGCATGTTCTTCATCATCATAATGTCTGATTCTGGGAATAATTAAAGGAATAACTGTATGTAACATACAGATTTAAGGGACTAATTACGACATCGTGAGTCAGAGCAACACATCTACGAGTTCTTCATCACAATAACGAAGCTGGTCCCTTGCAGATGGTTGCTCTCACATAAAACAGCCGAAAAGTTTCTCGATCCATCGCTACATCTCCTATCTCATGCATTGTCATGAACAAGGTGTCTTTATTGTCCTGTGTTCAACGTGGTATTGGTCCACCAGTGCCTTTTCTCCCACGAACCACACCTTCCATCGCTGTTCTGTCTAAACCATTGAGGCCTTTAATATGGTCAAAGCCAAAGTATTTTAGTTTCTGAGACACGGCGTTGTTTATGCGCCAGGTTTCTTCGATTTCCCGAAAATATTAATAATGCTTTTTTTTCTTCTTCTTGATAGATTTTTTAGGGGACTGCGTGGTCTCGAGGTATGCTGTCTGCCTCGAGTGCTGGAAGTCCCTGGTTCAAGCCCCGGTGAGAGCCGGAATGGTTTCACGTGGACTTCTAGTAACAAAATTTCCCCTGCTCTCTGGGTAGTGAGATCGGACGTCCATGTGTATTGTTAAAAAAACAATGTTTGCATATCCTTTACAGGACATCGCTGTCAACATCAGCAATTTCAGCTGTATGTTGATTTCTTGGCATGATTACGCTCAGTAGTTTACCATTCTTTTTCTGAGCGTCCGGCTCAGTTATCCCGCAAGTCACCAGCGGGGGACGAACGTGTGTATTGTTGCGCACGTAAAAAACCCCTTGGCAGTTGGAAATCGAAAAAAGAGTAGCCTAACGGCGCCGCCCGGGCAAAATTTCGAGTTAAAAATCTACCCAAAGTATTTCAGGAACCTCGTCGGTGCTACGGAGTTCGTGCACTGAGCTGAGTTTCTCCAGACTCAGGTTTGAGTTAGGAGGAGAACGGAGCACTTATGGGTTACTCCCATGTGCCGTGATGTTGATCTATCGACTAAACTAAACTAAACTCTTGATAGATTTATAGATTTAAAATAAGAAAGCGACTTCTCTCTCTCTCTCTCTCTCTCTCTCTCTCTCTCTCTCTCTCTCTCTCTCTCTCTCTCTGTGTGAGTGTGTGTGTGATAAGTATTTGGACCATCACATTTTTATAGGCCTCAGTGCATGGATGAACAGGTAGCTAGTCTTATCCTTCTGTAGCAAACGACGAGAGCTGACAAGGCACCCTTGTCCAACCACGGTCATACCACTGTCAGTGTAACATCCTAACCGTTACACCAATGCGCCAGTTATTTTTGACAGACGTTGCAAAATTTATAACTTTTAATAATAGAATGAATTAACAAAAATAACGATGAATGTGAACGCAATGTCGTAGTGTAATGGACTCACCCGGTACACAGTGAAACTTGACCTTGATGGATTCATGCTCTCTACAGCTGGAGGAAACCATGAGCCCGATGCCCAATGTTGAACACGTCTGCTGACCTTGACAAAGGTCGAACAAGATCTTGTTGGTGCCTGCTGAACATGACCCGGTACTTCCACACACAACAGCCGCTATAGAGATGACCTCTCCGGTAGCACAGCGGAAGTCACCTTCTTCATGGCATAGGTCAATCTCATGTGTTGTGCCTGTGTACAGACGATTAAAAAGAATGTTGAGAAACAAGAATACGTTACTTATAGTAAATAAAGTGTTAGTTGGTTAGTGAGATAGGATTGCTGGACTTCTTGGATCACCATCATCATCTTCCACTTTTGCCGTCAAGCGTCGTGGGGAGACTTCTTGGATAACGGCATTAAAACAAACCCCCCACAAGCGATCCCGTTTGGAGATTGTCTCATCTCATCATGTTCCTCTTGTACATTGCGGTGTATAGGTGAAGTATAAACAGCGCAAGAGTGCTCGCTTATGGACTTCATGTATCGATATTCTTATGGACTGCTATTCCCTCCGTCCATCGTTTGCATCGTTGGCCTCTTCCTCTGCTTCCATCGGGTTTGTACATCATTGCTTGTTGTGGTATACTGTTAGTTGGTTAGTTGCATGGCCAAACCATTTGACTTGCTGCCTTCTAATAAAATCTAGTGCAGCTGTAATCCCCACTTTAGTCCTGATTTCTCCATTTCTGATCTTATCTCTTCTTGATACCTTGAGTATTCTTCTCAGGAATCTCATTTCTGTTGTTGTGATTTTTCTTTTCTATTTTTCTGTCATTGTCCAGGTTTGACATTGGTAGCATAGAGTTGGTAGGAAGATTGTGTTGTAAAGTGCTTTCTTAGTAACTATTGATACGTTTGTGCTTTAGTATTGGTGCCATTTTGGAAGTTGTGAACGTTAAAAATAACATGGCAGTTGTAAATCGTAAGAGCAGGCCACAAGGTTACCCTATGGTAAAATTGCTTGGAAATAAAATTTGCCCGCTGCCTTGTATGGAATGTGTATACAGCAAGTAAAAAAAAAATGCTGCATATCCTTTACAGGAAGTTGCAGTCAACAGCAGCATTTTTTAGCTGTTCGTTATTTCTTGGCAAGCTTATGTTCAGTAGTTTGCCATTACTTTCTGAACTACCGACGCTCATACCATTTTATTAAAACAAGGCGGTTTGCTGCCAAATCGCCAGCAGCAGTGTTTCGAACGCGGTATTCGGGATTACGAACTGCACCCGTAACTCCTTCGCCAAGAGCCGTTATAGTAAACCTTACACACATGTCAGCTGAAGTCGGACACATGTCAGCTGAAGTCGGACACATGTCAGCTGAAGTCGGACACATGTCAGCTGAAGTCAGACACATGTCAGCTGAAGTCGGACACATGTCAGCTGAAGTCGGACACATGTCAGCTGAAGTCGGACACATGTCAGCTGAAGTCGGACACATGTCAGTTGAAGTCGGACACATGTCAGCTGAAGTCGGACACATGTCAGCTGAAGTCGGACACATGTCAGCTGAAGTCGGACACACTGAACTGTGATACATAGGTGTGACGCACTGCCATTGAAAGACGGAGGAGGAGGAGGAGGAAGGAAGAGAAGAAGAAGAAGAAGAATATATTTGGGTTCTATTTGTTTTCTTACGATTGCCGATGCTGCATGCTATTTGTTTTCATAATTGATTCTAAACAAACACAGTCAGCTTCAAAAATTAGAAAGTAGCGCTGGTGTGAAATGTTTTGGTGTAATTTTGTTAAGATGTGCATTTCAAGAAGGGCGAATAAGAGATAGATTTAAACATTCAAAGTTAAAGTTAAGAGAATGATAAATATATAGGTAAAATAAGTAAATGTAATTACGAAATATGTCTGTCTGTCTGTCTGTCTGTCTGTCTGTCTGTCTGTCTGTCTGTCTGTCTGTCTGTCTGTCTGTCTGTCTGTCTGTCTGTCTGTCTGTCTGTCTGTCTGTCTGTCTGTCTGTCTGTCTGGCTGGCTGTCTGTCTGTCTGTCTGTCTGTCTGTCTGTCTGTCTGTCTGTCTGTCTGTCTGTCTGTCTGTCTGTTTGTCTGTCTGTCTGTCTGTCTGTCTGTCTGTCTTCATCTCTGCCTTTATGTTCTTTTTATGTGTCTGTCTATCCTCACAAGAACGCCTCTTTTCATATACTGTTTATCTTGCTCAACATTGACCATTAAACGCAGAGAGAGTCGAAATGTTCCATGTAGAGTGAAATGTATCGCCTGGATAAAGTCGAGTCTGTGTTTGTGTAGTGTACCCTTGATAGAACCACAAATCTGTCTCTTCGTGGTTTTGAAACTATACAATGTAACTTCTTCTCTTATGACCACAAAACCATGGCTGATTGGGCTTTCATCTCACAAATTGTCCAAAGCACTTTATTTGTTAAATTGGTACATTCGAGAAATAAAGAGTATCTGAAAGATTTACAGCTTTGTGCAGTATAGTGATCTTTCTTTCGACTTTTAGTTTTCTTGGCATAGTGCAAATAAAGCAATGTAGTTTGTTTAACCCAGTTTGTCGAAATCTTTCCTTGCGTGTTCTTCAAACTCGCACTACATGGAGTAGAATGCTTAAATGGGGGTTTAATGGAAGGAGGTCTGTTTAATTGCACCGGTGTTGTTTTTTCACATAGGGATCGGTCTCTTTTCGCAGAACGGTTTGCCGGAAGGAATAGCACGGAAAACGAACTATGCAGCTCCAGCTACCACCCTCAGGATTCTCCGTAAAAAGTACATCCATGAACCGAATTATTACAAACCCACGACCTGCTGAAAACAGGCGCACACTGTATGTGGTGAAGTCATCTCATTGAACATGTACAGACAAAAATGAATGCATTCAAGTTATAAAGAAATACTCCAAGGCATGAATAAAACAATAGATGAAAGACGTATTTGAAAGCGTCAAACAAATGCCAGAGACACATATATAGCCAACCACACGTCCTGTTTGTGCCTTACGTTATTGCACCGATTTCGAATTACTTGTGATTATCTCTCACCCATGACTTCTTATTTCTCCACCATGACTCCACATTTATCCACCTTGAATTCACATTTCGCCACCATGACTTCACTTGCTGACAACTGGCAAGATCAAAGGGAAGAGACCAAGGGGAAGACCAAGAAGTAAATATCTAGATGGCTTGGCCACGTGGCATGGTCGAGATAAGAACACAGAGCTGATCCACGACTCTGGTGATCGTGTGAGATGGCAAAACATGACCGCACACGCTTATTGGCATGGCACATGATGGATCCCGGCTTCGTGGCTTAGAGGTTAGCGACTTTTCTCCGTAATCTCGTATACTCTCGTAGGTAACGTGATGACGGTGAGAATCAGCAGTGGTTCGAATCGCATCGGTAACTTACGGGGTATGTGAGCCGGCCGCTCAGAAAGCAATGGCAAACTACTGAGCGTAATCTTGCCAAGAATCAACATACAGCTGAAAGATGCGGTGTTGACAGCGATGTCCTGTAAAGGATATGAAAAAAAAAACAATGATGGATGGATGAACTTCACATTTCTTCACCATGACTTCACATTTCTCCACCATGACTTCACATTTCTCCACTAAGATTTCACATTTCTCCACCAAATCTTTCACATTTCACCGTCAAGGCTCCATGTTTCTCCTCAAGTCTTCACGTTATTTCTCCATCATCATCATCGACTCGACGCGCTATGGAGATCAAGTCGCCTTATCGGATAACGCAGAGGATGACTCGCGTTAAAAGTGCCGCGCAGAGACATGCGCTATATGCAGACGGGAAGAAGAAGGTAGAAGCGAGGAAGGCCGCTACGACTGCTGAGCCTATATCTACAAGCAGCAGTCCGGCTCCTACACCAGCTGAAGCCGTCCCAATTGATGAAGAAACCACAACTCAAGCCAGCAGCAGCCGGGAAGTTCCAACCAGCACGAAGACGATGCAGCCCAATCTTCCAGTGACCTCCACACAGGAGGAAACAACAGCAACATCTGAGGACTTCACCGGCAGAATACTGCTCAAACAGACAAGCGTGGGAGAAGCTAAACTGTCGGCGCTACCAACAGACAAAATAATCAGTCTGTTGGAAAACGAGCTGGGAAGACACAGCATCAACCAGCTGCGCACGACACCTGATGGAGTAGTGGTCTCCATCAATAAAAACCCGAAAACCACAGCATTTATCCAGAAGATAACACAAGAGGGGAAAGCCACCATACAGCTTCACCACGACATAGTATTGGAAGCCGCCCGACGCAGCATAATGAAACGATGGGTCATCAAACGAGTCAAGACCCATCTCACCAACGAACAGATCAGGGAGTTGCTGACAAGGGAGAACTACAAACTCAAGATCACCAGTGCCGAGAGGCTCATCGGAAAGAACAACATCCCCTCTACTGTCGTCTTCGTAACATCAGAGGACCGATTGATCCCTCAATACATCAGATAGGACACGAGAGACCAAGTTCCAGAGCACTACATACCGAGAGTGCTGCAGTGCTCTAAGTACCAGAAGTTTTGGCACACCCGTGCCCCTGCAAGAGTGAGGTGGAGGTGTGTAGGTACTGCTCTGGGCCCCATCCATACAGTCAGTGCCAGCATGCAAAGATCGACAAGGACTTCAGGAGGCCTAACAATAACAGAAAGTGCGCCAACTGCCTCGGCAACCACGGTGCCAGGTACCTCGGCTGCCCCTGCCACCAAGACAGCAAAGAAGCCATGAAGATCGCCATCAAGACTAACCTGCCCTATAAAGAAGCTAGGAGGCAGTACGAGGCCACCAATCGACTCACAAAAAGCGACAAAGCGCAACTTGAAGGCCAACTGAAGGACCTGCGATCAAAGTTCAACAGCATGGAGGAAGGAAAAGACAAGACACAAGAGACTCAGATTGCAGCCGCTCAGCGCATCCTGGACGAAACGAAGCATGTTCAGAAGAAGATTGAGCAGGATGTCGCTCGAATTGCTATTATACAGGCCTGAGACAGAAGAAAGGCTATCAAGCAGGGAGAAAGAAAAGGACAAGAAACAAGAAACACAGACAACGACCGTTCAGCGCATCTTCGACGAAATGAAGCAAGTTCAGCAGAAGATAGAACAGGATGTCGATCGAATGGCTGCAATAAAGGCTGAGACGGATGAACAACTACTCAAAATACAAGACACTTTTCATGAGATGCTCGAGCTTCTCCAGACCAAGACTCAGACAGCCACACCCGAACCAGAGGATACAAGGGCACAAACAGAAGAAGAAGCAGCAGAGGAGGAACGATATCGCTCACCACCAAGATCTGAGTGGCGAACGCCGAGAAGATTCGAAGGCAACTCACGACGGGGAAATAGGAGGAACACCAGGAGAGATGACAACTGGTAAAACTCCCTGAAGGAAACAGCACCATATGACGGGGTGGGTACCCAATTACTCCAGGCCTCAACAAGTGCGCGACTCTGTCCAGACATGTAATACCTCATCAAGAAAGTAACGAACGCAATCAACCCAACAGAAGCCGGGAAGCTGACAACAAGCAGCCCAAAGTACGAAAGACAAACTTCAAGCTACACCATAGACACCCTACATAGCCAAGTCGAAACCCGAAGGCTGAAAGGGGGTACTCGTACCAAAATTTGGATTGGATTGGACGTTATTTCTCTGAATCTATTCGAAATCGCTGCGTTTCTCCACTACATTTCTCCAAATGTCTTTACAGTTCCCCAAACATTTAACGATTCTGTACAAAATCTCCACGTCTCGATAAAATTTCCATATTCTACCAACATGTCTTTTCAATTCTCCAAACCCACAAAGTTTGCGCATAAAATCTTTACGTTTCTCTAAACAATATATCCAGTTAATGTAACACTAACCAACATAACACAATGATACACACAGCCATATACAGACCGCCGCATATGCAAGTAGTTACAGAGTATCCCGAATCACTGGCAATGTTACAACCCGTAGGAATTCCTGCTGAAGCTGCATAACTATTTCTGTTATCCGAGATTGGTAGCGCTGAGTGGCAGCTCTAATTGCATTCAAGTGCCTGTTTTCACTGAAAATGTGTGCTGTACTCTCAAGAGCCGCCAGTGTTTTCTAATGACAATGCATTAGTCATTGCGCTAGCACTAGCACTGCAAGGAAACAGCTTTAGAAGAAGCAGAATGTTGAAAGATGCTCTACACGAGGAAACAATATTGCATCCAGCTCAGAAACCTGTTCTAGACAATAATGTTGAATCAGGTCAGGAAATGTGCTACCACAAACTCTGATACAAAATGTGACGATTGTTTATTATCAGCTGTAGTTTCCCCAGACAAAATGGCTGCGAAGTAGTTTGCGGGAAATTAGATAATAGTAGTCAATTTACCAGAGAAGCGCTGAAAGAAACGTTACACTAGGGTAATGGGGTTGGTCCAGTGTAGACGGAATGCAGGAAGAAACTAATGGATTGTGGGAGTAGTTCTTGGGCTTTGGTTTTTAGAACTCTCAATGAACATCTCACCATGGGGTTCACTGAAGATCGACTGGCCGAGTAGCTAAAGTGCCGGGCATCCAATTGGGAGACTCTGATTCGTATCCTCGCTAAATTGATGGATTTTTTTCTGTCGGGGAAATAAATAAAACCCTAATCTGCACAGTTCGCGGCGACTGCACTAGCCAGGCGGCCTTTATTCCTCAGACTTCAAACCACCCTTTTCCAACACCGTAATAGTCTTTAGACAGTGAAGACAGCGTTTTATTGTTGTTGATAGTTTGGTCATGCATAATGTTATGCATGTCTTCTGAATATTGAGAGAACAAATCTTTGGGTGTACGCAATTTGAAAGGCACAAGAGTATGCTGCCAGAGTTAAACAGATATAGAAGGTTGTCCACCTGTCTCCCACCGTGTGGAAGCAGCGCATGTTCCGGATTATTATGAGTAATAATTATCCTCTGTGATCGTGCCTCATCAGGGATACTAATTTGTGTAAGATAGTGCCCCTCACAGGTTATCTAATCTGAATGAGATTGCTTCCCCCAATAATTAGCTAATCTATATAATTAATGTGTATCAGATTGTGTCCCTCAAAAGCTAATTAATCCCTGTATGAGAGTACGTCCCCCAAATGTTAAATAATCTGTGGGAGATTGTGTCATTGTGTCCCTCAATAGTTAATTAAAACCTGTGTGAGAGTAAGTCCCTGAAATGTTAATTAATCTGCGGGAGATTATGTCCCTAATTGGATAATTAATCTGTGAAATTGTGTCCCTCAATGGTCACTTAGACGCGTATCAGAAGTGAAAACATATTTCGTTGTTTACAGAAAAGCACTTACCTATCTATCAGCAAAAGTATTTCCACCATTACATACTAGAGTGCTAGAAACATGAACAACAAAAGACCCCACTACTATGTCAGTTAGTTAATTAGATAACAAATCATTCGCAATGTACATCGAACTCGTATTAGTCATTTAGTGCTGAGACCTTCTCCTCAAGGTTATAATATGTGAACCAATACAATAAAACCTAAAACAAGTGAAACCATGTTAAGTCATAAGAACGGCAGAGTAGAGTTAGACTATGTAGATGTAATAACAAATATACGTATACAGGTTCGGATAAGTAAAGTGAAATTTTATAAAGAGAGATCCATACACAATCTGTAAAATTCGTAGAGGAATAATGCAATGCAATTATCTGCGCATAACAACTAAGGTAAGTGTAGCAAGACCGAAACTACAGTTGTAGAAAATTATAAGTGGAGTTTACTGCTGGAAAGTCGCAAAAATGCGAAGAATACAGGAACAAACTGGACTCATTGTGTGGGGAAACAAGTTTCTCTAAATATGTATGACAATATTGTGTTTGTTTCTACCAGCTGATGACGTCAGTATAGTAAAGGATCCTTTTATACGCCTTCACGTGCAAGACTCATATTTCATAGACGAAGCGACAAATATATGTTATAGAGGAGTTCTAAGATTAGCTTTCACACAGAAAAGATCCGCATAAGATCTAAATATTGAAGAAGGTTGGCTACTAAATACGATAAAACAAAGAAAACTGAAAGATAGCAGATTTGAAACGTCATGAAAGTTTAGAGAGACCAATAATAAAGAGAGGAAAAGGAAGGCCACAGAGACGATGATTGCAGGATATGGCGAACGATCGCCAGATGGGTGTATCGGACGCGGGACATCCTGTTATGACCGAGAAGTTTTCCGGAAGATTGTTATGGGAGCGAGGACCAGCTACTGAATGAATGAACCGACACTCGGATGGTCATGTGGTCAGTATCACTCCGGCCGCCTTTACTTCCCAAGACATTCTTGATACTAATTTTAGGTTGCGTCGATCTGGCAGCCCGGGTCAATAAACAAAATTCCGAATCCACCTAGCTGCGGATTGAACTGATGATTTGATTTGATTTGATTTAACTTTATATTATTGGATGAACCCAGGTCAGCAGGTGAGACTCTAGCCATTACATTCCCGCGGATGAAGGAAGATTCCACAACAACAATATCCTGTTTGTTATTTGTGATCATGCTCTTGTAAAATCGACACTCAACACTTCGTTCTCCTTGTATTAATAGGAAATAGAGGGATGATATGAAAATAAATCCAACGTTTACACGAAAGAAATGACCGAACAAGAAGCCACGGAAACACACTCCGCTTGCTGCCTACAAGAGATGAATAGAATGTGGTGTTTCCACTAAAAAACTCGTATGATCATGCATAATATGCATCATCCAGTTGTGCGGACTAAAATTAACGATGCTCTATGAAGAATAAAACTGACGACTAAATGTGCGCAGTTGATATACAAGTGACTCGAGTGAATGATGGAGTACAGGAATATTTGTTTGTTAACTATTACATTAAAACGTCCATGCGTGGAACGACAGCCAAATTTAATGCGTTACTGTTTACCGCGGTATTACGCAAAATCTGATAGCTTCCACACTGAAACATGGCTTTTAGCACTTATTTTTGGGAATAAAAATAAAGACTAGGCATATGTTGATCAATCAACAAGCATAAATAATCGCAGCTGTGTGTAAGTGTAGTAGAGAAAGATAAAACACTAACTACTGAGTGGAATCAAGTTGCACGTACTGTGGTCTCCCTCCTATAGTCAGTAAACAAGGTGTTTAATTTATTAAGTGAGATATAGAATAAGCTTCCAATGGAGCATCTAAGAATAACAAGTCAAGCTATACTGCACTAGGAAGTGTAATTTTTTTTATAGTAATGTTTTGTTGAACCACATCGTATTACAGAATACTGTACATGGTTTGGGAACTCTGCTCAAGGACAAAAGGGGAGGAGATGAGAAAAAGCGGAGAGGGGAGGGGAGGGAAGCTTGAATTGATGAGTAATTTCTCGCGATTGTGTGTGTGTGTGTGTGAGTGTGTGTGTGTGTGTGTGTGTGTGTGTGTGTGTTAGCTCTAATAACAGTATCTCCGCCGTCTTCAAGCAATTTCGAACTGCTGTAAATGATTTAAGTACGTGAATGCAGTTGTGTGGTTCCACACAGGTCCACTATGTGACCTGCCACGTGTCTGGTTGATTATTCAAGTGCCGGTAGGGATAAGCATTACCACGCCAAGGACCCCTCTACACTTCTTAAAGCGCATTGGACACTATGGTGCTGGACACAGATTGTAATAGACCAATCGCCACTCGAAGGGTGATGTAGTCAGCGCCACGCCGGCCGCCGTTCACTTCCAAAGACATTTCCTAGTACCCATTTTATTTTAGACTGGGTTCCACCTGGCAGCCCAAGTCAATTTTCACAATCCGCCACAATGCGATTTCAATCCCAATACTAACGGGCTGCAGGCAACCGTCTAACTGCTAATCAACGTGGACTCCCTGTGCAAGCATACATGTAACCAATGACCTCTTCACACATATACGCCCGAACAGTCAGGACACACACTAACCGCGCTAAAAGACATACCGGCTTGCCTAACTTCATGGCTGTTGAGGGATGACGTCTCTCTGAGGATCTTTACGTGCAGTTCTAATCACCCTGCATGTACATCTCATATTACCCCCGATTACCTCGGCTGATAATGTGTTCTCAAGTTAAAAACATGGAGGTATGTATTATATCTTCCTGTATTATTTTCATAAATAGGAATTTATCGATCAGGCTTACGATCACATTGATAGAATCAAGGGCTAGACAACCAATTAATTCTCTAGCTCCTGCAAAACGAGATCGATTGAACTTTGCTTCACTGCCTCACCATGACAAGTTATTAAGAATTATTCTAGGCTATCTCTGCAACAACCACATCTATCACTGTTATATAGTTAGTGGTCAGTCTCTGGCTTCTATCTCCACTCCTTCACTACGTGGAATGCGTATTGTGTTGCCATCTTATCCCTGCCATTGAGCTAATAGTCTGTTCAGACATGTTCTCTGTGTGTAGGTGTGTGTGCGTGTTTTGTTTTGTGTTGTTTGTTGCTCTTTACACGTTGCATCTGTGGCGAAGGGGTCACAAAAGCAATTCGTAATCCCATATACCGCGTTCGAAACATTGTTGCGGGCGACATGGCGGCAGACCACCTTGCCTTCGTTTTTGTACAATGGTATGAGCTCTGGCTATTAAGAAAGCAATAGCAAACTACTGAACGTAAGTTGCCAAGAAATCACAAACAGTCAAATATGCTAGGGTTGACTGTCACGTCCTGTAAAGGATATGCAACTAACTTAAATACGTAGACACATGCTCCCAAGTCTTATTTACATTGTATTGAACAGGTGGTAGTTAGCCTGAAGGAATACCTATAGCGTTTTGGCTAGAAAGCTTGTCAAACGGCCGATGGGCATGAGTTCGCATCCAAATCAAAGCGGATTAGAAAACAATTGATGCGTACTCCTGGGTCTACCCAGTCTAAAATATGATGGGAAGTAAAAATAACCAGTGTGACATTGACCAAATCACCCATTTAATGCTCATCTATACAAATGTGGGGATAGCACCATACACACGATACGACTCAAAGAATGTTAAAGGGCCTTTTACTTGTCCACTTGGTCATTCTGCAATGGCCTATTCTCGGCACGAAGGTTAGCGTTTGGTCTCATATTGATGGTGTATGTTTCTTGAGTGTCTTTTTCTATGTATTCATTGAATCATGTTTCTTTTTATTTCCATTCTTGTGGGTTCTGTTATATTTGGAAGTTTAAATGTCATCGAAGTAATATTATTGCTCTAGAAAATCAAATACATTCTCTTGTCCACACACCGCGCAAGACACGCCTCATCATCCGCGTGGGACAGCGCGTAGTATACTTCCTTGTCATGACAGTCGTCCGGATCAAATCCTCGACGGCATGATTCCTTTTTTCAAACGAATACGACTCTCGGGTCGATCCAGTCACATAAAATGGGTTATGGGTCATTTTCAGATTGTTCTGGGAATTGTGTTGAGCAAAACAAAAACAAAAAAACGGCGAGGGAGGGAACTGGATGTGGCATTTCACTATGTCGTGATCTAGAATACATGAAGACCTCACACTTCAGACACTAAATGTAGTATCTAACATGGGGACTATATTTACATTATTTTAATAATGTAAAGCTACCCATGCTTCGGCAGCTATCAACGGAGTATCACAGCTGGACAGACACGTATTCCAACAACAAACCGTTTCATGCAACTTCTTTATCAATGGACCAAACAAGTAAACGAGACCATTCAACGTTTGCATCAATGGACTAAACAAGTAAGCGAGATCTTAAATCGTCTTTATTAATTGACCACACAAGTAGGGAGACCATTCGACATTTGTATCAATGAACCAAACAAGTAGGCGTGAGCATTCAACATTTGTATCAATGGACCAAACAAGTAGGCGAGACTATTCAACATTCGTATCATTGGACCAAACAAGCAGGCGAGCTCATTCCAACAAATTTATCAATGGACCAACCAAGTAGGCGAGACCATTCAATATTCGTATCAATGCACTATACAAGTATGCGAGATTCTTTCATGAGCTTCATCAATGCACTAAACAAGTATGCGAAATTCAATCAACAAATGTATTAATGGGCCAAAAGGTATGGGAGATTCACTCAACATCTTGAGGTCAGCATGGCTGAAGGATAAGAGCGCTCGTTCTGAAACATCCCGTACTCTGATGCCGAGGTAGTGGGTTCAACCCCTACACCGGTCAGCTACACTAAAATGTTGACTTCTGATTCTTGACTTGGGGACGTAAATTACCAATGCCCATGAAGTTGGAGACGTTAATTACAAGTGCCCATGAAGTCGGAGTGGGTTCACCTGACTGGCGAGGGACACTGGTAATAGGGAAAACAAAACCACGTGCATAACTCAGTCCAGTGCACTAGTAGTAGCACCTGTGTGGACTATGCTTGAGCTCAAAGCGAGCGAAACAAAAAAAAAGACAATAGAACTGTATCAATAACTAAACAAATCCGTGACATTCATTCAACAACTTCAACAATAGAACTGTATCAATAACTAAACAAATCCGTGACATTCATTCAACAACTTCAACAATAGAACTGTATCAATAACTAAACAAATCCGTGACATTCATTCAACAACTTCAACAATAGAACTGTATCAATAACTAAACAAATCCGTGACATTCATTCAACAACTTCAACAATAGAACTGTATCAATAACTAAACAAATCCGTGACATTCATTCAACAACTTCAACAATAGAACTGTATCAATAACTAAACAAATCCGTGACATTCATTCAACAACTTCAACAATAGAACTGTATCAATAACTAAACAAATCCGTGACATTCATTCAACAACTTCAACAATAGAACTGTATCAATAACTAAACAAATCCGTGACATTCATTCAACAACTTCAACAATAGAACTGTATCAATAACTAAACAAATCCGTGACATTCATTCAACAACTTCAACAATAGAACTGTATCAATAACTAAACAAATCCGTGACATTCATTCAACAACTTCAACAATAGAACTGTATCAATAACTAAACAAATCCGTGACATTCATTCAACAACTTCAACAATAGAACTGTATCAATAACTAAACAAATCCGTGACATTCATTCAACAACTTCAACAATAGAACTGTATCAATAACTAAACAAATCCGTGACATTCATTCAACAACTTCAACAATAGAACTGTATCAATAACTAAACAAATCCGTGACATTCATTCAACAACTTCAACAATAGAACTGTATCAATAACTAAACAAATCCGTGACATTCATTCAACAACTTCAACAATAGAACTGTATCAATAACTAAACAAATCCGTGACATTCATTCAACAACTTCAACAATAGAACTGTATCAATAACTAAACAAATCCGTGACATTCATTCAACAACTTCAACAATAGAACTGTATCAATAACTAAACAAATCCGTGACATTCATTCAACAACTTCAACAATAGAACTGTATCAATAACTAAACAAATCCGTGACATTCATTCAACAACTTCAACAATAGAACTGTATCAATAACTAAACAAATCCGTGACATTCATTCAACAACTTCAACAATAGACTGTATCAATAACTAAACAATCCGTGACATTCATTCAACAACTTCAACAATAGAACTGTATCATAACTAAACAAATCCGTGACATTCATTCAACAACTTCAACAATAGAACTGTATCAATAACTAAACAAATCCGTGACATTCATTCAACAACTTCAAACAATAGAACTGTATCAATAACTAAACAAATCCGTGACATTCATTCAACAACTTCAACAATAGAACTGTATCAATAACTAAACAAATCCGTGACATTCATTCAACAACTTCAACAATAAGAACTGTATCATAACTAAACAAATCCGTGACATTCATTCAACAACTTCAACAATAGAACTGTATCAATAACTTAACAAATCCGTGACATTCATTCAACAACTTCAACAATAGAACTTTATCAATAACTTAACAAATCCGTGACATTCATTCAACAACTTCAACAATAGAACTTTATCAATAACTTAACAAATCCGTGACATTCATTCAACAACTTCAACAATAGAACTGTATCAATAACTAAACAAATCCGTGACATTCATTCAACAACTTCAACAATAGAACTGTATCAATAACTAACAAATCCGTGACATTCATTCAACACTTCAACAATAGAACTGTATCAATAACTAACAAATCCGTGACATTCATTCAACAACTTCAACATAGAACTGTATCAATAACTAAACAAATCCGTGACATTCATTCAACAACTTCAACAATAGAACTTTATCAATAACTTAACAAATCCGTGACATTCATTCAACAACTTCAACAATAGAACTGTATCAATAACTAAACAAATCCGTGACATTCATTCAACAACTTCAACAATAGAACTTTATCAATAACTTAACAAATCCGTGACATTCATTCAACAACTTCAACAATAGAACTTTATCAATAACTTAACAAATCCGTGACATTCATTCAACAACTTCAACAATAGAACTGTATCAATAACTAAACAAATCCGTGACATTCATTCAACAACTTCAACAATAGAACTGTATCAATAACTAAACAAATCCGTGACATTCATTCAACAACTTCAACAATAGAACTGTATCAATAACTAAACAAATCCGTGACATTCATTCAACAACTTCAACAATAGAACTGTATCAATAACTAAACAAATCCGTGACATTCATTCAACAACTTCAACAATAGAACTTTATCAATAACTTAACAAATCCGTGACATTCATTCAACAACTTCAACAATAGAACTGTATCAATACTAAACAAATCCGTGACATTCATTCAACAACTTCAACAATAGAACTTTATCAATAACTTAACAAATCCGTGACATTCATTCAACAACTTCAACAATAGAACTTTATCAATAACTTAACAAATCCGTGACATTCATTCAACAACTTCAACAATAGAACTGTTAGTTAGTTAGTTAGTTAGTCGACAGATCATCCTCGTTGCACATCGAACCATTCAGTCCATAAGTGCTCGGATCCCCTCCTCAGCAAATCCCGCAGCGTGTAGCGGCTAACGACGCCAGTTCTGTGTTGGTTTATCAATCTTCTTTGGCTTCCTGCGTAGTGTTCTTGTTTGGCCACCCCTCTTTTAATTTGCTGCTCCCGCAGTCTGGCCATTGTTGTAGATTCACAGTCATCACTTGTTTCTTGCAAAAGTCTCACTTCTCGTAGAGCATTCAGAATGTCAGCCTGGTCCATGGCGCGTCCGCCCTCCACAGTAGCCTCACCTGCGAGCTTGTCAGCCCGCTCATTTCCTTGTACTCCCGCATGACCTGGCACGAAGATGAAACTAATCTTTGCCAGCCGAGACCGCTTCAGAGGCAGCAACCACTCTCTTCGGATCGACCCCTCCTCTATCCTCTTGATCATGTTCATTGAGTCGCTAAGGAAACAAGCCCTAGTGAATGTCTGTGTCTCGAGCCATGTTATTGCTTTACTTACTGCCATGACTTCCATGGTCAGGCTACTTGTGGTTTCAGTGAAAGCACCAGAGTCCTCCTTCACAATTCTCCCTCCGGCCCGAGCTGTAAAGGCCCATGAGCTTCTCACATGTCGGACGACCGACCCATCTGTGTAGATGACCGCGTCACCGTCTAGCGAATTCTCGAAAATCAACGCTTGTACTTCAGCCTCAACAGCAGCCGGATTTTCTTGTCTGCATTTTCTATCTAGTTGGATGCAAACTGAAAAGGATGTGCAGAAGTCTGTTGGCACTTGCACCCACTCCTCGCCAGGTTCTAAGTCCTCAAGTGAACACACCTGTTGAAGAATGTCTTCGGCTTGACCCATCCACGACCGTCCTCTTTTTAACCTGCTGCCCTTCACCTTCCTAATTTCGCTATGCAGTGGATGTTGTGTGTTTGCGTTAATTTTGAGGTAGGCGCGTGCCCTGCAAACTTGTATTCTCTCTTCAATGGTTGGAAAATCAAGAAGGTAGCGCATCGCCCTGCTGCTGTATCTCTTGTACATCCAAGAATAATGCGCTTGCTTCATTCTGTATCCTTTCCATCCTTTCTATCTGCGTATGGCTGAGAGTCAGGATTGCTATTGCATACTCCAAAACAGACATGACCAGCCCCTCGTACAGAAGACATAGATGGCGCTGCTCACAGTTTGCTGCCGCCATCACCCGCATCGCTGCCAAACCCCCGCTTGGCCTTTGTTATCACCTGGTCTATGTGCACATTATAAGCAAGGCTTCGATCAAACCGTATTCCAGGTAATTCATTGCCTGCGTTCTTTCCACCGTCTCTGAACACAGCATTACAGTTGGTGTTGGATTGTTGACAATATGATTATTCAACGAGAACCAAGTCACTGTTGCCTTTGTTGGGTTGACCATTGCCCCCGCTTCATCACACCAAGTACTTATGCGATTGAGTTCGTTTTGTAGTTCCACAGCAACCTCCTCTCTATCCTTACCCTGACGATACACTAAAACATCATCGGCATACGACAATGTCCTGCCAGGTCCAGTGATCTGCTCACTGGTGATTCTCACTGTGTAGGCGTTGAACAGTACCGGAGATAATGGCGATCCCTGTGGTAGGCCAGGATATATTGTTGTTGGTTCCGAAGTCCAACTGCCACATCTAAAAACAATAGAACTGTATCAATAACTAAACAAATCCGTGACATTCATTCAAACAACTTCACAATAGAACTGTATCATAACTAAACAAATCCGTGACATTCATTCAACAACTTCAACATAGAACTGTATCAATAACTAAACAAATCCGTGACATTCATTCAACAACTTCAACAATAGAACTGTATCATAACTTAACAAATCCGTGACATTCATTCAACAACTTCAACAATAGAACTTTATCATAACTTAACAAATCCGTGACATTCATTCAACACTTCAACAATAGAACTTTATCACTAACTTACAAATCCGTGCATTCATTCAACAACTTCAACAATAGAACGTATCATAACTAACAATCCGTGACATTCATTCAACACTTCAACATAGAACTGTATCAATAACTAACAAATCCGTGACATCATTCAACAACTTCAACAATAGACTGTATCAATAACTAAACAAATCCGTGACATTCATTCAACAACTTCAACAATAGAACTGTATCAATACTAAACAAATCCGTGACATTCATTCAACAACTTCAACAATAGAACTTTATCAATAACTTAACAAATCCGTGAATTCATTCAACAACTTCAACATAGAACTGTATCAATAACTGAAACAAATCGTGACATCAGTCAACAACTTCAACAATAGAACTTTATCACTAACTAAACAAATCCGTGACATTCATTCAACAACTTCACAATAGAACTTTATCATACTTAACAATCCGTGACATTCATTCAACACTTCAACATAGAACTGTATCAATACTAACAAATCCGTGACATTCATCAAACAACTTCACAATAGCACGTATCAATAACTAAACAAATCCGTGACATCATTCAACAACTCAACATGAACTGTATCAATAACCTAACAAATCCGTGCATTCATTCAACCTTCACAATAGAACTGTATCACTAACTAACACATCCGTGACATTCATTCACAACTTCAACAATAGGACTTTATCATACTTAACAATCCGTGCATTCTTCAACAACTTCAACAATAGAACTGTATCATATCTAAACAATCCGGACATCAGTCCACAACTTCAACCTGTAACTGTATCATTAACTAAACAAATCCGTGACATTCATTCAACAACTTCAACAATAGAACTGTATCAATAACTAAACAAGCCGTGACATCTTCACACACTTCAACAATAGAACTGTATCATAACTAACAAATCCGTGACATCCTTCAACAACTTCACAATAGACTTATCAATAACTACACATCCGTGACATTCATCAACACTTCAACATAGAACTGTATCAATACTTAACAATCCGTGACATTCATTCACAACTTCAACAATAGAACTGTATCATACTAAACATCCGTGACATCATCAACGACTTCACAATAACTGTATCAATAACTAAACAATCTGCACATTCATTCAACAACTTCAACAATAGACTTTATCATAACTTAACAAATCCGTGACATCATTCACACAATTCAACAATAGACTGTATCAATAACTAAACAAATCCGTGACATCATTCAACACTTCAACAATAGAACTGACATAACTAAACAAATCCGTGACATTCATTCACAACTTCAACAATAGACTGTATCAATAACTAAACAATCCGGACATTCATTCAACAACTTCAACAATAGAACTGTATCATAACTAAACAAATCCGTGACATTCATTCAACAACTCAACATAACGTTATCATACTAAACAAATCCGTGACATTCTTCACACTCAACATGAACTGTATCAATAACAAACAAATCGTGACATTCATTCACAACTTCAACAATAGACTGTATCATAACTAACAAATCCGTGACATTCATTCAACACTTCACATAGAACTGTATCAATAACTAACAATCCGTGACATTCATCAACACTTCAACAATAGAACTGTATCATACTAAACATCCGTGACATTCATTCAACACTTCAACAATAGAACTTTATCAATAACTACAAATCCGGACATTCATTCAACAACTTCAACAATAAACTTTATCAATAACTTACAAATCCGTACATTCTTCACACTCCATAAACTTTATCATAACTTACAATCCGTGACATTCATTCAACACTTCAACAATGAGACTTATCAATCACTAAACAATCCGTGACATTCATTCAACAACGTCAACACTAAACGGTATCAATAACTAAACAAATCCGTGACATTCACCCACAACTTCAACATAGAACTGTATCACCACTAACACATCGTGACATCTCTTCACCAACTTCCACACTAGACTGTATCAATAAGCTAACACATCCGTGACATTCATCACAACTTCACCATAGAACTTTATCAATAACTTACCAATCCTGTGACATTCATTCACACTTCACCAATGAACGTTCTCATCACTTAACAAATCCGTGACCTTCATAATCAACAACTTCACCATCGCATATCACTACTTAACACTCCGTGAGCATTCATTCAACACTTCACACTAGCACTGTATCAATAACTTACCACATCCGTGACATTCATTCAACAACTTCAACAATCGAACGTTTATCACTAACTACAATGCCGTGACATTCATTCAACAACTCAACACTAGAACTTTCTCAATAACTTAACAATCGTGACGTTCATTCAACAACTCAACAATAGCACTCTTTATCAATAACTCACAATCCGTGCCATTCATTCACACAACTCAACAATCGAACTTTATCACTAACTAACAAATCCGTGGCATTCATTGCAACAACTTCAACATAGCACTTTTCTCAATAACTCAGGCAAATCCGTGACAGTCATTCAACACTTCAACAATCGAACTTTATCAATCAATAACTTACACAATCCGTGACTCATCAACCACTTCACATCGAACTCTTATCCATAACTTAACAAATCCGTGACACTCCTTCACAACTCAACATCGCAACTTTAATCACTAACGAAACAAATCCTGGCATTCCTTCACAACCACTTCACCAATAGACTTATCAATAACTAAACACATCCGTGGCCAGTCATTCAACCTTCAACAATAGAACTTTATCACTAACTAAACAAATCCGTGACATCATCACAACTTCACACTAGAACCTTATCACTACAACTAAACAAATCCGTGACATCATTCACCAACTCAACAATAGAACTTTATCAATACTAACAATCCTGATTCATTCAACAACTTCACAATAGAACTTTATCAATACTAACAATCCGTGACATTCATTCAACACGTCAACAATAGAACGTATCAATACTAAACAATCCGTGACATTCATTCACAACTTCAACAATGAACTTTATCAATAACTTAACAAATCCGTGACATTCATTCAACAACTTCAACATAGAACTTATCAATAACTTAACAATCCGTGTTTTTTTTGTTTTTTTTTGTGACATTCATTCACACTTCAACATAGACTTTATTCATACTAACAAATCCGTGACATTCATTCAACAACTCAACAATAGACTTTATCAATAACTAAACAAATCCGTGACATTCATTCAACAACTTCAACAATAGAACTTTGCAATAACTCAATCCGTGACATCATCAACAACTCACATAGAATTTATCATCACTAAACTTCAAATCAGAACGTTATCAAACTGACAATCCGGGATGACATTCATTCAACAACTTCCAACAATAGAACTTTTCAAGTAACTTAACAATCCGTGACATTCATTCACAACTTCAACAATAGAACTTTATCAATAACTTAACAAATCCGTGACATTCATTCAACAACTTCAAACAATAGAACTTTATCATAACTTAACAATCCGTGACATTCATTCAACAACTTCAACAATAGAACTTTATCAATACTTAACAAATCCTGACATTCATTCAACAACTTCAACAATAGAACTTTATCAATACTTAACAATCCGTGACATTCATTCAACAACTTCAACAATAGAACTTATCAATAACTTAACAATCCGTGACATTCATTCAACAACTTCACAATAGAACTTTATCAATAACTAAACAAATCCGTGACATTCATTCACAACTTCAACTAGAACTTAAGCAATAACTCAACAATCCGTACATTCATTGCACAACTTCACATAGATTTATCAATAACTAACAAATCCGTGACATTCATTCAACACTTCAACATAGAACTTTATCATAACTAAACAAATCCGTGACATTCCATTCACAACTTCAACATAGAACTTTATCAATACTAAACAAATCCGTGACATATCCTTCACAACTGTCAACCAATAGAACTTTATCATACTAAACAATCCGTGACATTCTTCCAACTTCAACAATAGAACTTTATCAATAACTAAACAATCCGTGACATTCATTCACAACTTTCAACATAGAACTTTATCAATAACTTAACAAATCCGTGACATTCATTCACAACTTCAACAATAGAACTTTATCAATAACTAACAAATCCGTGACTTCATTCAACAACTCAACAATAGAACTTTTCAATAACTAAACAAACTGACTTCATCAACTTCACAATAGAACTTTATCATAACTTAACAAATCCGTACATTCATTCAACAACTTCAACAATAACTTTTCATATAACACTTAACAAATCCTGACATTTCCTTCACACTTCAACAATAGATTTATCAATAACTTAACAAATCCGTGACATTCATTCAACAACTTCAACAATAGAACTTTATCAATAACTTAACAAATCCGTGACATTCATTCAACAACTTCAACAATAGAACTTTATCAATAACTTAACAAATCCGTGACATTCATTCAACAACTTCAACAATAGAACTTATCATACTTAACAATCCGTGACATCTTCACACTTCACTAGACTTTTAATACTTAACAAATCCGTGACATCATCACACTTCACATAGAACGTTTCAATACTTAACAAATCCGTGACATTCATTCACACTTCAACATAGAAACTGTATCAAGAACTAAACAAATCCGTGACATTCATTCAACAACTTCAACATAGGAACTGTATCAATAACTAAACAAATCCGTGACATTCAGTCAACACTTCAACAATAGAACTGTATCATAACTAAACAAATCCGTGACATTCATTCAACAACTTCAACAATAGAACTGTATCAATAGACTAAACAAATCCGTGACATTCAGTTCAACAACTTCAACAATAAACTGTATCAATACTAAACAAATCCGTGACAGTCATTCACAACTTCAACAAATAGAACTTTATCAATAACTAAACAAATCCGTGACATTCATTCAACAACTTCAACAATAGAACTGTATCAATAACTAAACAAATTCCGTGACATTCATTCAACAACTTCAACAATAGAACTGTATCAATAACTAAACAAATCCGTGACATTCATTCAACAACTTCAACAATAGAACTGTATCAATAACTAAACAAATCCGTGACATTCATTCAACAACTTCAACAATAGAACTTTATCAATAACTAAACAAATCCGTGACATTCATTCAACAACTTCAACAATAGAACTGTATCAATAACTAAACAAATCCGTGACATTCATTCAACAACTTCACATAGAACTTTATCAATAACTAAACAAATCCGTGACATTCATTCAACAACTTCAACAATAGAACTGTATCAATAACTAAACAAATCCGTGACATTCATTCAACAACTTCAAACAATAGAACTTTATCAATAACTAAACAAATCCGTGACATTCATTCAACAACTTCAACAATAGAACTGTATCAATAACTAAACAAATCCGTGACATTCATTCAACAACTTCAACAATAGAACTTTATCAATAACTAAACAAATCCGTGACATTCATTCAACAACTTCAACAATAGAACTGTATCAATAACTAAACAAATCCGTGACATTCATTCAACAACTTCAACAATGCATTCAGCAAGTAGCCAGATTTAGTCAATCACAGCAAGTACACAAGAAAGTCCAGTAACATTTATTATCGAACATGGAAGATAATAATAATTGTTAATTAGGTTGGTTGCTGCATCCTCTAGGAAGGTCTAGTTTTAATTCTTAAGTTCGAACCAATGGCGTTCATGTCGTTTGAACCATGAACAGGTCTTTCTTCTATCGAAGTGAAGTTTGAGTAGAGACTTCCCCCGTGGAATAGTACCAAAGTGCCATCTCCCTGGGGGTTGTGTTGTAGAACTGGCCTTCTTCACATCAGCTCAGGAACCAGCGGGGTGTGCAAGCCGGTACTGACATTTCACATCTACGAGAGAGTACATGATGATAGAACTATAGTCGTGACCCAGCACGGGACATGCAGACTGGATAAGATTAGGCCCAATCTGGTGATCCTCTACGTGTTTGGGGCATTTCATTGTCAACAGACTTCTACAGGATGCCCAGACAGAATGTTAATTATGTAGCAATAATTATCAATACAATTTGTTTCGTATCCATCAACCAGTTTGTCACTTGTTTCCCTCTCCACTTTTCCTGAATGAAGGCTATTCTCCAGCCGTTTGTGTGTAGCGGTGCATGAGGTTTGAATGCCTCGTTGACATTTCATATTGATTTGTTCTTTGTTGCCAACTTGACTAGCGCGCCCTCTACATCAGTAATATGATTTCCTACAGAAATAGTCACTTTATATATTGCAGACTGTATTTGTCATAGAAATAATAATTTTCTATATTGCTGAATTCATTCCCCGCAGACAAAATACCTTTCTATATAGCACAATCTTGTTCTCGTAAGAATAGTAGCTGTCTATATTGCTGAATGCATTTCCCACAGACATAGTTCTGTATTGTAGAATCTAGTTCTCGCATAAATAGCAATTTTGTACATTTTTAATTTCATTTCCGGCGGAAATATTAGCTTACTACGTTTTTTGGCCCATGACCCCCCTTTACCATATGTTCAGATCGTCATCCCCCCTCCCCCCTTCGAATTTCCTCCTTATAAATTCCTCCTACCCTTACACAGTATACATAAACATGGAAGCTAAATTTAATAACACATACTAGAACAAGTCTAGACATCTATATAAAACGTGATTTGCGGGTCTACTTAGTTATAAAACGAATGTCGTTAGGGCGAGAAGTACAGAACCGTAAAATTTATAGGGAAAAACAATATCAAGTAACTGGTTCTTGTATTAATGCGATCTTGAAATAATCTTAATTTCTCCCCCCCCCCCCCCCCCTTGAAACCCTAAATTCCCCACCTGTTGAGAACCACTTCTTTAGACTAATGTGATAATCCACTGGTACAGTGTATATATAGTCAGTTAACTAGTGCCATACACATGAAAAAAAATGCATCAGTTAAATGTGGATTTTGACAACACAGAAAGCTTGGGCAGTGAATATAATTCCCGACCTATCACCTTCGGTGTTCTATAGCACTCAGCAAGAACATTGGTAGTTATAATCTGTTGACCCCGGTATCGATTACAACAGCACAAAGCTGACCAAGTGCCGACCCGTTCTGATGACATCCAGATGTATTCCTGCGCCTGTGGGGGACCAGAACAGGGGTTTATTTTTGTGACAATTATCTGGACATTTCACTGGTATGTTCCTAAACACAGACAGCACTTAAAGCTGACGCCTGTCTTGCAATTTGTGCCTGACTGTCTTATCGTTAACATGTTCTTACTTCGTGCGTAACACTCACTCACACATACACACTCATGAGCTTAAACATACATACCTGCACAAACATACAGGGGCGGGCACAAACAAACAGACACGATCACATACACGACACGCGCATGTGTAGGTTTAAGAAGACAAACAGAAGCAGAAGTCGTTTCCTTTAACTTTGATGAATCTGGGGTTATCTTACAGCCGGCAATCGTATAAACTGCACATACGAGGGTAAGATAATTAGTAAGTCACAAATGGCTGTAGAAAATTAACTAAAGATGATAACAACTTGAAACCAGTTTATTTTTATACATACATTATCTCTCTATTTCTCAACATAATTTCCACCAACATTTTTTTCATTCAACGTTTTATCAGTCCTCCCAAACCGGCCGCATAGAACTGCGTGCTTTGTTTTCATTTACCATTCCACAGACCTATGTGACTTACTTATTGACACGCCATCGTAACGTTTTCTACTCAGATATAAACCGCTTTACGGGACAAACATTTGTCAGCATAACAGGAAATCCACCTTGGTGGGAGACATTTCGCGAATGACGCCGAAGTTGAATGTGAAGTGAAAACGTGGTTTAGAAAACAGAGCACGCAGTTCTATGCAGCCGGTTTGGGAGGACGATGAAACGATGGGATAAGTGCATCAATGTTGGTGGAAATTATGTTGAGAAATAAAGGGACAATGTATGTATAAAAATATACTGGTTTCAAGTTGTTACCATCTTTAGTTATTTTTCTACAGCCATTTGTGACTTACTTATTAACTTACCCGGGTACATATAGTTTACTTTGGGACTGTAAAGCCGTATTATGGGCAAATAATACCCGCTGCACGGAGACCAAAATAAAAACAAAACTCGAGTAAATAATATATCATGGCTTTGCTCTTTTAACATGTTTTAACATTACAATTACATCACATGCCACTAAAATATACTACGAAACACACAGGAACCTGGAACTAGCTTTACATGCTGATGTCATAAGTAAGTAAGGAAAGGCCCCTTCCAAAACGCTTTAAGGCACATTGGGCTTCTGGTGCTAGAACCTTATGTTTATAGACCAGTCGCACTTGGTGGATGATGTTGTCAGTATCACACTTGTCTCGTTTACTTCCCACTACATTTCTTGGTATCCGTTTTTGGGTGGATCGACCTGGGATCAAAGAGCAATTTTAAAAATCCGAATCCACTAAAATGCCGACCGAACGCATGACCATCGAGCCGGCAGGCGAGTGTCTAGCCACTACACTACAGAGTCTTCCACCATGCTGACATGTCACGTTAAACATGCAGACAAAGGTACACGATGCTGCTGTGGTAAAGTGTAACCTCCTCCGTGGCGAAGGCTTTACAGACGTTATTCGTAATCCCGTATACCCGGGTTCGAAACACAGCGGTGCTGGTGTTTTCGAAAACTGGTATAAGTGCCGATCGTTCAGAAAGCAATGGCAAATCACTGAACGTAAAACGCCCAGGAATCACGAACAACCAAATTTCTGGGGTTGACTGCTACATCCTGTGAAGGACATGCAACTAATGTGAAGCACGACGGGATAAATACCAGACATTAAAATAAAGTTGAATTGAATTGAATTGACACATGTTACCATAACAATGAATAACATAGAGGCAGATATACACGTGCAGAGAAGACAATAACGTAAGTGATACGGTTGAAATGTGAATACGGTGAAGGATCTAAGGCACACTCGAAGACAGGGCTGCAAATCAAGTCCGTGTAATCCTTAGCAGTGAATATAGGAAGTGATCCAATGGGAGAGCAGATTAGGAAATAAAGCTTACTGAAGAGGATGATTTATAGTACATGCCGACGCATCAGTGCAGCAAGTGAGAGATCGGAATAAGGCTTCATAGCTTATTGGAAGAGCAGTCATCTCAAAGTGGAGCATATTTAAACACGATATTCATCATTTGTGGGTCGTCAATAGAGCTACGGAGTTCGTGCTTTGTGCGACGCTTTCCGGGCTGCCGAAAGAGACCGAGCCAAATGGGATAAATATCCCGGTGCAATGAAGTCGACCCTGTCAACTTTTAAGCGACTTTTTTTTTTATTAAGCATTTGAATGGAAGTAGAGAATTAGTGATGACAAATGAGTTGTTGAGATGACCAAATGAGACCACATTCAGTAAGACAGTGATGATTACTCATTCTCTGTCATTGCTACCGAAGTGTCAACCTGCATATTTCTAGCTTGTATGGTTGGCACACACATAGTCATCACACCTACGCAAGCGTAAGAGGCTCTACTGCCCAGGCCATTCTGGTCCAAGTGGAAATGAAAGGATTGATTGGCTGTCCTCCAGGGGAATGACTAACGTTGAGAGAAGGAGCCGCGATACTGGCTATTGATGATTGTCGACTGCACGAAACAACACCAATCGAGGTCTATATGCGGCCACGACTGGTGGAGTCAGGACGTGGTAGAGGACGAAGCAGAGATGTGCATAACCAAGTGATCAATGAACCTATGAGTATCTACGCGTTTTGACATCTTCTGGGGGATATGGAGAACTTTCGGTCGTGTACTGAGTGATATTACATTGTTGTTGGATTACAATTGTTGACAACCTCACTCCAATAAACGTAAGCTCTTTTCATGGCTCCAATGTCGTAAATTTAAGTTACAACTCATTCTACCTGAGGATTCACCCACCCACCAACCAACCAAACAACCAACCAACCAATAAACTAACTAACCAACAAATCAGTCAGTCAGTCAGCCAGCCAGCCAACCAACCTACCAACCAAGCAACCAACCAACCACCCAACCGACCAACCAACCAACCAACCAACCAACCAACCAACCAACCAACCAACCAACAAGTCAGTTAGTCAGGAAGCCAGTCAACCAACCAACCAACCTACCAACCACCCAACCAACCAACCTATTAACCACCAAACCAACCAACCTACCAACCACCCAACCAACCAACCTACCAATCACCCAACCAACCTACCAACCACCCAACCAACCAACCTACCAACCATCCAAACAATCACCCAACCAACCAACCTACCAACCACCCAACCAACCAACCTAAAATCTACCCAACCAACCAACCTACCAACCACCCAAACAACTTACCAACCAACCAACCAACCAACCACCCAACCAACCAACCAAGCAACCAACCAACAAACTAACCAACCAACAAATCAGTCAGTCAGTCAACCAATCAACCAACTAACCAATAAATCAACCAAACAACCAATCAACCAATCATCCAACCAACGAATCAATAAACCAACCAACCAATCAACCAACTGACCAATCAATCAACCAACCAACCAACCAACCGATCAACCAACCAACCAACCAACCAACAAACCAACCAATCAACCAACCAACTAACTAATCAACCATCTAACCAACAAACCAACCAACCGATCAACCAATTAACCAATAAACCAACCAACTAACCAATATACCAACCAATCAACTAACTAACCAATCAACCAACCAACCAACCGATCAACCAATTAACCAACCAACCAACCAACAAACCGATCAACGAAGTAACCAATCAACCAAACACACAACCAACCATTGATTCAATTATGTCTGCCATAATTATGTTTGACACACTGATGTTTCAAGCAATAATGTTTAATGCAGTGGTGTTCTGCGCAGTGATGTTTCATACAATAGCATTTAACACAATGCTATATGACAAAATGACCGAGAATTTGGAAGTAGCAAAAAAATTAAAAAACGTATCTGAGGATATGCTAAATAAGAAATTGTAAAACATACACTGGGGTCCAATCTGTCATCCTGAAAATGTTTCCTGGGGTTCCTTCAGCTTTGAATGTTTAAAGTGTCTATAGCTTGGCACTTCTGTCTCCGTGGTGTCTTTCCTTCCTATATTTCTTACAAGACATGCTTACACGTGTATTATTCTTGCTTCTGCTTCGGCCATAAATGTCGCTATCTTGTAATATCCCTATCTATGATTAAACAGAAACATCAATCGCTGGGGAACTCTTGAAGTCATTGACAATGCATTAAAATAGATCCAAGGGTATTAATTGACTCTTTTAGAAGAAAATACGAGACGTAAAGGAGAGAGCACACACTAGAAAAAATAAGAAGAACGCTGTAGTCACACCTAGATTTGAACCTAACACCGCAAATGACGACAGCATCAAATATACTTCGACGCCCAGCCAACTAGATACTCCATACTTAAGACCCTGACTTCTATAAGTGGCTATAAATATCCGAGAATGACTTTCCCACCGTAGTTATGAGCGTCAAACAACGCCGATTTATTTATCCGCGGATTCTTTTAATTGCCTCCGATCCCCGGAGGTTTTCCATAATTCTCACTTTAATAAGGTAAATAAAAATAAATCATGCGCATAAAATGATTCCAGATAAGAAGCAGACAACCAACAATATGTGTAACAGCAATTTCCTGTTTGCGGTATCTGGACAACTCAACGCTGTTATCTGCACACGATTGTGCAGGCCTCGCCCTGGTGCCTGTTCTATGAACATTTTTATAACGCCCAAAACTGTTTTTCATTCTGTTGCCTGGTTCATGAAATTTGTAAACAATAAACAGGTTCTTTTCTATGTTATACGAGTATTACGAGGGGAAGTCATTAAGTAACATGATTCTAAGAATAATTTTGTGTTATTTCTTAACACAATCCTCCTGCCTGACAACAATTGTTGCTCCTTTCCACTAGCTTGTTGATGACTTCTAGGAACAATATAGCCTTAAACCAATTTAGCACCGCCTCCGTTACCTAGTTGTCATCTGCAAACCTCTGACCCTGCAAATGTTCTTTCAAGTGTCCATAGAATTGAAAGTCCAATGATTCAAAGTCTGGACTGTATGCTGAATTTTTCAGGACCTCAAAATTCAGAGCATGTTGTATATCAACTGTCTGCGCAGCCGTTTGAGGTATGTTTGTCGTATAGTTCTCTCACTACTCGGTTCGTCAATGACGTTTAGTCTTTCATTTTAAAACTATTTCTACACATTCACACACTCTCCGCTGACTCAAACAACTATCTCCATACTGACCCATCGTTCTTCTGTAGAATTCACAATGTTTCAAACCCTATGATCACAAAAAAATAACAATGCCTCGCTATTATTACACTTACATTCAATAATAGTCACTTATTGCATACGATACTCTTCAATTTCTGAAATGCGGCTTTTGCTTGCCCTATTCTGCTCTTAATCTATATTGTGCATCTTCCATCAGATGTTATAAATGCCCCTAGGTATTAATATTATCCACTTGGTTAAGAATTTTTCATTATAGTTCCATTTCACATTTTGGTGACATAATTTTCTATAATATCACCATTGTTACTGTTTATTTGATATTCAAAGAGAGTCCTTTCTATGCACTCTCTCTTACTACAATGTCCAACAATTGTTGTAGATCTTTTGCATTATCCGCCACCAGTACTGTGTCATCTGCATAGCGTATATGCATATATATATATATATATATTATAACTCCGATTAGTATTCCCGGCTGCTCTTTGATCTCTCTCATTATTACTTCGCTATAGAGGGAGAAGATATCTGGTGAGGAAAACATATTCCTGTCTTACTCCTAGCTTTATTTGTCCATAACTGCGCTCATTATTTCCCAGTTTAATTGCTGCTACTTGGTTCCAGTAAATATTCTTTATTATTCTGAGATCTTTCTGAGATCATTGAATGTAAGAGAGTGCTTAAATGCTATATAGAACCCGTTTTGCTGTATGGCAGTGAATCTTGGAATGTAAATGAACAAACTAGGAAGAAAACTAGAAAATTATACACAACAATAAGAAAGAGACAAACAGCTTTCTTCTTGATAAGAAGAGAAGCATTGGAGAACATCGTGACAAGTGGGAAAATCAGTGGGAAAAGAGGCAGAGGGCGGCCAAGATAATTGATGCTGTATGGACCATGAAGGCATGGAGGAATATCAGCAACAGAGTTGATCCAGAACACCAAAGACCGAAATTGTGGAGAGACGTGAACGCCTACGCCAGTTGGCAGGACACTTAATGATGATGATTATTCCACTGTGCAAGTCGATAGATGGACAGTTATTTTGTAAACGCTATTATATGTTAGACCACCGCTCGATCCTCACGACCCTTACATGAGGTATTACTTAAGAGCCAGTTTGTATCCATAAATAAGGTTTTTCGTCGTCCATACTCTTCCATGCGCTTTATAATACAATCCCTGTAACTTTGTGACTGTCTATCCTAGAAGCATTAACCATTCTCATCAGATAAAGGTATGAACTTAATTAGTTAATGCGGTAAAATTGTGGACAGGTCAACAATATAAACAAATGGGTAGTAAAATAAAACACCGACACAAACTTACACTGTGGAAACGGCCACCGTGGTACTCCTCTTTGGGTGCATACTCAGCCCATCCTCATATATTCTGATCACTTTTCCATCTTCTCGGCCTCCCCTCCCATGTCTTCATGCACATTTACATCGAGTCTTCACTGAACCACTCCAACCTGCACTTCAACTTTCAATCCCCCTCACTTCAACGACCGCAAAACCTCAATGCACAAATACGTGTGGTCACAACTATGTGGAACGTTAAGATTAATACAGTGTAAAACATTAAGTTCACAATAGTGTGAAGCACCAAGACAACTACAATGTGAAACAACAAGACTCCTCCCTCGCCCAACCCCCAACCCCCCTTGTTGGTCCCCTCTCCCAATATCCACAAGGGAAAAACACACACGCACATGTATATTCAATAATAATATTAAAAAAAAAGTAAATGACCCATTTCACCCGTGAGACGTATAAGATATATGACTCCCCCCCCCCCCCCCCCCCCCCCCGCATATCCTTTACAGGACACTGCAGTCAACACAAGCATTTTTCAGCTGCTGTTGATGTCTTGGCAAGTTTTACGTTCAGTAGTTTGCTATTGCTTTCTGAACGACCGTCTCACATAACTCCGTAAGTAACCAGCGCGGCGCGATCCACTGCCCAATCTCGCACAGCTGTGTTTCGTACGTGAGTATACGGGATTACGAACAGCGCCCTTAATCCTTTCGCCAGGGCGACCGGCATAAGATATATGGTACTTATCCCATATTTTTATAGGCACATGGAAACACAATCTTCCTACCAATCCTTAAACAATATGGAATGAGTACACATCTAACAAACCTATGTAGAAGTTTATACAGCAACAGTGAATGCATAGTGAGAGCAACTGGAGGACACTCAGAACCCTTCACCATAAGATCTGGAGTACGACAAGGTTGTGTCCTGTCCCCTCTCTTGTTCATAACATATATAGACAACATATGTAAAGAAACCAGCCAAGCAGAGACAGCAAGAATACCGCATGACGAGAACACAGAAGAAGAACCATCTGCAAATCTAACCATTAGAGAACTCCTGTTTGCGGACGACCAAGCACTAATAGCAAAATCAGAAGCTGAATTACAAGACCACATGAATAGTCTAAACGAAATGTGTAGGGAACATAACATGAAAATGAGCACAAGCAAAACAGAGGTAATGACTATAACTAAAGAAGAACAAACAACAACAGTTCACCTAAACGAACATCCCTTGAAACAAGTAAAGAGTTTCAAGTACCTAGGAAGTATAATATCATCAAATGGCAGATCAGAAGACGAGATCGAAAATAGGTGCAATAAGGCAAATCAACTCATTGGACAAATGGCACCAATACTAAAGAACAAACATGTATCAATAACTACTAAGAAAGCACTTTACAACACAATCTTCCTACCAACTCTATGCTATCAATGCCAAACCTGGACAATGACAGAAAAAGAGAAAAGAAAAATCACAACAACAGAAATGAGGTTCCTGAGAAGAATACTCAACGTATCAAGAAGAGATAAGATCAGAAATGAAGAAATCAGGACTAAAGTGGGGGTTAAAGCAGCACTAGATTTTATTAGAAAGCAGCAAGTCAAATGGTTTGGCCATGCAAGTAGGTTACCAGTCAACACAGCATGCCACAACAAGCAATGATGTACAGACCAGATGGAAACAGAGGAAGAGGCCGACCACTTAAACGTTGGACGGAGGGAATAGCAGAATCCATTGGAATGTCGATATATCAAGCCCATAATCGGGCACTCTCACGAAGTTTATACTTCACCTCGAAACCGCAAGGTACAAGAGGAACATAATAAGAGAGAGAGGGAAATGTGATGGGTGATGTGGTCAATATCACTCCGACAGCCTTTGTTTCCCTGGTAATATCCCGGTACCGATGTGTGGCTGGGTTGACCTGGGAGCCTAGCTTAATTCTGACACACTCCCATCTCCAGGAAGACTGGACAACATAACTACCGGGCCTACAGGCAGGCGGGCGCCGTGGTAGCGTAGTGGCTAGACACTTGCCTGACGACCCGGCAGTCATTGGTTCGAATGCGCATCGAAACAGATGCTAAAAATAGACTTGAGTTCCCAGGTCGACAGCCTAAATGGGTGAAAGGAAATCTCTTGGGACGCGCCGGCGTATCGTTGACAACACGACCCACCTAGTCCACACTGGTCTATACAATATGAGTCTGGCACCATAAGTCCAATGCGCGTTAAGGTGTGTATAAGGGTCCCATTTTTATCACAGGCCAGCAGTCACTGTTCTAACAACATCCCTCCCCCATCTGCAGTAAGTAGAGGTAAAGAAGCCTTTTCATACCATGATAAATACTGGGCAAATAGTGCTAGCCCCATATTTTAGAGTCTAAAATTTAGACCAATGGATACTCTTGAATGATGTGATATATATTACACGACCGACTTTACGTCCCAGAGAATATCATGGGACCGATTTAAGGCTGGGTCAACCTGGGAGCAAACACAACTGAAATTCCTCGCTCTCTCAAAGCAAATTCGAACACATGACCTCCTGGCTTGCAGGTCAACGTGGTGGCCATTGCACAACAACCGCTCCCTAAATGGAACATAATTGTGGGCTCTCACACTTCATGCACTGAGCTTTATACTGTTATGATTTGCAAACAATCTTGAAAAAGGAGAGTATGGCATATGAGGCTGCGACCTCCGGTATGAGAATGGAGGTGGATGCAGTCACAACGGCATTCCGTTGGTTAGAAGAGACCACTGCAACACACATTGTGTTCATAACGGACTCGATGAGTATGCTTAGTAAATTGGAGACAAGAATGTTTCGCGTGGAATGGCTCACCTCTCTTCAGAAGTCACAGATTGTAAGAATTATATGGATTTTTTTGCCCTTGCCATGCCGGACTCCGGGGGGGGGGGGGGGGGGGGGGAATGAAGAGGTTGATAGGCTGGCAGGGAATGCACCTCTTGGTGGTCGATTACTTATGGACAAGGGAGAGGTGGTCGTGCGCCTGTGGGGCCAGGTGGAGAAAGTAGAGGAACAGATTGAGAACACGTATGTGGAAAGGATGAGATTGCGGAGTATTGACTGAGGCTCTGGTAGAATCTCAAAACTGAGAGGGAAGACCAGGAGAACTTTCAATCAAATAGCGGTGGGAACGATTAGTAGTGTGACTCTTCGCTGGCTGTTGAACGAGGGGACGGAGCGCATATGGGAATGTCCTGAATGCAATGATGTCGGTTCTTAGCTCAACTCAACTCAACTCTTGAGTCTTGTGCCATGGCACGGAAGAGAGTGAACACATGAATTGATCCGTACCGTCGGAGCTAGCAGTTCGTGTAGTGACATAATGGCCACAACTGTTCTATCCAGCCTAAAGTGGGTACCGTGAAATACCCTGGAAAGTAAAGGCGTGATACCAGCTACAACACCCATTGAGAGTACCCTATAGACATGTGAGTCTAGCTCCATATTTCCCATGCACCTTATACTTGTGTAGCTCCATATCTCCTATGCACCCTATACAAATATAAATCTAGATCCATATTTCCTATGCGCCCTATACTTGTGTAGCTTCATATTTCCTATGCACCCTATACAAATATAAATCTAGTTCCGTATTTCCTATGCGCCATGTACAAATATAAATCTAGCTCCATATCTCCTATGCACCCTATACAAATATAAATCTAGCTCCATATTTCCTATGCACCCTATAGAAATATAAATCTAGCTCCATATTTCCTATGCACCCTATACAAATATAAATCTAGCTCCATATTTTCTATGCGCCCTATACTTGTGTAGCTCCATATTTCTTATGCACCCTATCTTATATATAAAAGGCGATCTCCGTCTGTCTGTCTGTATGTCCCTATGTCCTTTATGCGCTCGCGAACGGCCCATCCGATTGAGATGAAATTTTCTACACGTCTTCCTTTCATTCCAGCGCAGCCCACTGTCATATTTTTGTTTAGTGTGAAATCGGCTGCTTACCCAATATTATTTCATTTTTCATTTTCATTATAATTTCATATATCTCATGGGACTTAACTCTGTAAAAGTTATTTCAAGGGGCATAACTTTTCTGTATAACTTATAGTCATATTGTGGCATCGTTTTCAAAAATTTATAAACTCTTTGTCCATAGTTATGTACCGGCATATGAGTTATAATAAATAATGATACAATCTGTAAGGCATTTTCAAAGTTTTCATAAAAATAATGCATAATGCATAACATTGTAACTCATCTGTTTTTGCTTAAAGAATGAATAAATAATAGTTAC
Organism: Cepaea nemoralis; assembly: GCA_014155875.1. Taxonomy (NCBI): domain Eukaryota; kingdom Metazoa; phylum Mollusca; class Gastropoda; order Stylommatophora; family Helicidae; genus Cepaea; species Cepaea nemoralis. Next base: position 507,047 of record JACEFZ010008297.1, read on the forward strand.
CTTATCTCTATCAAGTTTGAAGATTTTATATTTCTTTACACTGTCGCCAACTCTAAGAAGACATGGAACAACTTCAGCCATTATTAAATCTACACGCATATGCGTTATATTTCTCCTCCTCCTCTCCCCTCCTCCACCTCCTCTCCTCTTCCTCTTCTCCTCCCCCTCCTCCCTCTCCCTCCTCCATCCTCCTCTTCTCTCTTTCTCCTCCTCCTCCCTCTTCCTCCTCCCAGCTCCTACTCCTCCTTTTTCTTCTTCTTCTGCTGCTGCTGCCGCTGCTCCATTTACCCAAGTTAATTGTTGGGGAAGATGTAAAGATCTTTCAAGTGCTCTTTCTAATGCTTGTTGTAAGTTGGTCTTCGTTTATCTAAGGTTGTTCTAACTGCAACCAATAAATGATTAGACAGACAGACAGACAGACAGATAGTCGGTAACGGGAACGGGAACTTATATGACTACTTATATGAATTAAATGAGATGCTCCCCACCAAGGACTGGGCGATGCCGGGCCGGGTCAGACAGACAGACAGACAGACAGACAGACAGACAGACAGACAGACAGACAGTCGGTAACGGGAACGGGAGCTTATATGACTACTTATATGAATTAAATGAGATGCTCCCCACCAAGGACTGGGCGAAGCCGAGCCGGGTCAGCTAGTACAAATATAAATCTAGTTCCGTATTTCCTATGCGCCCTATACGAGTGTAGCTCCATATTGCCTATGCGCCATATACAAATATGAGTCTAACTCCATATTTCCTATGCGCCCTAGGCGTGAATACCTGACATCTAGTTTGTTACGTGTACTAGTCAGGGAGCAGCGGTTCGATACAGCTTAAACTAGGTACCAGGAATTGTCCGGGGAAGTAAACGAGACCCGTGTGATATTGACAACTTCTCCCATCGTGTGCCGATTGGTTTGTGAAATGTCGGGCTGGCACCCAATATGTCTCAACAGGTGTAAAGTGGATCCTTTACTTTGCTTACTTACACAATCTTATGCTCAGCTTGCACACGTAAGATCTATTTCAAAAATAGTTCACATTTTAAAGACAGGCCACAGTTTTGGTACAATAGATGTCGTTGCAACTTTGACGGAATAACCGTCTTTCAATAGATTGTATGTACAGTTAAGAAAGACTCAATGTTTTATACACGATGTGACTTACCGAAAGAATCACCCAAGCCAGCTTGTTCAAATATTTGTGATAGAACCAATAATGTATTGCCTCATTTATGATCCCTTTGCTATATTCTGTGGTTTCATCACGACTGTGGGATATTTGCCAGCTGGCAGTTCCACAAGAATAACTTCTTCTGTTTACTAGTATAGTAATCGATAACGTTTGAAATGGTCAGTTTTTCAATAAACTGTATGCTTGGATGTACTTTCTATCATTATCATTCAGTGTCGTCTCCGCAATAACGTTTGGCAGTAGTGCATTTTTACCAGTTTCTGCCTTCAGCGTTTGTTGTGCTTTCTGGCATACTGTATCCTGATCATTTCTGGAAGTAGCCGATTAATTTATATTTTTGACGCTTTCTATCTCTTTTGCCTAAGATTATTCTTTCAATTACGATTTTCAGTATGTAATCATGATCTATGATATGACTCACGGTTTACGACACCGAGCTACACCACGAGTCAGTCAGATAGCAACGGTAGCAAAGTTTTCCACTCGGCCTACAATGGGTGCAAGGAAATCTCCTGGAAGGCAAAGATGACCGGTCTTTCTAATTATTATGTCTTTCAGCAGTGCTCATTATGTATATAAATATATAAATTTTTTTAGCTCGCTCTTTTTGAACACAAGCGTAGC
>JACEFZ010008298.1:0-13690 GCA_014155875.1 Cepaea nemoralis
CATTGTCCAGGTTTGGCATTGGTAGCACAGAGTTGGTAGGAAGATTGTGTTGTAAAGTGCTTTCTTAGTAGTTATTGATACATGTTTGTTCTTTAGTATTGGTGCCATTTGTCCAATGAGTTGATTTGCCTTATTGCACCTATTTTCGATCTCGTCTTCTGATCTGCCATTTGATGATATTATACTTCCTAGGTACTTGAAGCTCTTACTTGTTTCAAGGGATGTTCGTTTAGGTGAATTGTTGCTGTTTGTTCTTCTTTAGTTATAGTCATTACCTCTGTTTGCTTGTGCTAATTTTCATGTTATGTTCCCATACACATTTCGTTTAGACTATTCATGCGGTCTTGTAATTCAGCTTCTGATTTTGCTATAGTGCTTGGTCGTCCGCAAAACAGGAGTTCTCTAATGGTTAGATTTGCAGATGGTTCTTCTTCTGTGTTCTCGTCATGCGGTATTCTTGCTGTCTCCTGCTTGGCTGGTTTCTTTACATATGTTGTCTATATATGTTATGAACAGAGAGGGGACAGGACACAACCTTGTCGTACTCCAGATCTTATGGAGTTTCAATTGACATCTTTTTATTGGTCAGTATGTTTTTCATCTTGCTAAAGGCTACTTTTGCCATGGCGATTCTTGTTCTAATCTCTTCAAGGCATCTCCCATCAGATGTTATTACTGTTCCGAGATAATTGTACCTATTCACTTGTTGAAGAATATTCCCATTTACTTGTATATTACACTGTGGTATTTCGTTCTTCCTAGTGACGACCATAATCTGTGTCTTTTTACAATTTAATTCTAACCCTTGTTGTTCACTGTGTGTAACAACCGCATCTACTAAATTTTGCAGGTCCTGTTCATTGTCTGCAATCAAGACTGTATCATCTGCATATCTAATGTTATTGATGCATCGTCCCCCAATGTTGATTCCTTCCATATTTTCAATATTTCTGAAAATATTTTCACTGTACAGGGAAAACAGATCTGGAGACATTACACATCCCTGTCTCACACCTCTCTTAATAGGCTGATATTGGCTTACTTCATTATCAACTCTTATGGCAGCTTGTTGTTTCCAATATATGTTTTTTACAAGTCTAAGGTCTTTCCCATCAATTTGTAGATCTTCAAGCATGCTTATCATGTTGACATGTCTCACTTTATCAAAAGCCTTTGTGTAGTCAATAAAGCAAAGGTGTAGATCTTTGTTTACTTCTATAGAACGTTAGATTACGGTTCTCAGTATATACACAGCATTTACTGTACCCTTGCCTACTACAAACCCACATTGTTCTTCTCCTATTTCAGGTTGTATTTTCCTCCTAACTCTTTGCATGATAATTCTTAGCAAAATCTTCGTGATGTGACTCATTATACTAATTGTTCGATGTTGATCACATTCCAAGGCTCCTGATTTCTTTGGGATTGCAATAAATACAGAATTACATAACTCATGAGGTATATTTCCAGTATCATATATTGTATTAAGCAGACTGGTAACTTTATCTATTCCATATTCTTCTAAAGCATTAATCATTTCTGATGTGACGCTGTCTGGACGGGGGGTTTTGCCAGATTTCATATGATTAAGAGCATTCTGAACCTCCATCTTCAAAATTGCTGGCCCTTCATTGTTATTTTGAACAATATATTGTTCGTCTCTGTTATCGTCATAAAGGTTTTTCACGTAATCTGACCATACATGTAAAATCTGATCTTTTTCTATTATGACTCTTCCATCTTTTGTCTTTAGTCAGCCTGCTGATGTACGTGTTCTTTGATTAGTAATCTCCTGAATTCTTTTGTGCATTAGTTTCGCATTTTTACTGTTGTGTTGTTTTTCAATTTCTCTGCAATTTTTCTCAAGCCATGTTTCTTCAGCCTCCTTACATAAGGTTCTGACTTTTCTGTGAATTTCTTCATATTTGGCAGGATTATTTTTGTTCTGTCTTCTTGTTTCCATTAGATCCAGACAGGGTGAATGTGGATAGGTGTTCAGACACAGTACATACCGGTTCACACTTTACATGTCTACATAAGTCTTTATCCTAAATCTCCTCGTGTGGTTGAGAGATTGGTTGTGGTATAATGTGTGGTGTCATAGATAAATAATATATATATTGACATAGATAAATAATATATATATATTGACAGAGATAAATCTATATCTATAAAACAGAGTGTATGTGACTGACTTTGTTTGTGGTTATGTTTGTATTGGATGGGTTCGATAACGGTACATCCGATTGAGATGAAATTTTCTACACGTCTTCCTTTCATTCCTGTGCAACCGACTATAATAGTTTCATAGTGTAAAAACTTCTACTTATTTAATAACATTTACTTTTTCATTTTCATTATATAATGACTATATAGCAGGGGGACTTCACTCTAGAAAAGTTATTTCAAGGGGCATAACTTTTAATAACATTTCTATATACTTTATAGTCATATTGTTGGACTTACTTGCACTATTGTTAAACTCTTTGTCTATAGTTATTTTTAGGCATATGAGTTATAATATAATAATGATATAATCTTTAAGGCATTTTCAAAGTTTGCATAAAAATAATGCATAATGCATAACATTGTAACCCATCTTTTTCTGCTTAAAGAACTTATCAACTTTCATGTCGATGATTAAAAACAGTTTTCATTAAAAATAATGAATGGTGTGTGGAAGGACATTCTTTTAAGTTACTGTGCGCCAGGAGCTGGGCGAAACCACGCCGGGTCAGATAGATAGACAGACAGACAGATAGTCGGGAACGGAAGCTTATTTGACTACTTATATGAATTAATTAAATGACATGCTCCCCACCAGGGACTGGATGAAGCCGGGCCGGGTCAAACAGACAGATAAACAGACAGTCGGGAACGGGAGAGCTTATATGACTACGTATATGAATTAAATTAGATGCTCCCCACCAGGGACTGGGTGAAGCCGGGTCAGACAGACAGATAGACAGACAGACAGATAGTCGGGAACGGGAGAGCTTATATGACTACTTATATGAATTAAATGAGATGCTCCCCACCAGGGACTGGGTGAAGCCGGGCCGGGTCAGCCAGACAGACAGACAGACAAACAAGCAGACAGACAAACTGATAGATAGATAATTCCCTCCACGGCCTGGGCGAAGCCGGGCCGGGTCAGCTAGTAATATATATATATTGACATAGATAAATAAGATATATAGATAGATATTTATTTTAGATATTGAGTAATTACTTACTGCCTTAGGGTCTCTATACTCAACCTGCTGACTCACCTTCTTTAACTATGGCCACTCCTAAACTAACTACGGCAGAACTAAGGGCAAAAGGAGAAGAAATTGGTTTGTCAGGTTCAGCACTAACCGATTACGTACAGGAGGTGGAGAGGGAACATCGCCAAGTAGAAAGGGAAGATCGAAAGGCTGAGTTGGAATTGAGAAGAATGGAGATGGAGACCAAACGAATGGAAGCTGAACAGACCGCCAAGAGACTGGAAATGGAACAGACCGCCAAGAGACTAGAAATGGAACAGGACAACCAGAGGTTGTAAGCTGAAAAGGCCAACAAGATAAGATAACATGAATACTGCATACGAGAACTAGAACTCAAAACACAAACTAATGGAGAAACAGATGGAGCGGAAGGAGGATCATCTACACATGGTTCAACCACCATGAGTGGACATGGTTACCATGCCATGAAGTTTCCCTTAGCTGTTTTTGATGAAAGTAAAGAGAAAATATACCAGTTTTTGGATCGTTTCGAAGCCATGGCAGTCGCTATGGGACTGGAGAGAGGCAAGTGGAATCTTAAATTGTCCCAGGGCTTACGAAGTTCCGGTTACGAGGTTTACTCACGCCTACCACCAGGACACGAAAACAATTACGAAGAATTGAAAGCCGCCTTGCTGAAACACTATGAAATCACCTCACAGACATATCGAAAGAAGTTTCGATCAGCAAAACGAGAGCCGGGAGAGCTATTCGCCGCCTACAGTCTGCGCCTAAAATCATATCTCCAGAAATGGATGGATTTGGCAGAGTTCAAGAGGGACTATGAGAGTCTGGAAGAGCTGATGGTAGTCGACCAGATGCGAAAGCAAATGTCGAAACCTCTCAGAACCTTCTTGGGAGAACAAGGGGCGGAACGGATGGAAGTGGTGAATAAGTTGGCGGAGAGATTCGTGGAGGTGCATGGGGAGGCTGCGGAACCAAGTACACAAACCACCAAAGGCCAGGAGAAACACGACCGAAAAAAAATCTAAGAAAGCGGGAATACAAGAAAGGGGAACCTTATGTGAAGACTTCAACGGAGAGTTCGGAGAAGATGAAGGAAGGAAACAAGAGCACCTAGAATGCTCCACCAAAACGACCGTGGTCTGAGAAGTGGTGTTCGTTCTGCAAGTCACCCTCTCACAACACAAAAGACTGCAGATCGAAACCAAAAAGCTCTCACTTCGCGGCATGCCAAGTGACTCCTAAGGAGGTTGTCACCGACAAGGCTAAGGTCGGCGAAGAAAATCGGAACCCAGAGAGCGCACCGAAGTCAGGAAGGGAAAAACCTTGGACAGGAAAATGGTGCAAACACTGCCGGTCGAAAACTCATAATACAAAAGACTGCAGATTCCAGTCACATGACGCACACTTCACAACATGCCTCGGGGAACCTAAAGAGGACTCCAAGGAAAGGGTCGAGGAGGTGGAAGATACTCCGGACCAAGGGAGACCACCGGTGGTGGAGTTGATTGAGGTGAATGGCCAACAAGTCCAATGTTTATATGATACTGGACTGGACGGGGAAGCGGTGATTTCTGCTGATCTGGTATACCCAGAACAACTCACAGGGGAGACCATGGAGATACAGCCTGCGACTAAGAGTGCTGTGGCCATGAAGTTACCAATTGCTAAGGTGGAGATTCGGTCAAGATATGTCACGGGCACAATCAGAGCCGCAGTATTGACTGATCCCATATTTCCCGTCATCCTCGGTTGTCGATATGTCTTTTTGGGAATTCCCAAGGAACCAATCCACATGGGAGCTATGCAGACACGCTCTCAGAAGGAAAAGGATCAGGCAGAGACAATGGTCTCAAACCCAATGCCAGGGGAGTTGCGAACTGCCCAGAGTGAGGATGAGACTTTACGTCCTTGCTATAGGAAGCTGCAGAAAAGTGCTGGTCCACCCAAACGAGGCCAGTACTACATGAAGAATCGGCTGCTCTATCGGAGAGCCGGAAGGGGAGACAACTTACATGGTCAATTGGTAGTCCCGAAGGCCTACCGTTCCCAAATTCTTCAGATGGGGCATACCATTTCGTTCAGCGGACACATGGGTATGGCCGCCACCATGCAGCGGATTTCCTGCCATTATTATTGGCCAGGATTGACTGGAGATGTGCGTCGGTAGGTAAAATCATGCCCTGAGTGCCAGAGGGTGGCACCGAAACACTGGACAGCGCCGGTGGTGTTGGGTGAAATGCCCATTATGAACTCTCCTTTCGAGAGGGTAGCCATCGACATCGTGGGTCCTCTTCCTAGGACTAAGAAGAGGAACATGTATATCCTCACAATGGTGGATTGCTGTTCGATGTGGGGGGAAGCCATACCATTGCCAACCATTGACTCGAAATGAGTGGCTGATGCACTGATGGAGGCCTTTACTAGATTAGGCTTCCATAATCAGATTCTGACGGATAATGGGTCTCAGTTTTGTGGGAAACTCATGGAGGAGGTTTTTGGTGTGTTCCACTCCAATCATATACATACCAGTCCTTACCACCCTCAAGCTAATGGGCAAGTCGAGCGTTTCAACGGCACGTTGATGACAATGCTCAGGAAATTGGCACAGGAAAAACCTGATAGGTGGGATGAATACATCCCAGCAGCACTTTTCGCCTATCGGGAAGTGCCTCATGGCTCAACAGGAGTTACCGCCAGCTACCTTGCTGTTTGGTCGTCCAATCAAGGGACCATTGGAAGCTTTGTTGAGGAGTTGGACGGAGGAAGGGACGTCAGAAGAAGTGATCTCCTCGTACAAATACGTGGAGGAACTGAAGGAAAAACTTCACACGGGATGGGCTCTGGCGACTCGAAAACTTGAGAAAAGCCAGAAAGAGACATGCGGAGTACTACAACCTGTAGGTCTAGAGACAGAGCTCTTGAGGTGGGAGACAAAGTCTTGTTGCTACTCCCAACGGGAACCAACAAACTGGAGATAGGATGGCAGGGACCATTTCCCGTGGAAAGGATGGTATCCAGAACCAACTATCAAATCCGGATCCGGGGAAAGTCGAAGATTTTCCATATTAATCTCTTGAGGAAATATGAAGAGAGAACCGGTGAAGGAGCAGCCCATCTCATGGCAATGGCGGTAGCAGTGGAGACTGAAACCGGACCAGACGAGGGCAGGGAGTATCCTCTAGTGCACCAGGAAACTTATCGGGAAGTACAGGTGAACCCTGATCTGACTCTCCAGGAGAGGGAAAAGATTGCCCAGGTTCTCAAATCCCATAAGCAGATCCTGACGGATAAACCAGGACGGACGGAGCTGGTCGAGTTCGAGATGACCTTAACCACGCAAGAGCCGGTCCGCCAAAAAGTCTACCCAGTGCCATTTTCTAAAGAGAAGGCTTTGGAGGAGGAGATACAGAAACTGTTGGAGGATGATGTGATTGCGCCATCCACATCCCCATATAATGCCGGAGTGGTGTTGTTACGAAAACCGAGTGGAGAACACAGGTTGTGTATTGACTATAGACTCTTGAATAGTCATACCCAGTTTCAGGTGGAACCTTTGCCGAATCCAACCCAGTTATTCGCCAGGCTCCATAAAGCTAAGTACTTCTCTAAAGTAGATCTGAGTAGGGGTTATTATCAGATCCCGGTCAAACCGGCAGTTCGACCTCTGCTGGCTTTCAGTACACCTAGTAGACACTATGAGTTCAACGTCATGCCTTTTGGACTCAGCAATGCGCCTAGTGTGTTTACTCGCATGATGAGAGCTTTGTTAGATCCTCTACGTGATCCGTCCATTATCTCATTCATGGATGATATACTAATTGCCAGTGACAGCTTAGATGACCATTTGGGGTCCTTGGAGAGAGTTTTCAATAGGCTCAGGGAAGCAGGGCTTACCGCGCGCCCAACCAAGTGCATGATTGGTTACCAAACTCTGGAATTTCTAGGTCATACCATCACTCCAGGTAAAATTGTCCCGGAGGAGAAGAACCTGGAAAAAGTCAGACGAGCTTCAAGGCCAAAGACGAAGAAAGATGTGAGATCATTTCTGTCGTTGTGCGGGTTTTATCAGAAGTTCATCCCACATTTTACCGAACTGGGAAATCCATTAACAGAAACCTTAAAAAAGGGACTCCCAGATACAATTGTATGGACACCAGAATGCGAGGGGGCCTACAGTCAATTAAAAGAGGCGTTGGTGAATAAACCAGTTCTACAACTCCCAGACCTTTCAAAACCCTTTGTGCTAAGAACAGATGCGAGTGGGATTGGAATTGGAGCAGCCTTGTTACAAGAAGGGATAGAAGATGCTTCGGTTTTGAAACCTGTAGCATATGCCAGTAAGAAACTTCTACCGGCTGAAAGAAATTATTCTACCGTTGAAAGAGAATGCTTGTCACTCGTATGGGCCGTACAAAAATTTCAACCATATTTGTATGGAGTACAGTTTACGGTCCAGTCAGATCATCAACCTTTGATGTTCCTAGCTACCTCGCAGAAGCTCAACGCACGGTTGATGCGATGGTCGTTGTTGCTGCAGCCGTACAACTTCACAGTGGAGTATATTCCTGGTAAGGAGAATGTAGGAGCTGATTTCCTATCTAGACACCCAACTTCTGAGGAAGAAGAGTATGTTGAGGAAGACCATCAGGATCGAACCTCCAGGGAGTAAGAGTCGACGCGGTCAACTCTCTTAAGAGGGGCCTATGTCATGATATGGCTGGCAGGCGACGATCCCGATAGAGAAAACGACAGAAACACTTGGGGGAAGAAGTGACGGTCCTGGAATTTTAAAAAAGACAGCGCTCGTGACTTCAAACACTGGTCGTACGTATGGGACACGGAAGCGAAGCCCAACGGAAGAATTGGTTACCAGGGAAAGTTCAAAGACAAAAGTCTGGATCGGACTTTACGGAGAATCACCGGGGCCCAGGAACATCGTTTATCTTCGAGAGTTCGGAGCTTAAATCAAACAGTAATCGCGTGGAAATACGGTGAAAAGAGTCTTTTGATCTAACGGAGAAACACGATAGAATTGGAGATCATCTTTATTAAAGAAGGGTGATCAGTACTGATGTACGGAGATCAATCAACGCGGAAAGAGAACAAAGGCTGATGGTTAAGAACAAAACAAGTGACATAGTCCAGCTAATAACTTTGGACTGAATTTATGGTTTTACAAGGCAGTTGAAGATTGCCTTTACAATAGGCGGGTGTGGAATTAATTGTGTGCCAAAATTGAATATATATATCACTAAGTCTACGTTGTGTAAAGTCGACCCGCACTTTTCCTTTATGGAATTAAGTGGTATAATTCTAGGCAGGAATTAGTAAATAAGGTGATGATATAGATATATAGATGCAGAATAAAAAGCTAGCATAGGGATTTTCGTGTGTAAACGTAGTATAGAGAGTCGACAGCATTAGGCTGAAGAGTGATTTAAGTTGTGTAGAGTAAGGTGTCTGTACAGTCAGAAGGATAAGTCTATACTAGGATTTATGTGCTTTGCTTTAGCGTGTTTTTCTTTCACCTTGTATAGGGTAGAGTGCTGACTATTCTGTCTTATATAAGAGTATAACTCTAGTATGATCTAGGGAGATTACTTTCTGAATATAGCCAATTACCTACATTCACATATCATAGGTCGGAGTTGCGTTTCTTTCACAAGCTGTTGTTTTACTCAACAGGTTCCCTGCACTTGACATTGAAAGTGGTTACCAATCTGAACAGAAGTAATTGGTCAGAATAGGATGAAGTAATCAATGATATGAAGCTGTGAACCATGTTCAACACGAATGTCAGTTTAATGTGAATAAAATGACCAACGAAACTAACTGCATCACTCTACGTGAGATGCTCAATGAAGTGATAAACTGCAGTGGAAAGACTATATGTGCTTGAATCGGTGTTTATCTTCTTTAATACCTGGAATATATTACCGTACCGTTATATCGGGTGTGAAGAACTAAAGGACCCTAAGTAAGTGAAGAAAAACATTGATGATCGGATATTCATTGAACGATAATAATTTCCCATTGAGCGGATTTATACATGTGATGTGACTGACAAAAACAAATCCGTGGATACTATATTATTTACGAGTTTCCAGAACAGAGTGGGAAGAAAAATCATCATCAGTCAGAGAAAGACGCAGCCCTTGGTGAGATATTTCCTGTTATGTGAATGGTTACGTTGAACGGCTGTATAATGAGGACAGACAAACTCTGATGCTGATCTGATACTAGATTATGACACACATTTAAGATAGATCACATCACATATATTCACACAACTACATTGCACACTCAACTGACACTTTTCTGCAATAAATGTTTTATACTTTTGTTCGAAACCTGTGTTAGTGGAGGTATGTGCTGAAGGAACGTGAAAGGGGGGTATTGTCTGTTGGAGAGAGAGAGAGAGAGAGAGAGAGAGAGAGAGAGAGAGAGAGAGAGAGAGAGAGAGAGAGAGAGAGAGAGAGAGAGAGAGAGACAGAGAGAGAGGGAGAGAGAGAGTTAGTGATTGGCAGACTTTAAAAATAAAAGGGAGGTATGTAGAAAAAGGTCCACCAGCAGAGGAAAACCTAGACAAGGGTAATTAGCAGGTGTGCTTGTTGGTTCCACCTTCCCCCCATGGACGACTAGCTACACTAAGACAGGGATGAATGTGAATTGTGAAATGTATCTGTGCAGATTTAGGTGAATGTAAACAGTAAAACATTGTATTAGACCAGATTGTGATGAATGTAAACAGTAAAATGTTGCATCAGCTCAAATTGGGGTGAATGTAAACAGTAAAATGTTGCATCAGCTCAAATTGGGGTGAATGTAAACAGTAAAATGTTGCATCAGCTCAAATTGGGGTGAATGTAAACAGTAAAATGTTGCATCAGCTCAAATTGGGGTGAATGTAAACAGTAAAATGTTGCATCAGCTCAAATTGGGGTGAATGTAAACAGTAAAATGTTGCATCAGCTCAAATTGGGGGGAATGTAAACAGTAAAATGTTGCATCAGCTCAAATTGGGGGGAATGTAAACAGTAAAATGTTGCATCAGCTCAAATTGGGGTGAATGTAAACAGTAAAATGTTGCATCAGCTAAAATTGGGGTGAATGTAAACAGTAAAATGTTGCATCAGCTCAAATTGGGGTGAATGTAAACAGTAAATGTTGCATCAGCTCAAATTGGGTGAATGTAAACAGTAAAATGTTGCATCAGCTCAAATTGGGGTGAATGTAAACAGTAAAATGTTGCATCAGCTCAAATTGGGGTGAATGTAAACAGTAAAATGTTGCATCAGCTCAAATTGGGGTGAATGTAAACAGTAAAATGTTGCATCAGCTCAAATTGGGGGGAATGTAAACAGTAAAATGTTGCATCAGCTCAAATTGGGGTGAATGTAAACAGTAAAATGTTGCATCAGCTCAAATTGGGGTGAATGTAAACAGTAAAATGTTGCATCAGCTCAAGATTGGGGTGAATGTAAACAGTAAAATGTTGCATCAGCTCAAATTGGGGTGAATGTAAACAGTAAAATGTTGCATCAGCCAAGATTAGGGTGAATGTGAACAGCAAAATGTTGCATCAGCTCAAATTGGGGTGAATGTAAACAGTAAAATGTTGCATCAGCTCAAATTGGGGTGAATGTAAACAGTAAAATGTTGCATCAGCTCAGATTGGGGTGAATGTAAGCTGTAAAACCTTGTGTCAATCCTGATTGGAGTGAATGTGAACAGCAGATTTAGGTGAACTTGCTGCTTCTTCTTCTCTTTCTTTATTTGCCTCAGTGAAATGTTGGGGGAGGGAGATGTAAGGATTTTTTGTGCAGTGAATGTGAATAGTGAACTGATGTTTCAGCCCAGGGTAGAGAAATGTCAACACTAAAACACGGGAAATTTGTAAGAAATAAACAAACATAAATAATTCCAATCCAATTTAATGCATGTTAACACCATCAATGGTGAATGATAACAACATATTTTATCAGCAGACAGACATACAGTGTGAGGTAAATCATTATTTAATACATTTCTGTCAAAGCCCTTGGGTATGAACAAAGTGTAGGATTTATACAATATTGCATCTGTTTTTGACCATGTATATATATGCAAAAACACCTTAATTGCATGCCCTTTACAGGATGTTGCAGTCAATCCCCGCATTTATTGGCTGTTTGTGATTTACTAGGCAAATTTAAGTCCTGTAGTTTGCCATCACTTTCTGAATGACCTACGCTGATCACATTGTATGAAAATCAACCAAGGCGGTCTGCTTCCAAATAGCATGTAGTTGTTTTTCAAACGTAGTATGCAGGACCATCACCACAACACTGATATATAAACATTGCCATATAACTGAGTTAATATAGCTTGATTTGTCTGCTATTAGTCTTTCCTCTTCAACCCTGGGGTGAAAAGACACCCTACAGTTATGAGTTTTGATGACATTTTGCTCTTCTGTCAGGCAATGGAGGTGGTGTCTTACAACTTAAGTCTTTCCTCTTCTGCCTGGGAATGTTGAGGCATCTTACAATATTATTTGGTTAGGAGTCAAAGTGGTTAAACTGCCTGCCAGTTTTGGGCTTCATCATTTGCTTCACAAGTACTGTTTTACCATGATCTCTGGAGTTGCTGCGGGAGTTTTGTGCAACATTTTCAGTATACAGAAGGGCACTTTACATTCATGTTTACGTTTTACTCTAATAACTGCAATGTACAGATACTTTATATTCTTCTTTATGTTTTACTCTTGTAACTGGCAATGTACAGGTAGTTTACATTCTTATTTACTTTTTGCTCTTTTAACGTACAGGAACATTAAACTTGTTTAGTCTTTCCTCTTCTACCCGGGAATGTAGAAATAAAAAGATAAAAGTAAAAACACATCTTTCACGCCTTGAGACATATTGGGCCCTGGAGCAAGTACAAGAATCCTTTAACATGACTTGAAGCACATTGGCTAGATGGTGCTGCCCTGAGAGTTTTATAGACTAAAGGGCACTGGATCGGTGATGTCACAGATATCACTCTGACCGCCTTTACTTTCCTGGTCACTTTCTGGTACCCATTTGAGAATAGGTCGACCTGGGAGCAGTTGTAAAAATTGTAAAGAGACTGATCTTAGTGGCTGTGCCTAGCAGAATTTTAACCAGTAGAAAAGTTAGCCATGAAAGAATACTTACTCTTAATCTTGTATATGTATGTGGAACTCTAAGAAAAACCCCCACATTCATTTCACAAGGGTAAGTTTATGGGCAATCACAAAGCTAGAATTATGGTGTAGTGATATTGTCATCTTAATACCAGACTTCATACTGGATAATTCCTGACAATGCTGGTGCAACCAATCCATCTGAACAGAATGTTGTCGAAAACAATCTGCCAACACAGAAGTTGGTGAAAACAATCCGCCTAACACGAATGTTGGTTTGAAAACCAACTGCCGACACAGATGTGGGTGAAAAGACCTGTTTGCTCTTTCTTAAAACAATCCACGTCTCTTCTTTCGGACTGAATAACCTAGACCCATGATGTTGTGAAAAGCTAGACACACAATGTTTGTGAAAAACAATTTTCTTCATCTCAGTAATGATCGTCTGCTAGTGTGGCTGTTCACAAATGGACCCATGAAAGGATGGTGGCTCTGTGCGTCTTCACTGGGCCCTCCACAGTGTATAGAGTTGTGGCTTCTGCAGGTCAGATATCTGCCAAATTTTACCAATCTTGAAAACAACCATACTGTTTCTGAGCACTGGAAGGTTATCTATGCCCAGGATTTTACAATGAAATACATCATGATTGAATTAACTGCATAACATACCGTTTAGTACATAACATATACAGTTGCACATTTACAAGAAGACCAAGGAACAGATTATACACATGTAAGTTGCACAAACAGCATGCTCCATGGCAAAGGGCTTATGGACTGCAGTCAGTAATCTTGCATTCGAAACACAACTGTGGGTGATTTGGCAACAGACCACCTTACATTGGTTTTTTTATTAAATGGTATGAGTGCCGACCATTCAGAAAGCAATGGCAAACTGCTGAACGTAAACTTGCCCAGGAATCAATGAACAGCCAAAAGATGCTGGAGTTGACTGCTACTGTCCTGTAAAGGATATGCAACTAAGTTGCACAAAGCAATCATAAGACACCTCCTACATCATGCGTAGGTAAGTTGCACAGAAAAAAATCATGCGCCTGTTAATACGGCAAAACACATACACAAATGGACTTCATCCTTTGTAAATTAAGCAAAGTCAGATGACCAAGTACCTGTATACATACATTGCTAAATCACATCACCGAATAAATTAACCTTGTCGTCCAACTGAATTTGAAATCGGAGTCCGTGGCTTGAATCCAGAGATAGGTTTTGTAAGTTATTTTGTACTTGGTAACTTTAATGGGTTCCTTCCTTTCCGAGATATTTTTTTAGTTTTTAAAAATGA
>JACEFZ010008299.1:0-14261 GCA_014155875.1 Cepaea nemoralis
TGTGTGTGTGTGTGTGGTTGGGTCACACCATCATTGTGTCTCTCCGTTCAGCTTCGAGTTATCTGTGTGTGTGTGTGTGTGTGTGGTCATACTATCATTGTGTCTCTCCCTTCAGCTTCGAGTTATCTGTGTGTGTGTGTGTGTGTGTGTGTGTGGTCATACCATCATTGTGTCTCTCCCTTCAGCTTCGAGTTATCTGTGTGTGTGTGTGTGTGCGTGCGTGCGTGCGTGCGTGCGTGCGTGCGTGCGTGCGTGTGTGTGTGTGTGGTCATACCATCATTGTTTCTCTCCCTTCAGCTTCGAGTTACCTGTGTGTGTGTGTGTGTGTGTGTGTGTGTGTGTGTGTGTGTGTGGTCATACCATCTATGTGTCTCTCCCTTCAGCTTCGAGTTACCTTGTGTGTGTGTGTGTGTGTGTGTGTGTGTGTGTGTGTGTGTGTGTGTGGTCATACCATCAGTGTGTCTCTCCCTTCAGCTTCGAGTTACCTGTGTGTGTGTATGTGTGTGTGTGGTCATACCATCATTGTGTCTCTCCCTTCAGCTTCGATTTACCAGTGTGTGTGTGTTTGTGTGTGTGTGTGTGTGTGTGTGTGTGTGGTCATACCATCATTGTGTCTCTCCCTTCAGCTTCGAGTTGTGTGTGTGTGTGTGTGTGTGTGTGTGTGTGTGTGTGGTCATGCCATCAGTGTGTCTCTCCCTTCAGCTTCGAGGTACCTGTGTGTGTGTGTGTGTGTGTGTGTGTGTGTGTGTGTGTGTGGTACCATCATTGTGTCTCTTCCTTCAGCTTCGAGTTACCTGTGTGTGTGTGGTCATACCATCATTGTGTCTCTCCCTTCAGCTTCGAGATACCTGTGTGTGTAGGTCATACCATCAGTGTGTCTCTCCCTTCAGCTTCGAGTTACCTGTGTGTGTGGTCATACCACCAGTGTGTGTCTCCTTTCAGCTTCGAGTTACCTGTGTGTGTGTGGTCATACCATCATTGTGTCTCTCCCTTCAGCTTCGAGTTACCTGTGTGTGTAGGTCATACCATCATTGTGTCTCTCCCTTCAGCTTCGAGTTACCTGTGTGTGTGGTCATACCATCAGTGTGTCTCTCCTTTCAGCTTCGAGTTACCTGTGTGTGTGGTCATACCATCAGTGTGTCTCTCCTTTCAGCTTCGAGTTACCTGTGTGTGTGGGTCATACCATCAGTGTGTGTCTCCATTCGGGGGAGAACAACATACATATCTGAGACCTGAATGAGATATATATCGTCCATCCTTCAAATCCGGAAGTGGTCAACGAATGGACAGAAAGTCCAACTGTTATGTTTTGATCACACTCCCACGGTACGAGTGAGAAGACAGCTCTGATGATAGCAGGTTACTGCAGGAATACTCAGGTTACTGCAGGAATACTCGGGTTACTGCAGGAAATCTCAGGTTACTGCCATTTATCATATCTCGCAGCTGCCATGGAGGATACACCTATTGAAGTTCCTCAGTACTTGAAAACTGAGTGCACGAAATAGCAACTCCGAACTTCTGTTGGTAGCAACAAGCTTGATAACCAGACGACTGGACCAGGTTTCCAAGTTGTATACACCTGGCATAACTCATGCCAGACTTGTCAGCTGGCAAGCATACAGAACCACCTCAGGCTAGGTTCAGGACACACAAGTCTAGGAATGTTCAGCGTGAAACCTGTGGTGATACCGAGCAGGGATCAATCTTATTTCCAATGTGGGAAGAATCCCATGTCCACATTAAAACAATGGGGTTTAATTTGGGGGAAATGGTTGTTTGACGGTCTGTAGGTGTATTTCATTTTCCCGCCAAGGCACGGAAGGTGTCAACGTACGAACTGATAAATGCTTTTAAAGATTGCAAAATGTGGAGAAGCAACATCGGCCACGCCAGCCAACAAGGTACTTGATGATGATACTGTTTATTCAAGTGAGTAATTATTTCTCTGTGTTCAGCATACGCATATAGAGATTATATACATCAATATAATATGTTATTGCGCAACAATGTTTGACAACATCTACGTATGCAGTCAATTTAAATGTCAGATGACCACAATGTTTAGCTTTCTAAGACACATTGTAGGCAGTGGTATATATTTAGCTTTCTAAGACACATTGTAGGCAGTGGGATATATTTAGGCACAACGGGATTCCCATTAATATACGTTTAAATTTAATTTCGTTTCGTTATAGTACAAGGCTTCTTTTATTTTAAGTGTTCTGTTGATGACTGGTACCTGCACTTGATTAAATGATCATCATAACTGATAGAATGTGGCAAAGGGCTCAGCAGAAGAGAATTTTAGTGTTAGCCTGAGATTAAATGTTTATTTGAGACTAACAGAGTTTCGTTATCACACACAGTTTTGCTTTGTTTAATCTTCTGCATTGCCGGCTGATACTCGCATCTGGCTGAAGGAGTGCTGTAACAAAATGGTAATGATCTTAAATGATCGCTGAATGATCTCTTTATGTTGGTACAATATCCCATTAGTAGACAATTAGCTCACGATTAGGCAGAAAATAGACGACGCTCAATGACACAAGCACGTATATTAAATATAACAAGAGGACTAGACACCAACAGAAGACAACAAGATGAACGAGTATTAAACCAGTCAAGTTTGGCTGAGCGGCAACATACTTTTTTATTAATTGAAAAGCCACACAAAATAGGCTTCAAGTAGGAACTAATTAATCAAAGGTTTCATTGATTCCATTTATTTAATCGATTAAAGTAACAACATGGCTACATAGCATCCACACCGATACATCAGTAACACATTGCAAGAAGGGCATGGCTTGAATTCTTCATTACATCTACAGTAACAAAATAAAGATACTTCTATAGCAGTGAATAATTTAGCATTTTAAATGCTATAACTGTACATATATTAGGTATCTTCATAATGAGGTGTGGTGTTCAAATCCTGTCACTGAACTCCTAACCTTCTCTGACACATTGTCAGAAAATGATTACACCTATCTGTAACCCCCTCTACTGCCCCAGAGAAGTACAGCTCTGGAAATCCTCCACACAACTAGGGCTTATCCCGCGCATCAGTGTTTGGTAAGGAGCGCACTAACCGACAGATCTCAGAGAATCAAGAGGGAGGAAAAGAAGCTGGTTCTACATAGGACACGCAATGGGAACACTAGATAGAGATATCACCGGAACGTCCTGTCACTGGAATCCACGGGACACAACATAGAGGGGGGTCTAACTAAACACACAGTTACAAGACATAGAGGGGGGTCTAACTAAACACACAGTTACAAGACATAGAGGGGGGTCTAACTAAACACACAGTTACAAGACATAGAGGGGGGTCTAACTAAACACACAGTTACAAGACATAGAGGGGGGTCTAACTAAACACACAGTTACAAGACATAGAGGGGGGTCTAACTAAACACACAGTTACAAGACATAGAGGGGGGGTCTAACTAAACACACAGTTACAAGACATAGAGGGGGGTCTAACTAAACACACAGTTACAAGACATAGAGGGGGGTCTAACTAAACACACAGTTACAAGACATAGAGGGGGGTCTAACTAAACACACAGTTACAAGACATAGAGGGGGGTCTAACTAAACACACAGTTACAAGACATAGAGGGGGGTCTAACTAAACACACAGTTACAAGACATAGAGGGGGGGTCTAACTAAACACACAGTTACAAGACATAGAGGGGGGTCTAACTAAACACACAGTTACAAGACATAGAGGGGGGTCTAACTAAACACACAGTTACAAGACATAGAGGGGGGTCTAACTAAACACACAGTTACAAGACATAGAGGGGGGTCTAACTAAACACACAGTTACAAGACATAGAGGGGGGTCTAACTAAACACACAGTTACAAGACATAGAGGGGGGTCTAACTAAACACACAGTTACAAGACATAGAGGGGGGTCTAACTAAACACACAGTTACAAGACATAGAGGGGGGTCTAACTAAACACACAGTTACAAGACATAGAGGGGGGTCTAACTAAACACACAGTTACAAGACATAGAGGGGGGTCTAACTAAACACACAGTTACAAGACATAGAGGGGGGTCTAACTAAACACACAGTTACAAGACATAGAGGGGGGTCTAACTAAACACACAGTTACAAGACATAGAGGGGGGTCTAACTAAACACACAGTTACAAGACATAGAGGGGGGCATGACATGGGGAGGGCAAGGAAGGAGCTGCCGGAGATGTCGAAAGATAGTTCGTCCTTGGTGTCGGTTGAGGGTCGGTGCTCCAGAAGAGGATAACATACAGAAGTGGATAACATACAGAAGTGGATAACATACAGAAGTGGATAACATACAGAAGAGGATAACATACAGAAGATGATAACATACAGAAGTGGATAACATACAGAAGAGGATAACATACAGAAGATGATAACATACAGAAGCGGATAACATACAGAAGAGGATAACATACACAAGAGGATAACATACAGAAGAGGATAACATTCTGAAGAGGATAACATACAGAAGAGGATAACATACAGAAGAGGATAACATACAGAAGAGGATAACATACAGAAGATGATAACATACAGATGAGGATAACATACAGAAGAGGATAACATACAGAAGAGGATAACATACAGAAGATGATAACATACAGATGAGGATAACATACAGAAGAGGATAACATACAGAAGAGGATAACATACAGAAGATGATAACATACAGATGAGGATAACATACAGAAGAGGATAACATACAGAAGAGGATAACATTCTGAAGAGGATAACATACAGAAGAGGATAACATACAGAAGAGGATAACATACAGAAGATGATAACATACAGAAGAGGATAACATACAGAAGAGGATAACATACAGATGAGGATAACACACAGAAGAAGATAACATACAGAAGAGGATAACATACAAAAGAGGATAGCATTCAGAAGAGGATAACATTCAGAAGAAGATAACATACAGAAGAGGATAACATAAAAATGATGATAGCATACAGAAGAGGATAACATACAAAAGAGGATAACATACAGAAGAGGATAACATTCAGAAGAAGATAACATACAGAAGAGGATAACATACAGAAGAGGATAACATACAGAAGAGGATAACATACAAAAGAGGATAGCATACAGAAGAGGATGACATACAGAAGAGGATACCATTCTGAAGATGATAACGTACAGAAGAAGATAACATACAAAAGATGATAGCAAACAGAAGAGGATAACATACAGAAGAGGATAACATTCAGAAGAGGATAACATACAAAAGATGATAGCATACAGAAGAGGATAACATACAGAAGTGGATACAGAAGAGGATAACATACAGAAGAGGATAACATACAGAAGAGGATAACATACAGAAGTGGATAACATACAAAAGAGGATAACATACAGAAGAGGATAACATATAGAAGAGAATAACATACAAAAGACGAAGGGTGAATATTGGGCAAGGACAACAGTGCTGTACAACGACCGTGCCACTGTGTTCTCGCAGCCACCTGTTTGTTGTGTAAGATTGTCCCAACCTTCAACTGTCACTCTCATGACGTTGTTTGCTGGGGTTCCATGACATCACCTGACAAGATGATAGCTGACCTCACCTGACAGGATGATAGCTGACCTCACCTTACAGGATGATAGCTGACCTCACAACCTAGGTCAGCCCACCAGCCTTGACAACTGTCTTATTATTTGGCTTCTTTCTTTTCTCTCCTCAATCATCTGTCAATGTGCATTTCTCTCTCTCTCTCTCTCTCTCTCTCTCTCTCTCTCTCTCGCTCTCTCTCGCTCTCTCTCTCTCTCTCTCTCTCTCTCTCTCTCTCTCTCTCTCTCTCTCTCTCTCTCTCTCTCCCTCTATTGCCGTCAATTAAACATAAGTGAAAGAGAAAATGGCATGACACGAAGCAATGCAAAACAACAAAGTACTGGATGCCCCAGTATTGTACAAGAAAACCGAGTGCCTATGTCTTCCTCTTCTTCATATGTATTCAGACGTTAGGGTTAGGGTGCACATATATAGCGTAAATTAACATCTTATTACTTTCTTAGCTTTGAATGTCTATTATCTTATAACTTTTTTCGCTTTGAATGTTTATTATCTTATAACTCTCTTCGCTTTGAATATTTAATATCGTATGGCTGTCTTCGCCCAGTTTTTACATTCCTTTCTTAGTAAAGCTCATCTGTCCTAATCATCTGAGTATAAAGGGATACAACGGGGAGTAAGTGTAATCGTTAGGAGGTTACGCTGGAAAGTCATGAGCGCTGTCGGGTAAGGATTCGACCCTGCTCTTGTCGTCCACTAAGCGAGGCACAGACTGGCCACCCATTCCTTGGTCGTATTCAGGCCGCCACAAGATAGTGCTAGCACTTCCCACAGTCATGGCTGACTCCTGCTGTAGGGACTGTGTGGTTTAATCCAGCGACGTGCACATCCAGGGAATGTGCTTCCTGTTGGCTAAACGCGGACATGACAAGTGACGCCATCTTCATACGAATACTACTTCAGGTTCGCGTAGAGAAACAGCCGATTTAGGTAACGTGTCAGCTGACATGCGGGTCTAGTTTATACGACCCTGTCACCAGCCACATCCGAAAATGAATCCAGTGCACTTGTAGAGCGATTTGGAAAACGGTGTCACAGAAATGATATGAAGTCTCTTATCCATATAATACTCAGATGGGCAGAGTCGCACAGAATACCTGTCATATTATTGTAACAGCTGTAACGACAGCGATGAGGAACTGCAAGTGGTATGTGTATATACCACACGGCCTTCCTTGTTTCTATGGTTATGTTACTGTAACAATATAGGTTGTATACACACACACGCTCGACGTCAGGTTACTCTCACAATTGGAAATGTAAACAAATATAATTGCTTCTCAGGAGCTCTTCGACATGTAGGCACAGAATTCTGAAAGCAGAAACACGAAAACACAGATAACACAAGTTACAGAGGTGTTTATTTAATCACCAGCTATTCTACAGTAACAGTGTAATGTATGTTGACAAATAGTTACACCTACAGTGATGCGCCCCTGGGTTTACAGATTTCTTCTTCTCCTTCTTCTTTGCCTCTGTCTGTCTGTCTGTCTGTCTGTCTGTCTGTCTGTCTTTCTTTCTTTCTTTCTTTCTTCTTCTCATTCTTCTTCTTCTAGGGCATCAACCTACGTATTATGTTGTTATTTGATACAATGAAGGAAGTGAACATGTCCAATAAGATGAATCATGAACTACAAATTAATATCCCTATAGTTTATGATACAAGGAAGGATGATATCCTTATGGTATGAGATACAGAAAACGAAGTGAAAACGTCGAGTCGTGGACTACAGAAGGTATGCTTAAGGTATGTGATGTAAGGATGGCGGTGAGAACGTGAAAAATGACCACCAGTTAATAAGCATATCAATATAGCAACAGAATGAAATATATTAGAGGGAAATGCAATAAATGTAGGGGGAGAAGGAGACAAGCAGAAGAAGAAAACTTAGAAGAGGAGGAGGGTGAATACTAAATAACATTATCAATAAAAATAATAATTAAATGGACACTTCTTTGATTGTTCTTCTAAGCAAGCATTCCCACCACAATTACCACAGAATGTTGATGTTTTTGTCTACATTACTTCTGACAGATTTCCACCACTCAGTCTTATGTTTTCTTACATTATATGTGGACACTTTTGTTATCATGTCTTGACGATTGTTCATATCTGTGCCAGGAAAGCTCCTAATGTATGTCCTATTGATACTTGACTAAAAGGTTTCTAGGTGCGATAGTGGGGTCGCTTTGTCCGTTTTTGGTATCTGTTCGGAACCTGTCATGTGTCTCTTACTGAGAAATTATTCTGGAGAAAGGTTTTAGAACAACTAAGGTACAGAAAACAATAAAACATTTACAGACATTCAAACATCATATACCACAGTCAATCAAATCTAGCAAGTGTGTCGTCGTCTGAACGACAGATCGTTGTATGGTTTCGCTACCATCAAATTGTATCTTCCCGTTGAGACAAAACACCTTGTGCATATCTATTAAACAATCTGATTGTATTTTAGCAACGGAACAGTGAATCTGTCAACTAACTATTAGATGCGTAGATAAGTGAATATGTCCACTGACTATTAGACTTCAACATGTAGGCAACTATTAGACTTCAACTTGTAGGCGACTGACTATTAGACTTTTAAATGTAGGCACCTGACAGTTAGACATGAACATGTAGGCAACTGACTATTTGACTTCAACATGTAGGCAACTGACTGTTAGACTTCAACATATTGGCAACTATTAGACTTCAACATGTAGGCAACTGACTATTAGACTTCAACATATTGGCAACTATTAGACTTCAAGATGTAGGCAACTGACTATTAGACTTCAACATGTAGGCAAATGACTATTAGACTTCAACATGTAGGCAACCGACTATTAGACTTCAACATGTAGGCAACTGACTATTAGACTTCAACATGTAGGCAACTGACTATTATACTTCAACATATTGGCTACTATTAGACTTCAACATATAGGCAACTGACTATTAGACTTCAACATATTGGCAACTATTAGACTTAAAGATGCAGGCAACTGACTATTAGACTTCAACATGTAGGCAACTGACTATTAGACTTCAACATATTGGCACCTATTAGACTTCAACATGTAGGCAACTGACTATTAGACTTCAACATATTGGTAATTATTAGACTTCAACATGTAGGCAACTGACTATTAGACTTTAACATGTAGGCAACTGACTATTAGACATGAACATGTAGGCAACTGACAATTAGACTTCAACATGTAGACAACTGACTATTAGACTTAAACATGTAGGCAACTGACTATTAGGCTTAAACATGTAGGCAACTGACTATTAGACTTCAACATGTAGGCAACTGACTATTAGACTTCAACATATTGACAACTATTAGACTTCAAGATGTAGGCAACTGACTATTAGACTTCAACATATTGGCAACTATTAGACTTAAAGATGTAGGCAACTGACTATTAGACTTCAACATGTAGGCAACTGACTATTAGACTTCAACATATTGGCAACTATTAGACTTCAATATGTAGGCAACTGACTATTATACTTCAACATGTAGGCGACTGACTATTAGTGTTCAAAATTTAGGCAACTATTAGACTTCAACATGTAGGCAACTGACTGTTAGACTTAAACATGTAGGCAACTGACTATTAGGCATGAACATGTAGGCAACTGACTATTAGGCATGAACATGTAGGCAACTGACAATTAGACTTTAACATGTAGGCAACTGACTATTAGGCATGAACATGTAGGCAACTGACTATTAGACTTCATGTAGGCAACTGACTATTAGACTCCAACATGTAGGCAACTGACTATTAGACTTCATCATGTAGGCAACCGACTATTAGACTTCAATATGTAGGCAACCGACTATTAGACTTCAACATGTAGGCAACTAACTATTAGACTTTAACATATTGGCAACTATTAGAGTTCAAGATGTAGGCAACTGACTATTAGACTTCAACATGTAGGCAACTGACTATAAAGACTTCAACATATTGGCAACTATTAGACTTCAAGATGTAGGCAACTGACTTTTAGACTTCAACATGTAGGCAACTGACTATTAGGCATGAACATGTAGGCAACTGACAATTAGACTTTAACATGTAGGCAACTGACTATTAGGCATGAACATGTAGGCAACTGACTATTAGACTTCATGTAGTCAACTGACTATTAGACTTCAACATGTAGGCAACTGACTATTAGACTTCAACATGTAGGCAACAGACTATTAGACTTCAACATGTAGGCAACTGACTATTAGACTTCAACATGTAGGCAACTAACTATTAGACTTTAACATGTAGGCAACTATTAGACTTCAACTTGTAGGCGACTGACTATAAGACTTTTAAATGTAGGCACCTGGCAATTAGACATGAACATGTAGGCAACTGACTATTAGGTTTCAACATGTAGGCAACTGACTATTAGACTTCATGTAGGCAACTGACTATTAGACATGAACATGTAGGCAACTGACTATTAGACTTCAACGTGTAGGCAACTGACTATTAGACTTAAACGTGTAGGAAACTGACTATTAGACTTCAACGTGTAGGCAACTGACTATTAGAGTTCAAGATGTAGGCAACTATTCGACTTTAACATGTAGGCAACTGTCAATTAGACTTTAACATGTAGGCAACTGACTATTAGACTTCATATAGGCAACTGACTATTAGACTTCAACATGTAGGGAACTGACTATTAGACTTCAACATGTAGGCAACTGACTATTAGACTTCAACATTTAGGCAACTATTGACTTCAACATGCAGGCAATTTACTATTAGATTTCAACATGTAGGCAACTATTAGACTTCAACATGTAGGCAACTATTAGACTTCAACATGTAGGCAACTGACTATTAGACTTCAAAATGTAGGCAACAGACAATTAGACATGAACATGTAGGCAACTATTAGACTTTTACATGTAGGCAACTGACTATTAGACTTCAACATGTAGGCAACTGACTATTAGACTTCAACATTTAGGCAACTATTAGACTTCAACATGTAGGCAACTGACTATTAGACTTCAACATGTAGGCAACTGACTATTAGACTTAAACATGTAGGCAACTATTAGACTTCAACATGTAGGCAACTGACAATTAGACTTTAACATGTAGACAACTATTAGACTTCAACATGTAGGCAACTGACAATTAGACTTCAACATGTAGACAGCTGACTATTAGACTTCAACATGTAGGCAACTGACTATTAGACTTCAACATGTAGGCAACAGACTATTAGACTTCAACATGTAGGCAACCGACTATTAGACTTCAACATGTAGGCAACTAACTATTAGACTTTAACATGTAGGCAACTATTAGACTTCAACTTGTAGGCGACTGACTATTAGACTTTTAAATGTAGGCACCTGACAATTAGACATGAACATGTAGGCAACTGACTATTAGACTTCAACGTGTAGGCAACTGACTATTAGACTTAAACATGTAGGCAACTGACTATTAGAGTTCAAAATGTAGGCAACTATTAGACTTCAACATGTAGGCAACTGTCAATTAGACTTTAACATGTAGGCAACTGACTATTAGACTTCATGTAGGCAACTGACTATTAGACTTCAACATGTAGGCAACTGACTATTAGACTTCAACATGTAGGCAACTGACTATTAGACTTCAACATGTAGGCAACTGACTATTAGACATGAATATGTAGGGAACTGACTATTAGACTTCAACATGTAGGCAACTGACTATTAGACTTCAACATTTAGGCAACTATAGACTTCAACATGTAGGCAAATGTATATTAGACTTCAACATGTAGGCAACTATTAGACTTCAACATGTAGGCAACTATTAGACTTCAACATGTAGGCAACTGACTATTAGACTTTAAAATGTAGGCAACAGACAATTAGACATGAACATGTAGTCAACTATTAGACTTATACATGTAGGCAACTGACTATTAGACTTTAACATGTAGGCAACTGACTATTAGACTTCAACATTTAGGCAACTATTAGACTTCAACATGTAGGCAACTGACTATTAGACTTCAACATGTAGGCAACTGACTATTAGACTTAAACATGTAGGCAACTATTAGACTTCAACATGTAGGCAACTGAATATTAGACTTAAACATGTAGACAACTATTAGACTTCAACATGTATGCAACTATTAGACTTCAACATGTAGGCAACTGACAATTAGACTTCAACATGTAGACAGCTGACTATTAGACTTCAACATGTAGGCAACTGACTATTAGACATGAACATGTAGGCAACTTACTATTAGGCATGAACCTGCAGGGAACTAACTATTAGACTTCAACATGTAGGCAACTGACTATTAGACTTCCACATGTAGGCAACTATTAGAATTCAACATGTAGGCAACTGACTATTAGACTTCAACATGTAGGCAACTGACTATTAGACTTCAACATGTAGGTAACTGACTATTAGACTTCAACATGTAGGTAACTGATTATTAGACTTCAGCATGTAGGCAACTGACTATTAGACTTCAACATGTAGGTAACTGACTATTAGACTTCAACATGTAGGTAACTGGCTATTAGATATCAGCATGTAGGCAACTAACTATTAGACTTAGAGTTGTGGATACCATTGTTTCCCGCCGTGTTTGTTTTGTCTCTTTCGTCTCTATCAGAAATGCCATGTCGGCAACATGAAATATTAGAAATGCAATCTGTAAGCCGGTCTGTATGCTGGTCAAAGACTTGCGAACGCGGTTCGTGAGCCGCTTACCAGGCGTTCGAAACGCAGCCGCGATCGATTTGTGCAGCAGACCGTGTCGCGTTGTGTTATAGCATGTTTGTATGGAAAGCAATGAATGACAAACTACTCAACGTAAAACTTGCCTAGTACATCAACAGCAGCTGAAAAATGCTGGTGTTGACTGCAACGTCCTGTAATGGATATGCAACACTTTTTTTTTAAATCTTTAAGGATTGCATAACGTAACTGATAGCCGGTAGATAATCAAGAGGACAATCAAACATCTCGCAGAGAGAAAGGCAGAGAAGAATTGTAAAAGATAGGCAGATAAACATACGGATTGATGAACGACTTAGTAGTTGATAGCCAGTTCGATGTATACGATGTTAGGTAGATGATAATTAGAGAATAAGAAGTAATGTAACAAGGCTAATGGTTCTTTAACCATTCATACGCGGCTTGTGATGATAGTCAAACGCCGTCAGGTGGCGCAGCGCGCGGGCTGTCATACTGAGCAATGTAAATTATAGCTAATACACGTCGACACGAACACACGTACTTGTCCACTAATCGGCAATAATAGGACAGACCTAGATAGTATATGCTCGTTAGTGAATACCAGTATTGCTTAGACTTACTGTTAACTCACCTAACAAAGTAATTGTAACTGTATGTTCATACCTTGAAAATCAATTTTCCCATCCGCATTTGTATCAGCCTCGTTCATAATTTCCATGATTTGCTCATCGGACAGTTTGCCATCTGAGAAACATTACAGTTTCTAGAATTAACACACTTCTTCAGCCAAATACCGTTGTTATCATCAAATATACTTATCATTAAATACATTTGTTATCATCAAATACAGTTGTTATCATCAAATACAATTGTTAGCCAGGCATAGAAATAAATTACGAACGGACAGAAGGATAGACAGTGAGAGACACAAAAGGGTGGATGGAAAGACAGACAGTCATACAAAAGGCCGGACTAACGGACAGAACGTCAGACAGACAAAAGGGCTGACGGATGGAACGATAGTCAGATAGATAAAATGACAAACTGATAGAAAGTCAGACAAGAGGGTAGATTACCAGACGGACGAACAGACAAACTGTCAGACAGATGAAAGGACGAACGGACAGACAAACAAAAGAACTGCCAGACGGACAATCGCTTGGGGATGTTAATTACAAGTACCTCTGAAGTCGGAGTGGGCTCGCCTGAATGGCGAGGGACATCAGTAAAAGGCAAAGCAAGCCCACACGCAAAATTCAGTCCCTCACTACTTTAAACAGTGTGTAAGGACTACGCTTCAGTTTAAGCGAGCGAACAAAAAAGAAAAGACAGAAAAGACAGAAAGACAGAAAAAAATATTCACAGACAGGTAATAAAGGACAGACGAACAGAAAATTAGAGAGACAGAAAGATAGACGGACAGTCAGACAGAGAAAGGTACTGAGAAACAGACAGTTGGATAGCTAAAAGAACGAACAGAGGAAATTAAGACAGACAAAAGCACGGAAAGACGGACGAACAGACAATCATACAGACAAATGCACAGACAGACAGAGAAGCAGAAGTCAAGTAAACCACCCGGCGTGTAGAAGCAGGAATATATAAGAAGTGTAGAAGAAGGAATATATAAGAAGTCTAGAAGTAGGAATATATAAGAAGTGTAGAAGTACGATATCCTCACCCATGGTGGCCATAAATGTTTTGAACTCTTGTATTCCAATGTACCCGTTGTGATCTTTATCAAACATCTCGAAGGCGTCCTTCATCTCCGACCCAAACTCCTCCTCTGCGGATCTGTGCAGGTTGTTGTCAATCACGTACTTCTCAAAGTCTGCGAACTCGATGGCACCACTACCTAAAATGTCAGTAACATAGCCGGTTAAACGAATTCTGGCAAAAAAAAA
>JACEFZ010008300.1:0-22855 GCA_014155875.1 Cepaea nemoralis
GTAAAATATATATATATATACAGGACATCTTGTGTGAGACAATATTACATCATCAATGTATGGAGCTGATAGATAGATACAGGACATCTTGTGTGAGACAACATTACATCATCAATGTATGGAGCTGGTAGATATATATATACAGGACATCTTGTGTGAGACAATATTACATCATCAATGTATGGAGCTGATAGATAGATACAGGACATCTTGTGTGAGACTATACTACACCATCAATGTATGGAGCTGGTAGATATATATATATATACAGGACATCTTGTGTGAGACAACATTACACCATCAAATCAAATCAAATCAAATCAACTCAACTTTATTAGGGTCACAAATTGGGCGCGCAGGCCCGTCTTACATTCGGCCCTTCCAATCACTCGTCTTTCGTTCATCAAGAGCATTATACATTTACGTAGGAAGAAAAATAAACATTGTGAAATGAATGTTGTAAACATAAACAAGGCTAATTACCATGTTATGAAGCCCATCTCCCACCTATCCATACATCACCCCACCCACACAACACCCCCACCTACCCCCACACACGCGCACCAAGGGACACATACACAACCCCACCTACCGACACACACGCACACCAAGGGACACATACATACCCCACCAACCGACCCATCCCCCTCCCGCACATCCCCCACCCACACACACTGCCTTCACCTGATCCCCCAACCAAAACACACTCGCCACCCACAAACATTCCCCCACCAACCCACACATCCCACGCCCATCCACATCCTACCCCACACATCCTCTCCCCACCCACACCTCAAACCACCCATTCCCCAGCCACATCTCCATCGACAACATATTCCCCACCCACACACACAATCCCCCACCAACCCACACATCGCACATCCACTCACACATCCCCAAACCATACACACACATCCCCACCAACTGACATGTCCCTACCCCCCCCCCCACACACACACATCTCCCTAACCACCCATACATCCCCAATCCACTCACACACACCCCACCACCCACACATACAACTTCCACCCACCCACACATGCCTTAACCTAATCCCCCACCACACAATCCCCCACCCGCACATCACATACACCCCCTACCACGCACTACTCCCGTCCCACGCACCACACACACACATATCCCTCACCAACACATCCCCACTTACACACCACACACATATCCCCCACCCAGATACCACACAATATTCCCACCCACACCCACACAGATACCCTTACCCATCCACCCCACATACCCCCACTCACACACCACAAAAATACCCCGCCCACACACACATACCTCACCCACACAATATCACCAACCAACACACCACACACCTCTCCCCACCCACACACGCATTCCCTACCCGTCCACCAACACACACTCACTCACGCATACATCCTCCACTACGCACCCACACACCCCCACTCCCAACCAAACATCTTTCGGTCACAATACCCCTACCCCCACACACATCCTCCACCCACTCACACATCCCACCCCGACACATACAACTCCCTCACCCACCTACACATCCCTAAGCCACTCACGCACCCCCACCCACACATTCCCCATCCACATACACACATCTCCCACCCACACTCCCCCACATACTTCCCCCAACCACCACAATCCCCTGCTCACCCACACATATACCCCACCCATACGCACATTCCCCACACCCATCACACACATCCCCCACACCACACACTATCCTCCACCCATACCACCACAAACATACCCTCCACCCACACATCATTCACACATCCCCCACCAACACACCGCACATATATCTCAAACCCACACACCATACACTTCTCCCCACCCGCCCTTCCATCCCAAATCCACCCAACACAATCCCCTACCCACACAACCCCGCCTCCCACACATACTTCCTCAAACCATCCACACATCTCCACCCACATAAACACACATCCCCTGCATCCGTCCCATACACATATCCTCCACCCATACACACATCCCCCACACCCATTCCAACACCCCTACTTTCACCCCCACACATCCATCCACACATCCCACCAACACCCACAAATACCACTACCCACCAAAACCCACACACCCTAACCCTTCCAAATGCATACCCCCACCCACACACACCCCACCCACACATATCCCCACACTCACACACATCCTCCACATACACTCACACTTCCTCACATCTAGACACATACAAAATGTCTCACGTTAGTATTGAAACTAGTATGAACAAACTCCCACACTTTACTCACACACATACACTGACACTTGTCATGAGCAGTCTCATAAAAATGTTAAACATGGAGAAAAATGTGTACATAAAATGTATGTGACGTAAAAATAGTGATGCTCTCTCTCTCTCTCTCTCTCTCTCTCTCTCTCTCTCTCTCTCTCTCTCTCTCTCTCTCTCTCTCTCTCTCTCTCTCTCTCTCTCTCTCACACACACACACACACACACACATTCACTCTCACGCTCACACATTCACTCTTCCGCTCATTCATTCATTCTCACGCATTCACTCTCCCGCTCATTCACTCTCACGCTCACTCATTCACTCTCCCGCTCACTCATTCACTTTCCCGTTCACTCATTCACTCTCCCGCTCACTCATTCACTCTCCCACTCACTCATTCACTCTCACGCTCACTCGTTCTGTCTCTCATTCACACTCACTCAAACTACAGTAATGAACATGAGTTTATATTATGCATGATAAAATCAAATGGTATTTAACTGATAATATGACAGATGAGAATACACAAACATATGGATTCGCGTGTTACATAACATCCGTGTTACATGACATGCATCTGCTCAGCTCTCTCTCTCTCTCTATCTCTCTCTCTCTCTGTATTCTTTCATATACACACACTCACACGCATGCGCGCGCTCACACACACACACACTAACACATCAACTCTCCCACTGTCTCACTCTCTAACACACAATCCTTCACACACACACACACACTCACTCTCTCAATCACACTCTCTCACACATACACATGAACGCATGCACGCACGCATACACTCCCTCACTCACTCTCACACATACACGTACGAATGCATGCACTGACACATTCCCCCACCATTTCTCGCTCAATCACTCTCTCCACACACACGCATGCACGTGCGCACACACGCATTCACTCTCTCCCTTTCACTGACACCCACTTTCTCTCTCTCTCTCTCTCTCTCTCTCTCTCTCTCTCTCTCTCTCTCTCTCTCTCTCTCTCTCTCTCTCTCTCTCTCCCACACGCACACACATATATAGTGAACAATTATAGTTAAACAATTATAATGAACAATTATACTGATCAATTATACCAGTAAATGAATTATGGTGGCATATAGTCGGTATGGATTAAGTATTGAAAGAGTTTTCGGTTAAATGTGTAGGGACTCATTGGAGTTTTCAGATCTGGAGGCAGATCATTCCATAAGTGAGCACCAGAATAGGCGAAACATGTTTTGTATAGGTCCAATCTAGGCTTTGAGACATGTAACAAATTTAGGCGCTTGCTGTTCATTGCATTAGATTGAATCAGAAGAAGATATCAGAATCACAGAAGATACTCTGGGGTATTTTGAGATATAATTTTATTCACTAATTTGGCTTTGTTGAAAAGGAAGCGCTTTTGTAGTGGTAGAAGTCTTAGATGACTGTACAAATTATTACTTTCAACGTGCTTTATGTCAGAAACCAGACGAATAGCGCGGTTTTGTAGAGAACATAGTCGTTTTAAATTAGATTTAGGGCAACCATCCCAAACTGTGGAACAGTAATCGAGATGTGATTGGATATAGCATGTATAGAATATTTTTCGTGTGCTTTCGTCCAGGAAGTGCTGAATGTTAGCAAGTTGGTAAACTTTTTGTGCTATTTTCTTGGTAAGAGCGTGAACATGAGAGCTCCAGTTCAAATGGCTGTCTATTAAAAGCCCTAGTGTTTTATGTTCAGTCACATTAACTATAGGTAACGTGCCCATGCGGAGTTCGAGCGGTGATCCAGTTATGGCTAGTGTCTGTAGTTTTTGTCTGGTCGTTATTAGCATGGATTTGGTTTTGTCGATGTTAATTTGCATGCGGTTTTCATTGCTCCATCTAGTAAGATTATCAAGTTCCTTTTGTAATGAATTCTCTAATTCACTACGGTTTTCTTGACTAGTATATATAGTACAGTCGTCTGCGAATAGATCACAAGTTGTATTGATATATAAAGGAAGATCATTAATATAAACTGCAAAAAGCAGCGGACCTAGTATTGAGCCCTGAGGCACACCAATATTAAGCTGTGTGGGTCTTGATAGACAGTTGTTGAAGGACACGACTTGTTGCCTGTCGGATAGAAATGACGTAATTATGTTCACCATGTTGATGCTTGTCTTCATTTGCTTTAGTTTTCTAATTAAAATATCGTGATCTACCATATCAAAAGCTTTTTTAAAGTCTACAAACACCGCTCCACAAATTCTACCGTTGTTGATGTTTAAGTGCCAGTTATCGGTCATTTTTGTTAGAGCACTATGGCAAGAATATTTAGGTCGAAACCCAGATTGACTGTTAATTATTAGATCATTGTTAATTAAATGGTGTAACGTTATTTTATGAATGTATTTTTCTAGTGGTTTTGATAGCGATGATAGTAAGGAAATAGGTCTATAATTACCCAAAACGCTATTATCGATTGAGCATTTTTAATAAGCGGAAACACTTTAGCAATTTTAAATGCAGATGGAAAGTAGTTTTTGGCCAGGCACTGGTTATATATGAACGTTAAGGACTCGCTAATGACTGGTGCAGCACAACGAAGAATTCTATTACTGATACCATCTAGGCCGTGTGAGTTTGTTGATTTGAGGTTCAAGAGATATTTATAAACGTCTGCAACAGACATTAAAGGAATCTCAGCGGGAATAATTCTGGCTCACTTCTCCTCACAGAATGATGCCAGTGAACTTAAATTACACGATGAGTCTGGTATTGAAGACTTTAGATTCTCTATTTCTGATTGAAAGAACCAACTGAATTCATCGCATGTTATAGAATTTGGTATTGCTGATTCTGTAGGGCGTTTCTTATTGGTTAGCAAGTTAATCGCCTTCCATATATGTGTACTGTTTGAATTATCTACAATCAAATTTTTAAAATGATCTTTTTTTATCCTACGAATTTCATATTTAACTTTATTCCTTAGTCTGCGGTAATTGATGAGGTCTTTATTTTTGTGTGCTGTATCTCGCTCTCTCATGATTTCCAGCACTTCTCTAGTGACCCATGGGGATTTATGTTGATTTTTGACTCGAACTTCTTTGATTGGCACGTGTTTATCGTGCCATTATTTCTTCACCATTAATGTATGGAGCTGGTAGATATATATATACAGGACATCTTGTGTGAGACAATATTACATCATCAATGTATGGATCTGGTAGACAGATACAGGACTTCTTGTTATCGACAATATTACATCATCAATGTATGGACCGGTAGATAGGTACAGGACATCTTATTGAGATAATATTATATAAGTGTATAGAGCTGGTAGGTAGATACAGGACATCTTGTGTGAGACATTACATCATACATTTGTCGAGCTGGGAGATAGATACAGGACATCTTGTGTGAGACAGCATTACATCAATGCATGCCAAAGATTACATGTGTGTTTGTTCATGAACTGTCTTAGTTGCCCTAATGGTTCCCCAATTGATATTTCTATGACAAACAGTCAGATTTGTATTTCCGCCTTCCGTGGGAGGATTGCATGGGGCCATTCAGCGACACAGAGACTGATTGTAACAGCAATGGTCAACATCTACTCAACATATGTTCGGAACATGGACTAATAATAGCAAATAGTTTTTTTCAACATCGTCGTAGCCACACCAACACCTGGTATAAATGGAATGACATAAACCAAGCATCCCAAATTGACTTTATTCTAATTAGGAAATCAGACAGAAGGCTACTATTAGATTCAAGAGCACTCCCAAATACAGATGTTGATACTGATCACAAACCAGTCATAATAAAGAAGATTTCACCACACAGGAAAATAAGAAACAAAAAGGTAACAACACATGTCATCAATTATAGGAGGTTGCAGGAAAATACGGTTAAAGACGAATTCAATCAAGAAATCCAAAACCTACATAAGAACATCCCTGATGACCACTCAAGCGTAGATAAGGAATGGACATGTTTCAAGGCTGCCATGCTCGACACACTGAAAAATAAATGTGGAACAAAGAAAGTAGGGCAAGACAAAAGATTAAGAACAGCCTGGTGGAACAACGAAGTTAAAGATAGCATATTCAAAAAGAAGGTAGCATTCAAAAAGTGGATCACAACTAAATCTGAACAGGACTATATTACTTATAGAATAGCACGACGTAATGCCAAACGAACAATTAGAGCATCTAAAGATGAATCCTGGAGAATATACGGTGAACAGATGGCGACCCTTAGCAAAGACTGCCCAAGAGAATTTTATAAACGTGTCACCACAATGAGAAACAGAGATGCATGTTACAACCCAACCACCATCATAAACAGCAAAAGAGGTATACCAATATTTAATCCACAACAAAGACTAGCAAGATGGGCAGAATACTTTCAAGAACTACTTAAACCCACAGATAACATAGAGAACCTCACTTTTGTGCCTAAACGCCAGGGACAGCAAGAACCAAATTTCATACCTACAGAAGTCAAAGCAGTTATACAGAAAAGTCCTAAGAACAAATCACCAGGTCCAGATGGAATAACCACAGAAGCTATTCAGGCCTGTGGGGAAACAGGAGTTAAATGGCTAACAAGACTTTTTAATATAGCATGGGAAGAAAGAAAAGTCCCAGATGATTGGCAACAGGCAATAATAGTACCAATATGGAAAAAGAAAGGCAATATGAGAGAGTGCGAAACATACAGAGGTATATCACTCCTAAGCCATATAGGGAAAATGTATGCAAAACTTTTGGAACAAAGAGCTAGACCAACAGTTGAACAACAGTTAAGCAAAGCACAATTCGGTTTTCGGAAAGGTAAAAGTTGCACTGATGCATTATTTACACTTAGACAAATTTGTGAAAAAACTATTGAATATAGTGACCAGCAGAATATTGTGTTTGTAGATCAGGAAAAGGCTTTTGATAGAGTAGACAGATACAAATTATGGACCATCCTTGAAGACTATGGGATAGAAGGGCAACTGCTAGAAAACATCATAGCCATGTACCACTCGAGCCAAAGTGCAGTAAGAACACAGGAAGGTATATCAGATATGTTCACAGTCAATACAGGAGTGAGGCAGGGATGTGTGCTCTCTCCCCTGCTATTCAATATCTACATGGACAGAATTTCCAAAGAAGCAAGTCTCGACAGACCAGATTCAGAAAATTTAGACCTCTTTACTCCAGATGAAACAACTGACCCACAGGGAATAAATGAACTTCTATTTGCAGATGATCAGTGCCTGTTTTACAGCGATGAGGGCAGACTACAAAATCATATTACTAATCTGAGTTCAACCTGCAGCAGATACAATATGAGTATAAACACAGCCAAAACCGAAGTAATGCAAGTTAACAGATCGCCGGGCCCACTAAGTATACAGATAAATAACACAACTCTGAAACAAGTTAAAGAATTCAAATACCTTGGAAGTATGATCACAGAAGATGGCAGATTGGACAGAGAAATTGAAATCAGATGTCAAAAAGCTAGTGCACTTACATATCAACTATCACCCTTACTGAAACATCCAAATATACCCATGTCCGCAAAACGACAGATAATAAACAGCATATTCACACCAACCCTATGCTACCAATCTCAAACCTGGACTTTATCCAAATTACACCTTCGCAAAATCAACACCTGCGAAATGAGATGCCTGAGGAGAGCTGCCAACTTAACAATCCGAGACCGAGTAAGAAATGCTACTATCAGACAGACTGTGGGATCAACGCCTGTCAACAACTCAACTGACAGGCACTATCGGATACTTCTCCCACACCAAACAAGAAAACTTGCAAGTCGTGTGCGAGGAAAATAACTGGTACATTTTATTGCCGTTGGCTCGCTACAAGCAGGTAACAGTCGCTAGTAAACACACAACATAAAGCCACAAAAATTATCTATCACTAGTTGCTAATGCCTATGCTAACTCTTTATCTATTTAGTGAAACACAAAACCCCTATCGCTACTCTAACGAGGTGCACACTACAAGTCCTGTCCTCCCGTCTGCCGTTCTTTCATCCCGTGGTCACACACCACGCGGATCGACCTTGACCTTGGTGCGTGTTGCCTCACATGGCACGCTGATCGCAGACGTGGTATGTTGAGTGGATACTCAACTTCTCCGTGGCTACCACGAGGCGTGATGCTCTCGTGATTAGAGTGCTAACTCTCTGAACAACGCCTGCGTGTCTCATGAGGGAATGGATAACCATCTCCCATTACCTCATCTCCCCTGCCCTTACCTCGGGCACCGTATCACCTCCTGGCCTCTTCAAGATTGACTGCTCTTCCTGGCGGAGGGGATGCGGTCGAGTCTTTG
Organism: Cepaea nemoralis; assembly: GCA_014155875.1. NCBI lineage: Eukaryota > Metazoa > Mollusca > Gastropoda > Stylommatophora > Helicidae > Cepaea > Cepaea nemoralis. Next base: position 8,559 of record JACEFZ010008300.1, read on the forward strand.
ACACACCTTGTGCCACATTTATTGACAGACAGAAGATCAAGTGGTTTGGCCATGTCATTAGAATGCAACATCAACAACTACCCTCACTGGCCTTACATCAAAGATCATCTGCGACGAGACCACGAGGACGTCCAAGAAGAAAATGGATTGACGACATCAGAGACATTGTACAACCTCACGGAATGACACTATCCAGTGCCGTCCACCGGGCGCTGGAACGCAAATTATTCCTCCCCACGACGCTTGACGGCAGAAGTGGAAGATGATGATGATGATGAACTAATATCCCCTGCACAAGGTAACGAAAATCGGTGTAATGTTTGGGCTAATTGTCATTTTTCTTCAAAAAGCGATCTTCATCGAGCCTTAGCAAGCCTGTTAAAGACCCGAACACCTGTCCCACGATGTGTAGGATATACGGTTTCACTGTGTATTAGCATAGAGAGCTATATAATGTGGAAACATAGACATTTGTAACAAACGACACAGTTAAATCTAGTAACAAGGAGACACAAATCTCTAACCTTGAACCGTTCTGTCAAGCCTGGCTAGGGTCAGCGTGTCCGGTATGTCCATATCTGAGGAAGAAATACAGTTTTCGTTAACATGTTGTTATCTATCACAGTTATCAACACCGACACCAGTTGGTTTACAGAGTTATCATGACATCTGATATTGATAACAGTGTCATATGAGACACGTCGTGTCTGTCACGTTCCGATTGGTCTCCCCCACAGATGAAATGGACACGGTCAAAATGGGTTACCCAATTGATTTATGTGTAAAACGTGTACATCATTAGAACCGACCAATCATTTCTCTTCTTTAAATGTTTGTTCACATATACTCGACACAGCTTTACGGTCCGATGTGTTTGTGTGTTTGTTATTTGACCTATGCTGGTTTAATATAAATTATGAGACCTATGGTATTATCTCAATGGTTTGATACGAATTCTGTCCGTATTCCATAGTCTATATATATAAAACAAAGTGTATGTATGTAAATATGTATGTCCTTTATTTTTTCGCTAACGGCCCATCCGATTGAGATGAAATTTTCTACACGTCTTCCTTTCATTCCAGAGCTGCCAACTGTGATATTTTATTAGTGTGAAATCGCCTGCTTACTCAGTATTATTTCATTTTTCATTAAAATTTATATATAGCGAAGGGACTTAACTCTAGAAAAAGTTATTTCAAGGGGCATAACTTTTAATAACATTGTTGTATAACTTATAGTCATATTGTCGTATCGTTTTCAAAGATTTATAAACTCTTTGTCTATAGTTATGTACCGGCATATGAGTTATAATAAATAATGATACAATCTTTAAGGCATTTTCAAAGTTTACATAAAAATAATGCATAATGCATAACATTGTAACTCATCTTTCTATACTTAAGAAGTTATCTAAAAGATGTTGAACAATATCATCGCATCTTTAGTGTTTTCCGCCATCATATCGGCACGATTCGCTTGACAGCACTTCTCAGCGCTATCAAGCCAAGACGCCTTACACATTTCAAGCAGCCTGATACCGGGGGAAAATGGCACGTCGTAATAGCACAAAGAAACAAGCAGCTTCCAAGATGCATAGTGAGAAAACCGACCAGACTGTCAAGAAGACGAACCTGCCTTTGGAGAGTCTGCATGCAAGCTGTAATAAAGTATCTGAACCTACAGTCAATGAAACTACCAATAAGAAGAGCGACGACTACCCACAGACGAACACAAAAACTTGTGAGAGGAAGGAGGACCAAGACACCAGAATCAGAAACACTGATTCAAACACAGTCAGATGGGTGGTCAAGCGGCTAAAAATGGAGCTTACTGATCAACAAATACAGAAGCAGCTGCAGGAAGAAAATCTTCACGTCAACATTTTGAAGGCAGAGCGGATTCTTACCTACTCAGAATTAAATGAGATGCTCCACACCAAGGACTGGGCGAACCCGGGCCGGGTCAGGCAGACAGACAGACAGACAGATAGATAGATAGATAGATAGATAGATAGATAGATAGATAGATAGATAGATAGATAGATAGATAGATAGATAGATAGATAGATAGATAGATAGATAGATAGATAGATAGATAGACAGACAGACAGACAGGGAGGGAGGGAGGGAGGGATAGACGGAGGGACAGACAGAGGGATGGGTCTATTAGACAGACAGACAGACAGACAGACAGACAGACAGACAGACAGACAGACAGACAGTCGGGAACGGGAACTTATATGACTACTTATATGAATTAAATGAGATGCTTCCCACCAAGGACTGGGCGAAGCCGGGCCGGGTCAGCTAGTTGTATGATAAACATGACTAATGAAGACATATTTTTTTTTTGGAGTGTATAGTTGGTCATACGTCAAAGTACACTTCTTCCTGCAGCGAGGCGCTGTCGTCATTTGGAGGTGACAGGTTCAAATCCCGGTCGGTAATTATAGCTTTCAAATTATATGTTCTGTAGTGCGTCCTCTAGTCTCTACTTCCCTCTTCTCCTTCTGTGAGCGCCAAAAGATACTATGTCAGATTAAATAGGCAAACTAAAGTAGACATAGTGTTTGATGTGAGGGACATTATGAGGGGTCATTGTAAAGGGACACTGTGAGGGAACATTGTGAAGGGGCATTATGAGGGGACCTTGTAAGGGGACATTATGAGGAAGGACACACACAGGTGACAACAAACCAACATACGAGTGAAAGGTTAGCAATACAAACAAGGGTGTGTTAACATTAATTGACAGGTTACATGGAAAGTATCGCAAGCATTGTGGTAACATAAACAGGGCGGTGTGTGTGTGTGTGTGTGTGTGTGTGTGTGTGTGTGTGTGTGTGTGTGTGTGTGTGTGTGTGTGTGTGTGTGTGTGATGTGTATTGTGTATGTGTGTTTTGTGTGAAGTATTAGGCAGATTAAGTTGAAAGTATAGTGAGACTTGTACATAGGGGTAGAGCAACTGTTAGTTAGTTAGTTAGTTGGCTGGCTGGCTGGCTGGTTGGCTGGTTGGTTGGTTGGTTGGTTGGTTGGTTGGTTAGTTAGTCGAGGTTCCAACTTCACGGCAACGGGTCGTCCCCATTATGCTCCATTCCTGTGCCATTGTGCTGAATGTACACACTCTCAACTGTCAAGTTTATGTGACTGTTTATTTAGTTAAATGAAGATTTCATTGTGACACGTGAGGGTAAGAGCATCCATTTTTGATTTTTACCAATTATTGATTCACGACAACGTGAGACTTAACTATGTGTGACTAGCAAGAGATAAGCGCCACGCACGATCTACAGAAAGGCCTGCAGTTTTATTTACTCCTTGCCTTGTCGAGCTGCCTATATTGCCAACATGTCCTCCAACTTACGATCATCAACTGTGTCAAAGCGATGTGAAAATGTAAACAAAAACAAGACGGAACAAAAGTTAGTTAGCACGCCAGCTCAGCGACTGAATCGATCATCTTCATCGCCAACATCCATCACGTTGTCTAGTGAACAATCTAGTGAACTAGTAGACACTGATGTCCAGCTGGACAAACAACACAATTCGCCAGCTCAATCTTATCAAACTATCACATCACCTTCAAAGACGCTTTCTTCGGCCGAAACACAGAGCCACAATGATTGTTGTCGTGATCTAATTCAGGCTTTGGAGACGAGGTTAAAAGATTTTATTACCAACAACACCACTAACATTATTGCGGAGTTTAAAAAAGAAAACATTCTTCTTCGAGAGGAAATCCGAATTCTTAAAGAAGAGAAGGAGACTTTTAAAACATCCATACATGCCTTGAAACTAAAGCGTGCACAGTCATTTCATAAAAGTGCACAAACAGAAAGTATCCATGGTGTTGTAGATGCGTGTGTTACCAGTGAATGTTCGTCGCATAATGACATACAGATAGTTTCTACAAGCAACAAAACCACCACTAAACCTGTAGAACGCACACCATCTATCTACCCCATCGATGTGCATGTCAGCAACAGGTTCCAGGCCTTAAGTGTAGACTCTCCAGCAGTAGACTTGGAATCACAGACCTCAGTCGTTACCACTACTGGATATCAACAACCAACGCAAGCAAGATATAATAAACAAAAACACAAGAAAGACGACAGTGACCAGTGGCAACAACAGTCCAAGCGGACACGCCAGCAGCGTGAAATAACCATAGATCATAGTGCAACACATGTCGTCATTGGAGACTCCCTGCTGAAGGGAATCTATAGTGATCGCATGTCATCTTCTGACACCGAATCAACTTCAATCTACCCTGTACCAGGCGCTGACATTGACAGGCTGACCGCTACACTGCGACGATTCCAAGTGAACGACCGAATTAGGAGAGCAACAGTCCATATTGGTGTTAATGACATAATGGATAATAAAATCATCAGCACCTCACAACTAGCTACATTGGAGGTGCTGTTGCGCAATAGATTTCCGAAATCATCTTTGTTTATTTCATCCATCATTCCACCATGTTACGGGTTCCAGCGTCGTACTGCCGATGTTGCTAATCTAACGTTATATAAATTCTGTAAAAATAATAGCATGAACTTCATAAATAACACCCCTTACTTTACGTCACCGTCCGGAGCTCCTAAGAAAAAACTATACAGGGATCAAATACATTGTTCCAAGCTAGGAAGTAGCTTCCTAGCGAAGAACATAAAATATCCCGAACGTGCACAACAACCAGCACCAGTTACAGGAGTAAACCGAACTTCACCTCCGGTAACAGCCATCTCACTGTGTTCAGAAAACACTCCTTCTCTTCCCACACCACCCTTGCCTGTACCCCAGGAACACAATGTTGTGAATAGCAACCCAAGCTCCAATCCAAATGTTGCTAAATATGATACTTTGTTTCCTACCTTGCCCCTTAAAACAGTCTCCCCCTATGATGTCAAAGGGGACACCGTTAAACAATGGTGCTGTACCGTCGATGCCTGCTTCCAATGTAGGCACTTCCAGTGACACTCATAGCAATCCCTCGCTGGACGGTAATCTACAACCCTATGAGTGGAACCGTCAACTTCAGCAGCTAATGCGATACAATCCTGCAGCCCTGCACCAAGCATTCATGATATCACTCCAGCAAAGACATTTTCCTGCCCCCTCTAACAGCCTTAACTATTTCTAAATAAAGTTTCAATATCCCTGCAATTTGTATACCACAAGCGACATCTTCCTTTTAGTTTGTAATGTTCGCTAATCACGATCAGTGGCTCAGCAAAAATGGTCTATATATAGGCCATCTCAACATCTTTCATCTGCTCAACAAATTACCTGAGCTCTCGGTAATACTGTCCAAACAGAAAGTCGTCTTAACGACAAAATAACCGACTCCGAAATCTCACTTAAGGGGTTTAAAGTAATTCGAAAAGATGCAAATCAAAATTAGAGACAGGTATTGCTGTATACATTTCCAATTCTCTCAACTGGTCCCGTAGAAGTGATCTCGAGACAGTAGAGATAGAATGTGTTTGGTTAGAGGTGAAGCCAGCCAGCCAACAGCCGTTTCTCATTGGATACCTATATAGGAATCCTTGTGCCGGGTACAGTTGGTATGACTGCTTCACTACAATGATGGATAGAGTGTTTACAGCAGGTAGAGAAGTTATGATACTAGGTGACTTCAACATAGATATTAGTAAATCCAACCAGACATGGGACGATATCATTCTTTCTTACAATTTCAAACAACTAATAAACCGTCCCACAAGGGTTACTGACACATCCTCAACTATAATTGATCATATATGTTACTTGTCCAGATAATATTATTGAATGTTCTGTTCCTGTTTGCACAGTTAGTGACCACTACCCGGTATGTTGTACATGGTCAAGAATTGGGTTCAAACCTCTTAAACATAAACATGTAATTTCAAATTTAGGAATTATAAAGCATTCAACCAAGATTTATTTTTGCAAGACTTAAGAAAAGCAGTCCTTGATCACGTTTACCAACTTCCTGACCCGGACGATGCATTAGCTTTCTGGACAAAGACAGTCTACAATGTGTTCGATAAACACGTGCCAATCAAAGAAGTTCGAGTCAAAAATCAACATAAATCCCCATGGGTCACTAGAGAAGTGCTGGAAATCATGAGAGAGCGAGATACAGCACACAAAAATAAAGACTTCATCAATTACCGCAGACTAAGGAATAAAGTTAAATATGAAATTCGTAGGATAAAAAAAGATCATTTTAAGAATTTGATTGTAGATAATTCAAACAGTACAAATATATGGAAGGCTATTAACTTGCTAACCAATAAGAAACGCCCTACAGAATCAGCAATACCAAATTCTATAACATGCGATGAATTCAGTTGGTTCTTTCAATCAGAAATAGAGAATCTAAAGTCTTCAATACCAGACTCATCGTGTAATTTAAGTTCACTGGCATCATTCTGTGAGGAGAAGTGCGCCAGAAATATTCCCGCTGAGATTCCTTTAATGTCTGTTGCAGACGTTTATAAATATCTCTTGAACCTCAAATCAACAAACTCACACGGCCTAGATGGTATCAGTAATAGAATTCTTCGTTGTGCTGCACCAGTCACTAGCGAGTCCTTAACGTTCATATATAACCAGTGCCTGGCCAAAAACTACTTTCCACTGCATTTACAATTGCTAAAGTGTTTCCGCTTATTAAGAATGGCTCAATCGATAATAGCGTTTTGGGTAATTATAGACCTATTTCCTTACTATCGTCGCTATCAAAACCACTAGAAAAACACATTCATAAAATAACGTTACACCATTTAATTAACAATGATCTAATAATTAACAGTCAATCTGGGTTTCGACCTAAATATTCTTGCCATAGTGCTCTAACAAAAATGACCGATAACTGGCACTTAAACATCAACAACGGTAGAATTTGTGGAGCGGTGTTTGTAGACTTTAAAAAAGCTTTGATATGGTAGATCACGATATTTTAATTAGAAAACTAAAGCAAATGAAGACAAGCACCAACATGGTGAACATAATTACGTCATTTCTATCCGACAGGCAACAAGTCGTGTCCTTCAACAACTGTCTATCAAGACCCACACAGCTTAATATTGGTGTGCCTCAGGGGCTCAATACTAGGTCCGCTGCTTTTGCAGTTTATATTAATGATCTTCCTTTATATATCAATACAACTTGTGATCTATTCGCAGACGACTGTACTATATATACTAGTCAAGAAAACCGTAGTGAATTAGAGAATTCTTTACAAAAGAAACTTGATAATCTTACTAGATGGAGCAATGAAAACCGCATGCAAATTAACATCGACAAAACCAAATCCATGCTAATAACGACCAGACAAAAACTACAGACACTAGCCATAACTGGATCACCGCTCGAACTCCGCATGGGCACGTTACCTATAGTTAATGTGACTGAACATAAAACACTAGGGCTTTTAATAGACAGCCATTTGAACTGGAGCTCTCATGTTCACGCTCTTACCAAGAAAATAGCACAAAAAGTTTACCAACTTGCTAAAATTCAGCACTTCCTGGACGAAAGCACACGAAAAATATTCTATACATGCTATATCCAATCACATCTCGATTATTGTTCCACAGTTTGGGATGGTTGCCCTAAATCTAATTTAAAACGACTATGTTCTCTACAAAACCGCGCTATTCGTCTGGTTTCTGACATAAAGCACGTTGAAAGTAATAATTTGTACAGTCATCTAAGACTTCTACCACTACAAAAGCGCATCCTTTTCAACAAAGCCAAATTAGTGAATAAATTTATATCTCAAAATACCCCAGAGTATCTTCTGCCGCTGATTCAATCTAATGCAATGAACAGCAAGCGCCTAAATTTGTTACATGTCTCAAAGCCTAGATTGGACCTATACAAAACATGTTTCGCCTATTCTGGTGCTCACTTATGGAATGATCTGCCTCCAGATCTGAAAACTCCAATGAGTCCCTACACATTTAACCGAAAACTCTTTCAATACGTAATCCATACCGACTATATGCCACCATAATTCATTTACTGGTATAATTGTTCAGTATAATTGTTCATTATAATTGTTTAACTATAATTGTTCACTATATATGTGTGTGCGTGTGGGAGCGAGAGAGAGAGAGAGAGAGAGAGAGAGAGAGAGAGAGAGAGAGAGAGAGAGAGAGAGAGAGAGAGAGAGAGAGAGAGAGAGAGAGTGGGTGTCAGTGAGAGGGAGAGAGTGAATGCGTGTGTGCGCACGTGCATGCGTGTGTGTGGAGAGAGTGATTGAGCGAGAAATGGTGGGGGAATGTGTCAGTGCATGCATTCGTACGTGTATGTGTGAGAGTGAGTGAGGGAGTGTATGCGTGCGTGCATGCGTTCATGTGTATGTGTATGTGTGAGAGAGTGTGATTGAGAGAGTGAGTGTGTGTGTGTGTGTGTGTGAAGGATTGTGTGTTAGAGAGTGAGACAGTGGGAGAGTTGATGTGTTAGTGTGTGGTGTGTGTGTGTGAGCGCGCGCATGCGTGTGAGTGTGTGTATATAAAAGAATCCAGAGAGGGGAAGGGGGAGAGAGAGGGGGAGGGGAAGGGGAGAGAGGGGCGAGAGAGGAGGGAGGGGCTGAGCAGATGCATGCCCATGAAAACACGCATGTTAGAAACACGCAAAATCCATAGTTTTTTGTATTCTCATTGTCATATTACCCATTTAAAATACCATTTGTTTTAAATCTTTGAATAATAAAACCCCATGTTCATTCCTGTATTTTTGATTGAGGGGTAATGGTTTTGAATGAGGGGACAAAACGAGGGGCCGTGAGAGGGGAAAAAGGGGCGGGAAAAGGTGATGGTGAGGGGAGAGTGAAGGGAGTGAACGGGAAAGTGAATGAGTGACCCGGGAGGAGTGATGAGTGAGCGTGAGATTTGAATGAGGGGGGAGAGGGAATCCCGTGAGAGTAAATAATGAGGGAAAGGAGTGAATGTGTGAGCGTGAGATGAATGTGTGTGTGTGGGGGTGTGTGGAGAAGAGAGAGAGAGGGGAGAGAGAGAGAGATGAGAGAGAGAGAGAGAGAGAGAGAGAGAGAGAGAGAGAGAGAGAGAGCATCACTATTTTTACGTCACATACATTTTATGTACAACATTTTTCTCCATGTTTAACATTTTTATGAGACTGCTCATGACAAGTGTCCAGTGTATGTGTGTGAGTAAAGTGTGGAGTTTGTTCATACTAGTTTCAATACTAACGTGAGACATTTTGTATGTCTAGATGTGAGGAAGTGTGAGTGTATGTGGAGGATGTGTGTGAGTGTGGGGATATGTGTGGGTGGGGTGTGTGTGGGTGGGGGTATGCATTTGGATGGGTTGGGGTGTGTGGGTTTTGGTGGGTAGTGGTATTTGTGGGTGTTGGTGGGATGTGTGGATGGATGTATGGGGGTGAAAGTAGGGGTGTTGGAATGGGTGTGGGGGATGTGTGTATGGGTGGAGGATATGTGTATGGGACGTGGAGGGCGACGTGCAGGGGATGTATGTTTATGTGGGTGGAGATGTGTGGATGGTTTGAGGAAGTATGTGTGGGAGGCGGGGTTGTGTGGGTAGGGGATTGTGTTGGGTGGATTTGGGATGGAAGGGCGGGTGGGGAGAAGTGTATGGTGTGTGGGTTTGAGATATGTGTGCGGTGTGTTGGTGGGGGGATGTGTGAATGATGTGTGGGTGGAGGGTATGTTTGTGGTGGTATGGGTGGAGGATAGTGTGTGGTGTGGAGGATGTGTGTGATGGGTGTGGGGAATGTGCGTATGGGTGGGGTATATGTGTGGGTGAGCAGGGGATTGTGGTGGTTGGGGGAAGTATGTGGGGGAGTGTGGGTGGGAGATGTGTGTATGTGGATGGGGAATGTGTGGGTGGTGGTGTGTGAGTGGCTTAGGGATGTGTAGGTGGGTGAGGGAGTTTAATGTGTCGGGGTGGGATGTGTGAGTGGGTGGAGGATGTGTGTGGGGGTAGGGTATTGTGATCGAGAGATGTTTGGTTGGGAGTGGGTTGGTGGGGTGTGTGGGTGCGTAGTGGAGGATGTGGTGAGTGAGTGTGTGTTGGTGGACGGGTAGGGAATTGCGTGTGTGGTGGGGGAGAGGTGTGTGGTGTGTTGGTTGGTGATATTGTGTGGGTGAGGTATGTGTGTGTGGTGGGGGATTTTTGTGGTGTGTGAGTGGGGGTATGTGGGGTGGATGGGTAAGGGTATCTGTGTGGGTGTGGTGGGAATATTGTGTGGTATCTGGGTGGGGGATATGTGTGTGGTGTGTAAGTGGGGATGTGTTGGTGAGGGATATGGTGTGTGTGGTGCGTGGGTTGGGAATAGTGCGTGGTAGGGGGTGTATGTGATGTGCGGGTGGGGGATGTGTGTGGGGGATTAGGTTACGGCATGTGTGGGTGGGTGGAAGTTGTATGTGTGGGTGGTGGTGTGTGTGTCAGTGGATTGGGGATGTATGGGTGGTTAGGGAGATGTGTGTGTGTGTGTGGGGGGGGGGGGGGGTAGGGACATGTCAGTTTGGTGGGATGTGTGTGTATGGTTTGGGGATGTGTGAGTGGATGTGCGATGTGTGGTTTGGTGGGGGATTGTGTGTGTGGGTGGGGAATATGTTGTCGATGGAGATGTGGCTGGGGGAAGGGTGGTTTGAGGTGTGGGTGGGGAGAGGATGTGTGGGTAGAATGTGGATGGGCGTGGGATGTGTGGGTTGGTGGGGGAATGTTTGTGGGTGGCGAGTGTGGTTTGGTTGGGGGATCAGGTGAGGGCAGTGTGTGTGGGTGGGGGATGTGCGGGAGGGGGATGGGTCGGTTGGTGGGGTATGTATGTGTCCCTTGGTGTGCGTGTGTGTCGGTAGGTGGGGGTGTGTATGGTCCTTGGTGCGCATGTGTGTGGGGTAGGTGGGGGTGTTGTTTGGGTGGGGTGATGTATGGATAGGTGGGAGATGGGCTTCATACCATGGTAATTAGCCTTGTTTATGTTTACAACATTCATTTCACAATGTTTATTTTTTCTTCCTATGTAAATGTATAATGCTCTTGATGAACGAAAGACGAGTGATTGGAAGGGCCGAATGTAAGACGGGCCTGCGCGCCCAATTTGTGACCCTAATAAAGTTGATTTGATTTGATTTGATTTGATTTATCATGGCATTTAGGGGGTTGGGGGATCTTTAGAGGGAGCTACCAGTTTGTTATCATGGACATTTAGAGGTTGGTGATCTTTAGAGGCAGCTACCAGTTTTTTATCATGGACATTTAGAGGTTGGTGATCTTTAGAGGCAGCTACCAGTTTGTTATCATGGACATTTAGAGGTTTGGGGATTTTTGAGGCATTTCCAGTTTTTTTTTCATGGAAATTTAGAGGTTGGTGATCTTTAGAGGCAGCTACCAGTTTGTTATCAGGGAGATTTAGAAGTTCGTGATCTTTAGAGACAGCTACCAGTTTGTTATCAGGGAGATTTAGAAGTTCGCGATCTTTAGAGACAGCTACCAGTTTGTTATCATGGACATTTAGAGGTTGGTGATCTTTAGAGGCAGCTACCAGTTTGTTATCATGGACATTTAGAGGTTGGTGATCTTTAGAGGCAGCTACCAGTTTGTTATCAGGGAGATTTAGAGAGTTGGTGATCTTTAGAGACAGCTACCAGTTTGTTATCAGTGAGAATTTAGAAGTTCGTGATCTTTAGAGGCAGCCACCAGTTTGTTATCAGTGAGATTTAGAAGTTTGTGATCTTTAGAGGCAGCTACCAGTTTGTTATCAGTGAGATTTAGAAGTTCGTGATCTTTAGAGGCAGCTACCAGTTTGTTATCAGTGAGATTTAGAAGTTCGTGATCTTTAGAGGCAGCTACCAGTTTGTTATCAGTGAGATTTAGAAGTTTGTGATCTTTAGAGGCAGCTACCAGTTTGTTATCAGGGAGATTTAGAAGTTTGTGATCTTTAGAGGCAGCTACCAGTTTGTTATAGTGAGATTTAGAAGATTGGTGATCTTAGAGGCAGCTACCAGTTTGTTATCAGTGAGATTTAGAAGTTCGTGATCTTTAGAGGCAGCTACCAGTTTGTTATCAGTGAGATTTAGAAGATGGTGATCTTTAGAGATGGCAGGCTACCAGTTTGTTCATCAGGGAGATTTAGAAGTTCGTGATCTTTAGAGAGCAGCTACGTTTGTTATCAGGGAGGATTAGAAGTTCGTGATCTTTAGAGGACAGCTACCAGTTTGTTATCAGGGATGATTTAGAAGTTCGTGATCTTTAGAGGCAGCTACCAGTTTGTTATCAGTGAGATTTAGAAGTTCGTGATCTTTAGAGACAGCTACCAGTTTGTTATCGGAAGATTTAGTACTGTTGCTAAGGGGACGGACGGTGAAATCGCGTTTTACAATTTCTCGATGCACCGATTTGGGGTTGGAAATCAGCCACGGATAATTTCGAACCAGAGTGTTTTGCGTTGATTTCGATGGTATGAGGAGTCTGCGATTTAGAAAGCAATGACAGACTACTGAACTAGCATTACTTAGTAATTCATAAACAAAACCAAATTGCTGGGGCTGAGTGCAATGTTCCGCCAAAGACAAGCAATTAGCTTTAACAAAGTGTATAGGCTAACCGGTTTATTTTACCACCAGCAGAAACAACTAACTTTAGCCACGTGTATAGGCTAACCGGTTTATTTTACCACCAGCAGAAACAACTAACTTTAACCACGTGTATTGGCTAACCTGTTTATTTTACCACCAGCAGAAACAACTAACTTTAACCAAGTATCTAGGCTAACCTGTTTATTTTACCACCAGCAGAAACAATTAACCTTAACCAAGTGTATAGGCTAACTTGTTTATTTTACCATCAGCAGAAACAACTAACTTTAAACACGATTAGGGTAATTGATTTTTTACCACCAGCCCGACCTACTACCCTTTAAAAAACGTGTATTGGTAACCATTTATTTTTCCCCCAGCAGACAAACTAACTCTAACCAAGTGTGTAGGCTAACCGTTTATTTTACCACCAGCAGAAACAATTAACCTTAACCAAGTGTATAGGCTAACTTGTTTATTTTACCATCAGCAGAAACAACTAACTTTAACCACGTGTATAGGCTAACCAATTTATTTTACCACCAGCAGACACAACTAACTCTAACCAAGTGTGTAGGCTAACCTGTTTATTTTACCACCAGCAGACACAACTAACTTTAACCAAGTGTATATGTTAACTTGTTTATTTTACCACCAGCAGACACAACTAACTTTAACCAAGTGTGTAGGCTAACCTGTTTATTTTACCACCAGCAGAAACAACAATTTTTTTTCCCAAATTTAAGGCTAACTTGTTTTTTTTACCTAAGCAGAAAAACAAATTTTAAACCCAAATGTATAGGCAACCAGTTTTTTTACCTAAACAGAAACAAAAAACTTTTTTCAGGGTTTTAGGCTAACATTTTATTTTACCCCCAGCAGACACAAATAAATTTAACCAAGGTTAAAGCTAATTTCCCTTTTTTGGCTTAGAGGTTAGCGACTTTTCTCCGTAATCTCGTATTCTTGTAAGTAACGTGAGACGGTGAGAATCAGCAGTGGTTTGAATCGGGTCGGTAACTTACGGGTTGGAGTCGGCCCCTCAGAAAAACAGGCAACTACGGGAATCTTGCAAGAAATCACATACAGCTGAAAAAATGCTGATGTTAACAGCGATGTCCTGTTAAAGGATATGCAAAACATCTGGATAGGCTACTTGTTTTTTTTACCCCCAGCAGAAACCAAAATAACTTTAACCACGTGTATAGGTACCTTATTTATTTTACCACCCAGCAGAAACAAAAACTTTTAAACCCAAATTTTTTAGGCTAACCGGTTTATTTTACACCAGCAGAAACAATAACTTTTAAACCCAAATTTATATGCTAACTGTTTATTTTTTAAATAGCAGAAACAACTAACTTTAACCAAGTGTGTAGCTAACCTGTTTTTTTACCCCCAGCCCCCAAAAAATTTTTTTTATCCAAGTGTATAGGCTAACTTGTTTTATTTTACCACCAGCAGAAACAACTAACTTTAACCAAGTGTATATGCTAACTTGTTTATTTTACCACTAGCAGAAACAACTAAATTTTAAACCCAAAGGGGTAGGCTAACCGTTTATTTTACCACTAGCAGAAACAAATATTTTTTTTTCCAATGTATAGGCTAACTTTTTTTATTTTACCCCCAGCAGAAAAAACTAACTTTCACCCAAATGTGTAGGCTAAATTGTTTATTTTACCACCGAAAACAAATAAATTTTTAAACCCTGAGTATAAACTAACTTGTTTTATTTTACC
>JACEFZ010008301.1:0-25742 GCA_014155875.1 Cepaea nemoralis
AATATGCTTTTCGTGATCAGGGTGACGGTATATACATTCACTCACGCTCAGATGGTGGCCTCTATAATGCTCAGTGATTGAAGGCCAAGACCAAAATTAGGAGGGTACTGATCAGAAAGTTGCTGTTTGCAGATTTTGCTGCAATTACGACACGCTCTGAGGAAGAATTACAACGTCTACTATCTGCATTCTCCAATGCTTGTTAGGAATTTGTTTTAGCAATTAGCACAAAAGGAGACACAGATTATATCACACGGTGCACATGGGGTACGATCAATCTTTATTGACGACGCCGAACTAGAGATAGTAGACTATTATATATATATATATATATATATATATATATATATATATATATATATATATATATATATATATATATATATATATATATATATAGGATCAGAGGTAAATAGCAAATTATCCCTAGAATTCAACATTAGGATTGGTAAGGCAGCAACAACAATGAACATGTTAACAAAAAAAGAAAGTCTTGGAGAGCAGGAAGTTTACTTCCAAAACAAAAGTCATCGTCTACCAGGCCTGTGTCCTTAGTACTCTTCTTTATGGCAGTGAAGCCTGGACAACTTACTTACATCAAGAAAAGCGTTTAAACAACTTTCATATGCGTTGTCTGCGAAAAAAATTATTTGGTTTTAAGTGGTACGAGAAACTCACAAATACTGAACTACTGGAAAGATCAAGTTTAATGACGGTATATTCCATGGTCATTCTTCGGTAAAATCGAAGGGAACAGACCAAGGGGAAGATCTAGAAGCCAATACCTGGATGGCTTGGCCTCGTGGCATGGTCGAGATAGAAACACTGAGCTGATCCACGACTCTGGTGATCGAGTGAGATGGCAGAACATGACCGCCCACGCTTACAGGCATGGCACATGATGGATGGATGGATTCTTCGTAGACTTGGATGGATAGGACACATAAGGATGATGGATGTTGTTAGAATACCAAAGGACATCTTTTTTGGTGAATTACAGATAGGTTATAGATCTCAGGGTCGGCCTCTACTGCAATACACAGATGTGTGTAAGCGGGACATGACTGATACAGGCATTGATAATGCACATTGGTAGCAAGTCGCCGCTGAACGTGTTGCATGGAGGGCAAATATCCGAAATGGAAAGAATGCAAAAGAAAACATTATTTCAGAAAAGGGACACACCGAGCGTGTGAAACGTAAGATGGTGCATGATTTTGAGAATGACCATGTGTTCACATGCATCCACTGCGGATGAACATTTACAGCGCGAATTGGCCTTAACAGTCACATTCGCCACCGCCATGGTGTTTAATTATTATGCCTTTCTGAAGCACAATGTAACAAACCATGGTCTGTCAAGACGGCAACTGTGTGTGTGTGTGTGTGTGTGTGTGTGTATATATATATATATATATATATATATATATATATATATATATATATATATATATAAGGTCGCCAATCCGTAGGATTATCCATCTACTCATCCGTCTACCCATCCATCCATCCATCCATCCATCCATCCGTCCGTCCGTTCGTCCGTCCATCCATCCGTCCGTCCGTCCGTCCGTCCTTCCGTCTGTCTGTCTGTCTCTCTGTCTGTCTGTCTGTCTGTCTGTCTGTCTGTCTGTCTGTCTGTCTGTCTGTCTGTCTGTATTTTTCTAGTTCCTCTTTTGTTCCTCGTTTGCATGTACCTTCTCTACCTACTCTACGTGAATATATTCTCAAGAAAGCAGTAGCTATCTTGAGTTTGTATGTGTCTATCCGTATCAAAATTTCCCACTTGATATCTTTAAATTCGACCTACGGTGGTCATTCCCCACTGTCTTAGTAACACTGGGCAATTGTAAATGTAATTCAAATTTTTATCATAAGAAATTAACACGCTTTCAAGTACCCATTTCTTTATTGTACTGCAATGTAACATTCGCAAAATGTGTGCTATTAACAGATTCAGTGACAATAAATGTTCATTTATATTTCGCACACCTATGTTATTAAACCATGCCCTACTTTTGCCATATTATAATAAACAAACATGTTGCATGTTTGTTGCAGGACAAGCCGGCGCTGTGGCGAATAGGTTACCACATCAAGTCGCAATCCCGCATACAGCGTTCAAAACACAGCTGCGGGTAATTTGGAAGCACACCGCCGTGCACTGGTTTTCATTCAATGGTATATGTGCCAATTCAGAAACTGCTGAGCGGAAACTTGCCAAGCGATCATAAACACAAAACAATGAAGGTGTGACTGCGACAGCCTGTAAAGGATGCGTATTTAACTTTTTATTAGGGTGTTTTTTTCTAGGCGTTCCTATCAACCCAAGTCTTATTTTCTTGTCAAGTGTACGTTCAATAGTTTGCAATTACTTTCTAAACGGGGAGTCAAAGTTTAAATCCAACTAAATGTATGCGTAGGGATTGAACCACCTACCTCGTCATCAGCGAACCGGATATTTAAGAGCCAGCACTTTTATCATTTCTGCCACGTAACATCTACATATATAATATAAATGTGCATCTTGACCAGGGAGCAGAGCTGGTGTGCTGGGCACTCGCTTGCCGGCCCGCTGGTCATGAGATTTATCCGCAGTGGTACAGATTTGAATTTTCAATTGACCCAGGTTTGACCCAGTTTGAAATGGTTACCAAAATATGTCTTCAGGAGTTAAGGTGGCTGGCATGATACTGTTTGCATCACCCATCCAGCGCCGATTGATCGATTAAAACATGAGCATTTCTGCCATCTACTGCAAATAGTACCTTGCGATGTGGGAGAACACGGCATTCTTAGCCTCTCGGCCAGCCGCTACTCGTGAGACTAGCATCTTTAGGAAATCATTACCCTCCTAGGCATAATCGCAGTCAGTCCGTTTATGATGTCATGAACCATGACCTGGTTTATTCGACCATGCCTCTCTACAGATGTGAGGTTCCAGTATAGACCTCGCACACTCTGCTGGTTTATTCAACCATGCCTCTCTACAGATGTGAGGTTCCAGTATAGACCTCGCACACTCTGCTGGTTTATTCGACCATGCCTCTCTACAGATGCGAGGTTCCTGTATAGACCTCGCACACTCTGCTGGTTTATTCGACCATGCCTCTCTACAGATGCGAGGTTCCTGTATAGACCTCGCACACTCTGCTGGTTTATTCGACCATGCCTCTCTACAGATGTGAGGTTCCTGTATAGACCTCGCACACTCTGCTGGTTTATTCGACCATGCCTCTCTACAGATGTGAGGTTCCTGTATAGACCTCGCACACTCTGCTGGTTTATTCGACCATGCCTCTCTACAGATGTGAGGTTCCAGTATAGACCTCGCACACTGCGCTGGTTTATTCGACCATGCCTCTCTACATATGTGAGGTTCCAGTATAGACCTCGCACACTCTGCTGGTTTATTCAACCATGCCTCTCTACAGATGTAAGGTTCCAGTATAGACCTCGCACACTCTGCTGGTTTATATGTTGAAGAGATGGAGAAGGCCTCTGTTAGACTGTACCTGTAATTGTGGTACTCTGGTATTTGATCTGTAGAAAAGTCTATGTATTATTTTGACGCCAATAGACGCAAGATTTTTTTCATTACTTAGACGAACGCGAATGTCTTCGTCTTAACAGCTGAAACACACTGTCTTCCAGAGAATTAAACCAACAGCATCAACAAAAACAAATATAAGTAATGCCTTTCTAGAAAAAAAGAACAAAAAGAACATCATCATTCTTGATGGGCAAAAAAATTGTCAAAGCTCTACCAAAGTCGTCTGGTGCAACGATTTGTGGAGAACATAGCACAATTAGTTTAATGAGTCATGTAATTATAATACTAATAAGAATTAGAATGAAATTGATCAGAAATAAAATAAAACCGTAAATCAAACTGAAGGCGAGCAGCGTTGATTTGTGGAAGTTAAAGGCACACACAACATATGGAAAAATCATACTTGAAACAAGCAGATGGTAAATAAATGGTCAGATTATGTGAAACACTTGTATGATGATACCAGAGAACAATATGATTTTTGGAATAATAATAAAGGACCATCGCTTTTGAAGATGGAGGTTCAGAATGCTATTAACCATATTAAAACTGGCAAGACCCTTCGGTTCAGACAAATTTTCATTCTTGATGGACAAACAACATTGTCAAAGCTCTACCCAAGACGTCTGGTGCAACGATTTATGGAGAACATCGCACAATTAGTTTGATGAGTCATGCAATTATAATAATAATTATTATTATAATTATATGAATAAGAAATAAAATAAAACCAGAAATCAAATTGAAGGTGAGCATTGTTGTTTTGTGGAAGTTAAAGGCACACACAACGTCGTATATATGCTGATAACATTAATAGAAATACATTATTGAAATAAAGAGAGATCTTTACTCGTGCTTTATTGACTATACTAAGGCATTTCATAAGGTAAAACATTAAGACATAATTGGGACGTTCTAAACTTTAAACGTCGATGGGGAGGTCTGAAAATAGCAAAGAACACACACTGGAACAGCAATGATAATTGACAACCAATTAGGAACTTTACAACACATTAAACAAGGCGTTAGATACGATTGTGTACTATCACCCGGTCTGTTTAATTTGTATAGCGAAATAATAGTGAGGTCCACACATATCATTACAGAAATATCAGTTGGTAAGCATAAAGTTAACAACCTGCGTTATGCTGATAACATGATTTTGGTCGCTAAAAATGAAAGGCAGTTACAAGAAATGGTAGATATAAATTCAACAGAAAGTCAAAGCATAGGTCTTAGTTAAAAAATGTAATATGTAGTACAATGAATGTTTTTGTATATATACAACATCAAAATGAATGGACTCAACCTGAAACAGATAAGTTTATTTAAGCCAGTGGGTACTTTAGGTACTTTAATCATAGCAGATGGTACTATGTAATCATGAAGTTACATGTAGAATACAAAATAAAATTGTGCATATCCTTTACAGGACATCGCTGTCAACATCAGCATCTTTCAGTTGATTGTTGATTTCTTGGCAAGATTACGCTCAGTAGTTTGCCATTGCGCGATCGGCTCACATACCTCGTAAGTTACCGACGCGGAGAGAACAGCTACCGATTATCGCGCACATCACTTTACTCACAAGAGTATACGGGATTACGGAGGAAGTCGTGTAACCCCCTAGATCTGGGAGACCGGCAGATGTTGAATAGCCCAAGCAAATCCAGCATTTCACAAGATGAGGAATATTCTCTTCAGTTTATCTTTGTCAATCGAGGTGAAGAAAGAAGATCGTAAGACCTATGTTGAGCCAATCATGATGTAAGGAAGCCAATCATTGACAATTAGCGAAAAGGTGAGAACTATGTAGTAGATATGGAAATATTGATTTAGAGACGAATGACGTGAACACTATGGGCAGATAGAAATAGCATTGAAGATATCTTGAAAAAAGTAAACTCACAAAGAGAACTGGTAACTCGCATGAGAAGAAAACAGTTCACATTCTTTGAATATGTCATGAGAAGGAAAAGGCTGGAATATGTCATCACAACCGAAAAATGGGAGGGAAAGAGAGGCTGGGATGACACAGAGAGAAGATGCTTGACACTTTGTCATCATGGCATGGAGGTACATCACTCTCAGAAATTATTAGCAGATTAGCATATATACAGTGTTTCTGATTCCGGCAACCCACGTGAGAATACTGACAGGCGCTACGGATTTCGTGCACTGTGATCCATGAGAGATTAAAGGGGCGTGATATGTGTGTACAGTAAACGTCACTTTTATTAAAACACAATAAAAATGTATCAAGTGTGTACTCATATATCTTGACCTAATCCCTCATTGTCAATTCGTTTCTCTGTACAAATCACACTTTCCCGAACAAGGTAAAGGTCAATACATTTCATTTCTTTTTTGTTTTGAAAACGGACACTGGTTTATTTTATATTTATTTACACATAATTAAGTATTGATTAGAATAACAATGTATCTTAGTACCATCAACCATGAAGATAGTTAGATATTGTTGCGACATCCACACTTGGTCTTTAGGAAACCACGTTTGCTGGCCGCTTGCGATTTCTGCATTTCCAAATGACGACAGCGATGACAATGAGCAGAAAAATGCCAATTACAGTTGAACCGATAATCGCTGAGCGATAACTGATTTCTGATGAAACCAAAGTAAAACGAACATTAAACACAAAAACGTAGATTATTTAATACTTATTCCTGATCAAACTTAAATAGAATGCATTTTAAACACATAAAACAGATTATATAATACAGATAGTGTGTGCACTTGTGTAAACGGTACAAGCGAAGTGTTGCGTTTGCGGTGTCGTACGTTATTATTAAGCATAACAATAACATACGAAGTTATACGTCCTGGGCGACAGGTCCCTTCGGGATCCTGGCTAAAGTCGGTAGAATTGCCGATTCCTCCGAAGTCGGAGAGTGTCTGCCTGTACTGCGAGGAACCACCAGTCTGCACACCAATAAGCTAGACATGGGACAACGGATACTCACGCAAACATCAGGTTATGTATGACATCACACTGATGTTGGACAACAGCATGCCTTCATCCGACGTACAGGACTTCACGTTGGAGCTCAAGCCAACGAACACAAGCAAGCAAGCGTACGAGGATTTAACGTGTCAGATTTGTGAGGAGTTGATTCAATTTCATAGTGACTGCCAAATGTTTACACACACAGGTCACACACATTTTAATTATATAAAGTTTGTTGCATATTCTTTACAGAACAAAGCAGTCAACTACAGAATTTTTCTTTTTCATTTTTTTCCCCATTTTTTTGTTAATATGGGCAACACGAGAAAGCAGTGCCGATAGTATAGAGCAATGTAACAATGACATGATGAATGATATGAAGAAATGTAAAATTTCCGAAATAAATATCATAATGGTTGACTTCAATGCAAAAGTAGGAAATCAAGGCAATGGATGCACAGAAGGCAAACATGGTTTGCGAGAACGAAAAAAAAAGAGGATATAGACTTGTAGAATGCGCAAAAGAGTAAGAAATATTTGTTGGAAACACCTGGTTTAAGCAACGTCATAGAAGATTATGGACATGGAGGAGTCCTGACAGCAGGATTAGAAACGAGATTGATTACATCCTGATTGGTAGAAGGTTTCAAAATGCGTTAACAATTGCAAAAACAATTTTCAATGCAGACTGCTACAGTGATCACACATGCTTACAGACATATTGAGGGATTGATTAATTGATTGATTGATTGATTGATTGATTTAGGAATCGACATCACAGCATTCTGGGCATTCCCATAAGCGTCCCGTCCCCATCCTCAGCAGCCAGCGAAAGGATAAAGAAAGTCAAGGATACACCATGAAACACTAACTATGATCTGTGCACATTGAAAAATAGACCGCCTTACATTGCTTTTTATGAAATGTTATGGGTGCCGGTCGTTTAGAAAGCAATGACAAACAAATGAACGTAAGCTTGCTTAGAAATCATGAACATCCAAAACAATTATGGGGTTGATTGCTAAATCCTGTAAAGGATATGCAACTGACTTTTTAACATTGAACAATCACAAGGAAATACAAGTCAATTTCAACATAGAAGTAAAGAAGAGATATGATATATTATCTGATCTAGAGATCATATTTCAAGATGTTGATGATCAATGGGAAATGTTGAAGACTTCAATCGGTTTGGCAGCCGAAACTAATATTCCAAAATTAAATAAACTGGGTCGTAAGAAAAGGATGACTGAAGAAGCTTTATAATTAATGAAAACAAGAAGATACAAATAATAATAATAATAATAATAATAATAATAATAATAATAAAAATAATAATAATAATAATCTTGACAATTATTGAGAGATTACAGAAAAGTCAGAATATTACGTAAGGAGGCAAAAGAAGCTTGGGTCGAGAAACATTACATAACAATTTAAAACAATACAACAGAAAAATACGAAATTAACGCACACAAGAATTCAGGACTGTAATAATAACAGAACACATACATGAGCAGGCTGCTTAAAAACAAAAGATGGAAAAATCATACTAGGAAAAAAATGTAGATGTTAGATGTATGGTCAGATTATGTGAAACATGTTTATGATGATACCAGAGAACAGTTTGATTTTCGGAATAATAATGAAGGACCATCCATTTTGAAGATGGAGGTTCAGAATGCTATTAACCATATTAAAACTGGCAAGACCCCCGACCCCCGGTTCAGACAACATCACAACATAAATGATCAATGTCTTAGAAAAATATGGAATAGACCAAGTCACCAGACTGCTGAACACAATGTATGATACTGGAGATGCACCTCCCTAATTATGTAATTCCATATTTATTACAATCCCAAAGAAATCAAGAGACGTCGAATGTGATCCACATTAAACAATTAGTATAATTAGCCACATAACGAAGATTTTGCTAAGCGTTCCGACGAAAAAACAACCCGAAAGGTGAGAAAAACAATGCAGGTTGTAGAAAGCAAAGGTACAATTAATGATGTCTATATGCTGAGAAAATCAATTGAACGCTCTATAGAAGTAAACAAAGACCTAGATGTTTACTTTATTGATCTCAGAAAGGCTTTTGATAAAGTAAGACATGTCAACATGTTACAGATGATTACAGATATACAAACTGATGGGAAAGACCTTAGACTTGTAAAAACATATACTGGAAACAACAAGCTGCTAAATAATAATTGATATCGAAGTAGGTCAATATCAGTCTATTAAGAGAGAGGTGTGAAACATGGATGTTTAATGTCTTCAGATCTGTTTCCCTGTGTGAAATACTAAAACGTCTCTACCAACCTCCTACTGCTGACGCTTTTAAAAGTACAAATCCCTAATAGTTACTTTTTAAGTACCATACGTTATGGGGGAAAAGCTAGGCTAAATTGACCGATGTGAGTCATCATTTATTTGGCCTTAGTTTACAATCTGGTCCTAGTGATTGTGCAAGTACCTGGGCAGACCGGTGCTTGATTTTAAAACAAAGGGATTAGTAGCCATTTTGGTCAGCGAACACAAAGGACACACACACGTTAAGCCTCCCCTGCGGGGAGGGCAGTTTAGCCCTAAAATATTTCACTCTCTGGAGCATTTGGTATGTTGAATATACAACTTAAATATGTATTCATGTATTTTGATAAGGTACATATACCATTGTGTTAATATAAGAATTATTAAGATGATAAATCAATGATTCTTGTAAATGAGAGCTGATTGTTTTCTACTAAACCAGCCATGCTGATACGCTGCCATCTTCTTATTCTATACAGTTAATTCCTATGTTTAAATAACTTCTATGCATTGTGAAACATATCACTATTAATGCCTGTAAATTGTAAATATCCTATGTAGTGTAGATACACTCTTAAGGACATTTCATGATACTTTCTCTCCATGTTGGAGAAATAGCTTTGCTAACTGCTAATCTGTAACCTGAGCTATCGTACAATTTTGGTACAATCTGATACAATGATGATAATGATGACCAGATACTGGAGCTATGTTCTCAACCATCTCACCCCAAGCTGTCATAGCTGTAGCTGTCCTATGTATTTCCATTCATGTTCTCATATGATTTATTTCAGTTTCTACTTCTCTTCTCCATGTGTTCTGAAGTCTGTCTGTATTCCATTTGTCCTGTGGATTCCAAACAAAGGACTTTCTAGTTTACTATTCTAAGATGTTCTCAACTTCTGTCATCTCCTGCGCCAGCGTCCTTTCTTCACCTCTTGATTCTCTCGTATTTGTCTAGTTATCTCCATACGTTCCTGACAGGTGATTCTGTCATACTATTTCAATCCTGCTACTGTGCGCAGTCACCAATTATTGAATGTTTGCAGTTAATATGTAATCGATTCAATGGTTCTCATTGTCCGCACAGAAGTACAGATATAATGTTTAATTTCTGCTAACTTCTAACATTTTCTGTTGCTATGATAGCTCATCTTGCCTTGTTTTTTCGTATATCTGTATCTGTTCCTCCAGTCTCTTCTACCACATTGGCACTAATTTAAATAAAGACAGACGTGTTTACTATCGGTATAACATACACAAAGCAAAGAAAACAGGAATATGCTGAAAGTCACAAGTATAAAGTCTACTAATGCATCGGTCTCTTGATCTTCTTTGGCCTATTAATGTACCTACTCAGAGAATGCCTCCCATGTGTCTTTCTCCAAATGTGCATCCTCACCCTGTATGCCATCTTTGAGAAAAGTGTTCACAGTGGCGCGAAATGCTTGTCCCACACATCCGCCGCTTTGTGTGCCTGGCCTTGTGAAGTTAAGCAGTGCAGCTGTTTCGATGCCTTCTTGCGACATCTTTGGCTTGGCTTGAACAAAGCAGCTTCTCCACTTTCGCAATTTGACTTCTGCAGTTCTCTCTGTATCAGAGTTCGTTATACTGCTATAAATGCTGGCATGTTACCTTTTTCGAATCTCGGCCACGGATAAAGTGGTATCATTTCTGTATGTGCCCAGGGACAACACTTTTGGAAAACATTGTTTTGAATATAGGATACTTTATAAAAAAGGAAACTAAGGGAACATTTACGGTTACAATTACAAATTAATAACAGACAGTAGATGACGTGAGTACGGAAGTATCAAGGCAACAGTCTAATCATATTTAGAAGTACATGGCAGAATAGAAATAACTTTAAAGCATGGAAAATGTTGAAAACACACAAAAATATATTTAAAAAAAAGAAGAAGCAAGAACATTTAAATAATAGCAAAAGTAGAGCTTTGAAAGCTACAGCCCATGCAAAATATGCAGAAGCTAATAAAGACATTCAGAAGAGAATGACAGAGTGTATAGACCGGGACAGTGTATAGATGATCTAGCAAGACAATGGAAGAAGCAGCATCAAAAGAAAACATCGGAGACATTTACAGCACCAAAACGAATATAGCAGTGAAGTATAATCAACTATGTGAACAGATCAAAAATAGAAATGGAAAAACAAATTCGCACTAACATTAAGATTCTACTAAACTCTATTAAACGCCTTGTCTTGGTCGCAAAGGCTAAGTAGAATGTGTCATTAAATTCAATTGATTTTTCTATAAGCTGTCAAAGAGCAAAATGGCATCCTTTGTTTTTTTTTCCTAAATCCAAGTTGTGTTTCGCTGAGCTGGGTTTCTATAGTAGTTCGTAATCTTTTCTCTAAAATTTTGCAAAATATTTTTCTCAGTATGACTCAAAAGGGAAATGCCTCTGTATTGTGTGCAGTCTGTTTTGCTGCCTTTGTTTTTCCAAACTGGGATAATTATGGCGTTTTGCCAATCTCGTTGTGCCTGTTGTTCTACCCAAACATGGTTGAATAATCTATGAAGCCATGTTGTTCATACTTATGTTGCTGCTGTAATTAGTTCATTTAGTATTTCATCTTGTCCCGGTGATTTGGTCAATGGGGCTAATATGACGGCTTTTATAATTTCTTCTTTCAGTATGCCTGTTTATAGTTCCAATGTAATAGGTTATCATATTAATATTTAATTATTTATATACAACCAACTTACTTGAAAATTTGGGTTGATATTTTATATAATAATATTCAGTTGATCCGGGTTCAAATGTTCGACACTCGTATGCAGGATTTTTACCTGTAAATATAATATTGCATGAAAAGTAATGTAAATCAATGTGTACGCTGGTATGAAATATTTTGATATATGATATTTGGCAATTACTTGTATTAGAACATTAAGATACATAACCTATTTATATCATGGTTCTTTGGTTGTTGTAATGTACCCACGTTCTCCCTTGCAAAGGTCTATGTTTGACAGAACAAAATAAAGGAGCAAACAAAATGGGCTTATGTAGCTCATACACCCTGGACGGAAATCCATCTACGTGTATAACACACTGAATGCCAAACCACGGCCGCCGTGTGGGATTTCTTGTCAGAACAAGGGCTAGGGCAAGGGCCCGGCAAAATATATGGACTGGCAGAGCCAACAAGCCTAGACAGGTCATCTTCGCCTGTGGGAGGAGGGATCCAGAAAAGAAACCTCAGCCGTCGATGTCGGAAGACACGTTTACTTTGAAACATTAGAATGTTCAAAGCAGGTCTCGGTTGCCTGAATAATGGTCCATGGGATAATGGAATAGGTCCTCGGTTCTATTTTGTTGGTTTTCGGAACTGGAGATAATGATTAACAGGGACAAACGGGGGCGGGCATTCGTATTACGATGTTAGTGGTGAAATTCTTGGATCGCCGCAAGACGAGCTACTGCGAAAGCGTTTGTCAAGAATGTTTTCATTAATCAAGAACGAAAGTCAGAGGCGCGAAGACGATCAGATACCGTTGTAGTTTTGACCATAAATGATGCCGACTAGCAACCCCAGTGGCAAACTTGAGCGAAATAGAATATACCTTGGCTAGCATATCCATTCCGTATGAAGTCATAAACAATTGCAACATGCTTGGTCCAGACACTTGTTCTACGGCTTGCAGACTAGGGATATGGGTGAACGCCTCTAAGCCAAAATCCCCATGAGGGGCTGACCCTTACTCATCCAGGCTGCATTGAGGTGTGATGCTGAGCCGGTAGCATCTGCAGTTTATCTTGTTCCTTTCATCTGTACAGACGGCAAGATGCCACTACTGTGTGGTCATTAATGGTGAAAAATCCTCCCAGTGAAACAACATGGAATATTGCGTGGCTAGCAAATTCATTACCTGGAGTGTCTGCAACGAAAATTCACTGTATGGGCGTCATTAAATTTGGAAAATGGGTCCCAGGGGCAGGAAATGGGATATTACTTGGCTAGCAAAACCATTACCCCGAAAGTCCGAATTAAAGGCTACCTGTGTGGAAGTCATCTGCAGACTGATCTCAGCTGGTTTCTGGAGGAACAGCAAGTGGTGGACGTGAGACCCAATATACAGAAGTTAGGCTAAACAGCCATATGCAGGACGTGACGATTCCTTGTGTGAGCCCAGTACCAGACGGCTATGTGTCGGCTCTGTAACAATGCCAGCCTCCTTGGATGGCGGGAAATGCCCATGATTTGCCCCTAAATTCTCAGCCCCTATGAGGGCTGACCGTTACGTCTCCGGCTGATATAAGTGGAACAGCTGGGATGGAGATAACACCACAGTAGTAAGAGTCGATCGTCCTACTAAACACCTGGAAAAGCGAACCAGTGTCACAGAATGGAATATTGCTTGGCTACCAAATCCATTACATGGACTGTCCGCACCAAAGATTCACTGTATGGGATTCATCAAAGGTGGAAACAGCACCCCAGTGGCACAAAATGGATTATTGCTTCGCTAGCAGACACATTTGGTGGAAAGTCGGAACCAAAAGCTCGCTTAGTGGATGTCATCTGCAGACTGACCTCTCCTGGTTTGCGTGAAGAGCGGCATGTAGCGAACGAAATGCCCAATATACGGATGTAAGGCTAAGCAGTCATGTGCAGGACGTGACGATACCTTGGGTAAGCCCAGTACCAGAGCGCTATGTGTCAGCTCTGCAAATATGGAAGCCTCCTTTGATGGCTTGGACTGTCCATGTTGTGCCTTTGCCTTATATTGATGGCTGACCGGGATGTCTCCCACCGCTCTAACTTGACCAGCTGGGATGTAGGTGACAAAATGAAAGTGAGAATCGAATGTCCCCCGAAACATCCGGGAAGATTAATTCGGTCAACAAATGACCGTAGAAGTCGGATGTGTCTGCCTAAAGGCTCAAGTATCAGAGCTCTGCTGCAAATAGTCATAAAGCAATTACGTTCGAAAAAAATGTCTAAGAATGAACGCAGAAGAAGAAGAAGAAGAAGAAGCAGAAGAAGAAGAAGAATTTCGCACCCACCCACATAATCTCCCATCTCCCCCAGCCCACTAACAGATCCCGAGCCCACCCATACAAACATCCCCCAACATCTCCTAACCTACACACGCTCACCCACCCACATATCCTCTAGCCACCAACACATCCTCCACCCACCCACCGCCTACCAAACATCCCTTAACCATACATCCCTTAACCACACACCGTTACCCATATACAATCACCCACCCACACATCCTCTACCCAACCACACAACCTCCACCCACCCATCCCCAGCCACACATCCCTTAACCACACACCCCTACCCATATACACACATCCCCACCCACACACACATCTCCCCACCCATACACATATCCCTCAAACACATCGCCACCCATCAACACATCCCCCATTCACAAACACACACCTCCCATCCACGCACACACAACCCACACACACACCCCCACCCATACACTCATCCCCACACACATCATTCCACACATGTACTTATCCCTCAACCACTAACACCCGCACATTCCTCACCCACTCATCAACACATACATCTCCTATATATCCACCCACACTCACACACCTCAACCATCCATCTAAACACACATCCCACACCCTCACACACATCCTTCACTCACCCGCACACCCACACCCAACCACACCACACCCACCCATACACACATCCTTTATCTACATCCATCTCCCCTCCCACACAACACCACACCCACTCACATCCCAAAGACAAATCCCTCACCCACACACACATCTCCCCACACATCTCCTACCCATCCACACATCCCCCAACTACAATCACCCTCTCTATACACACATACACCCTCCATCCAGCCACACACACCCCCACCCAACCAGACATATCCCCCACCCACACACACACATCAACAAATCCATCACCCACACATCACGCACCCATCCCCCAACCCACACATACCCCCTCACCCCCACACACATTCACCCACATATCCCTAACCCACACACCCACCCATCCACCCAAACATCCCACACCCATACACATCGCTCACCCACACACACACACACATCCCCACACCGACAACCACCCCCACCTGCACACATCTTCCACCCACCACATATTCCCCACACCCACATCTCCCCACCGACACATATATCCCCGACCATCCCATAACCCAACAACAATCATCCACCCACATGTCCCCCTCCACCCAATCGCCCGCAACCGCCTAGCCAAACAGACATCTCCACCCACACACACATTTCCCCGCCAACCCATACATCCCGCAGGCACCCACACACACATCCCGCATCCACTCACACAATCCCACCCCGCTCACCTACACATCCTGATCCCACCCACACACATCACGAATCCACCCTCACACACATCCCCCACCATCCCCAACCTACTATTAAGAACAAACTACCACACTTTACACACATACAGTGACGATTGTCGTGAGCATTCTCGCAAAATTGTAAAGAAAATTGAGAAAAATTGTACTTATACATTTTGTAACGTAAAAATTAGTTATGCAATTCAACTCTCTCTCTCTCTCTCTCTCTCTCTCTCTCTCTCTCTCTCTCTCTCTCTCTCTCTCTCTTAGACATACACACACTCCCACACTTATTCACTCTCTCTCACTCACACTCACTAACTCTCTCACTCACTCTACAGTAATTTACATGTGTTCATTCTATTCATGTTAAAATCAAGTGGCATTCAAAATGATAATATAAAAATGAGAATACAAAAATAAAATATGGAGTAGCATGTTAGATGACATGCGTGCGCTCAACTCTCTCTCTCTCTCTCTCTCTCGCTCTCTCTCTCTCTCTCTCTTGCTCTCTCTCTCTCTCTCTTTTACTCTCACACACACTACACACACACCCACAAACAACATACACACGCAAATACACACATATACCCACGCACATGCACACACCTATACACATCCACACCCGCATACACATACCTACGCATATGTACTCACATAACAAACGAATACACACTCCCTCGCATACACTGCATGCATGCACACTTACACACACAAACATATATACATACATACACGAGCACACACACACATACATACACACACGCATCATTGGCACCTTGCCGTCTTGACAGACGATAGTTTGTGCTTTAAAAAGGCATAATATCTTTTACCTATGACGGTAGTGAATGTGACTGGTAAGGCCAAATCGCGCTGTAAATGTTCGTTCACAGTAGGTGCGTGTGAACACGTGGTCATTTCCACCATGATGCACCATCTTACGTCTCACACGCTCGGTGTGTGACTTATCTGCAATACTTTTTTCCTTTGTCTTTATTCTATTTCTGATGTTTGCCCTCCATGCAACACGTTCAGCGGCGACTTGCTCCCACTGTGCATTATCAATGCCTGCATCAATCATGTCCCGCTTACACACATCTTTGTATCGTAGTAGAGGCCGACCCTGAGATCTCTGACCCATCTGTAATTCACCAAAAAAGATGTCCTTTGGTATTCTACCATCATCCATCCTCCTAAGATGTCCTATCCATCTAAGTCTACGAAGACTGAGCATGGAATAAACCGTCACACAACCTGATATTTCCAATACTTCAGTATTTGTGATTTTGTCTTGCACTTAACACCAAGAACTCTTCGCAGACAACGCATATGAAATCTGTTTAAACGTTTCTCTTGGTGTGAGTAAGTTGTCCAGGTTTCACTTCTATAAAGAAGAGCACTAAGGACACACGCTTGGTAGACAAGGACTTTTGTTTTGGCATTAAGCATCCTGTTCTCCCAGACTCTTTTTCTTAACCTGTTCATTGTTGTTGCTGCCTTACCAATCCGGATGTTGATTTCTTTATCAAGGGATAATTTGCTATTTACCACTGATCCTAGATATGTAAAATGGTCTACCATCTCTAGTTCGGCGTCGTCAAAAAAGATTGATGGTACCCCATGTGTACCTTGTGACATAATATACAGAACAGGCATTGGTGAATGCAGATAGTAGACATTGCAATTCTTCCTAAGAGTGGGTCGTAACTGCAGCATCATCTGCACAGAGCAACTCTCTGATCAGTACCATCATAATTTTGGTCTTGGCCTTCAATCTCTGAGCATTGTAGAGGCCGCCATCTGAGCGTGAGTGAATGTATATACCACCACCCTGATCACGAAAGGCATACATCAGTAGAAGTGAAAAGTATATTCCAAAGAGGGTGGGAGCTAGTACACAACCTTGCTTAACTCCACTCTTGATTTCAAACTCTTCAGAAGTTGCACCATCAAACATGATTATACCCTTCATGCCTGTGTGGAACGATTCCACAATGGACAGAAGAGTTGGTGGACAGCCTTCTTTAGTGCTTTGAACAGACCCTCACGAATGACCAAATCAAATGCCTTTGTAAGGTCGATGAAGACAATAAACAGTGGTTGATTCTGTTCACGGCATTTTTTTGCATTTGTCGTAATGAGAATATCATATCAATGGTAGACCGGTTCTGTGGAAAGCCACACTGTGATTCGGGGTAGACTTGATCTCCTAGGACTTGAAGTCTGCGCAGAACAATTCTGGCAATCCAACAATACACAGAAGCGAGATACCCCTATAGTTGTTGCAGTCGCTCCGATCGACCTTGTTCTTGTACAGTGTTAGGATGCTTGAATCTTTGAAATCCTGTGGGACTTGTCCTTCTCGCCAGCATAGCTCTATTAGCTGGTGGATCTGTAGAGTGAGTGTGTCTCGCCCACTCCTGATAACCTCTATTGGAATCCCATCCTTACCTGGATCCTTGCCAGATGCAAGTTCATTTATAGCACACTTAACTTCTGTTATGGTGGGAAGTGTGTCCAGGTCCTTACCCATCCTTACCTGGAGCCTTGCCAGATGCAAGTTCATTTATGCAAGTTCATTTATAGGACATTTAACTTCTGTTATGGTGGGAAGTGTGTCCAGGTGGTCAAGAGTTGGTAGAGCCTCTATGGCGTTGAGGGCATCATCCGCTAGTTTGGTCTAACTTGAGTAAAGCTCCAAATAGAGCTCTACCCATCTGTCCATCTGCTGTTTCTTATCAGTTATGATTTCTCCAGTCAAGGTTTTCAATGGTGCACTTCTTTTGATCACCCCACAGGCTTTCTTTATTCCTTCATACATGCTTCTGGTGTTTCCCTTATCACTATCGATTTGAATGGACTCACATAACTTGATCCAATAATCATTTGCACACTGCCTGGCAGCCCTTTGCACATCCTTCCTAGCTTGATTTAGAGTGTTACGCGTTGTTCTTTCCTTGTTTCTTAAGAGACCTGTCTTTTTCTTATCAATCAAGGGCAGCAGAGTTTGGCTGTTTGCCGCAAATCAGTCCTGCCTCTTATGATCCACAGTGCCGTAAACCCCTATGGCAGTTGTTTTATAACGAGATTCCTTAAGTTGACCCCACTTTTCATTTACTGTACAATTTTCTGGTGTATCAGTGAAAGCGTCTTCAAGTTGCTGTTAAAACTGAAAGCACTTTTCAGGATCGCGAGTGTTAATAATATTAATCCTGGGGCTAGATGTGTGGTTAGCTGTGTAGACTGTAGAGATTGGAAGACTTGAAAAGGTACAAAACGAAGCAATGTGCATCATTTTGGGCTGCACGAGAGACACCAGCTGTGTAGCAGTGAGATACCTCCTTGACTTCCCGACAATGGAACACAGGATCAAGATCTGGAGAACTCGTGCATACTTAAAAATAAGTGCAGATGAGCAGCACCTTCTGCATGACGCTATATTCAGAGAAAAGGGTGACAGGCTAAAGAGGGGCTAGTCATGGATGGGTAGGGCGGAAGATGTCGTCAGACAGGTCTGCAGTCTTACCAGTATCATCCCCGGCAAGGAATGGGTGCCGGTGCCTCCAGCTTTTAAGTGCACTTTCCTCTGCATTATCACACTTGACAGACGGTGCAGAGAGCAGAACCCTGCCGCTGTCATTGCAGAGGTTAACGAGCTCATCTATGAACACTCAGATAGCCCCGAAGTGCTCATCTATACAGATGGATCTGTTGTAAAGCAGCAGAGAAGTGCGTGGGCATTTACAGCCCGTTCAGCGGGCCGAACCGTTCAAGAATCCAGTGGTGCCCACTCTATGACCACGAGCAGCATGACGATGGAGGTGATAGCAGTAACACAGGCTTTCATATGGCTGGAATCACAGCTTTATACCAACGTGTGTATACTAAGTGATTATATGAGCATGATTCAGAAGGTAGAAGCTGGATCTGCACGTAGACAGTGGACTGAGTCGCTGCGGAAGTCTGTTGTCCGTAAAGTCACCTTCATCTTCGTCCCGGGACATGCGGGAGTCGAGGGAAATGAACGAGCTGATAAACTGGCTGGCTCTGCACCCCCTGTAGATGGCCAGCCCATGGATCGTGCCGATGTTATTAACGTCCTCAAAGATATGGCGAGAACAGAGGACTTTGACGTCAGTTAATCCACATCGCTGTCCAGGATGAAATACTTGGGAGTAAGAATCGGCACAGCCAGACGCGAGAGGTACATCGAGAAAACAAAGCGCCTCGTTAAGCAACACAGAACTGGCACTATT
Source organism: Cepaea nemoralis (assembly GCA_014155875.1). Taxonomy (NCBI): domain Eukaryota; kingdom Metazoa; phylum Mollusca; class Gastropoda; order Stylommatophora; family Helicidae; genus Cepaea; species Cepaea nemoralis. Next base: position 19,430 of record JACEFZ010008301.1, read on the forward strand.
AGCCACCGGACGCTGATGCATATGCTGGGGGGGAGGATCTGAGCACCTATGGACATGTCCGGAGTGCAATGAAGATACCCCAACTGATAACTGATAACTGTGTAGATTCTCTTTGGTCTCAGTCTAACCCTTGCAACAACCAAAGAGTGTTCCGTATAACTTCGAGTCAATGATATATGGTTCAGATGTTGTCTCCGTGTGATGATGAAGTCTAGCTGGTACAAATGGCCGGATCTTGGATGTTTCCATGTGACCTTGTGCATCTCTTTTCTTGTAAAAAACGAGTGTGTAATACATAGGTCATTACTGGTGCAATGCTCCAGCAGCCTTTGCCCATTTTCATTCCTGCGACCGATGTTGTATTTTCCAAGGCACACGTCCTTGCCCACACTAGCATTGAAAGCACCGAGCATATAAATGTATTCAGATTTTGGAACTGTCTTGATCGCGGAGTCTAACTCCTCATAGACCGAATCCTTTGCATCATCATAGGAATCGAATGTCGGTGCATATGCAGTAATAATGGTGGCAAAACCACAAGAGGTTACCAAGCGCAGGGATAATAGTCTTTCATTTCCTCCTGCTGGAATTTCATTCATTCCCAGTAGCGAATTCTTCAATGCAAAGCCCACACCGTGTTGCCTTTTTTCTATCTGCCCTCTACCCTTCTAAAAAAAGGTGTAATTGTTTTCCCTGAGTGACCCTTTCTCGGCGAGGCGGGACTCCTGCAGGCCAGCAATATCAATGTTATGACGATTGAGTTCGGCATCAATCACAGCCGTTTTTCTCACATCGTTATACACCCGCACATACATATAAACACATATAAACACTCACCTTAACACACATACAGACATACATCCACAAGCACACACACACATGCACACACACATATACATCCATACACACATACGACATGCACACACACATACATCCCACATATAAACACGCACACATAGCCACACCCATCCATACACACATACACGCTGCCTCACATAATCACTAAAACTAATATGAATAAACTCACACACTTTTCGACTATCATACGTACACACTGTCGACTATCGTGAGCATCCTCACAAGAACATTCAAAATTGGGGAAAAATGGGAAAACATGGAAAATATGGAAAATGGTGATGAAAATATGGTATGCATTGTGTAACGTAAAAAATAAAATAGTGGTCCAATTCAGTAAGATAACTTCTGGAATTGACATAAATAGGATAAAATAAGCAGTGCATGTCAAATTCAATTGGCAGTAAAAATGATAATATGAAAGATGAGGATACAGAAAAAAATATGGCATAATGATATGCTTGCGCTCATCTCTCTCTCTCTCTCTCTCTCTCTCTCTCTCTCTCTCTCTCTCTCTCTCTCTCTCTCTCTCTCTCTCTCGCTCTCTCTCTCTCTCTCTCTCTCTCTCTCTTTCCTCTCTCCCTCTCTCTATATTTATTGTTCTTTCACGCACACTGGCACATTAACCCTCTCATTGCCTTATTCTCTCCTTCTCTCCCACTCACTATCTCTCTCATGCTTATATGCACTCACTCTCACACTCGCCCTCACTTACACACACACACACACACATACTCACATATTCACTCTCACTCAATTTCTCACTCACTCTCCCACTTACACTCACTCTCTTTCTCTCTCTCTCTCTCTCTCTCTCTCTCTCTCTCTCTCTCTCTCTCTCTCTCTCTCACTCTCTCTCTCTCACTCACACGCACTCGTTCACTCTCTAAACCACACTAAATCACTCTCTTATTCGCACACACAGACAAGCAAACAGACACACACACTCACTCGCTCTCACTCGTTCACTTTCTCATGCACTTTCCCTGTGACTGTCCCATCTCTATACCATCTGGCTCTTGTTGTCAAGTATTCAGTAAATGCGAGTCGACACGTGCAGGTGGCAGATGAACCAATCGTGAACCAATGAACCAATCACTCTCTTATTCGCACACACAGACAAGCAAACAGACACACACACTCACTCACTCTCACTCGTTCACTTTCTCATGCACTCTCTCACTATCTCTCTCTCTCTCTCTCTCTCTCTCTCTCTCTCTCTCTCTCTCTCATGTGTGGGGTGTGTGGGTATGAGTGGTTGATGGATGAGTACGTGAGTGGGTGGATGTGTGTGAGAGAATAGTGTATGGTGGGGGGGGGGGGGGTGAGGGAGGTGTGTAGTTGTGAGAAGATGTGTGTGAGCGGCGGATGTGTGTGGGTGGGGTTTATGTGGGTGGCGGGGTGTGTGTGTGGGTGGGAGGTGTATGTTTTGGGGTTATGAGTGGGGGATATGTGTGGGCAGGTGGGGAGATGTGTTTATGGGTGGGGATGTGTGTATAGGTGGGGATGTGTAGTTGAGAGGTGGCGAATATTGGGTGGGTGAGTGGGTGTAGATTGGCTGATGTGTGTGTGGGTGGGTGGGGACAATTGTGAGAGTGCGGGGTATGTGTGTGGATAGGTGCGGGATGTGTGGGTTGGCGGGGGTATGTGTGTGTGGTTTCTTCTTCTTCTTCTTCTTCTTCTTCTTCTTCTTCTTCTTCTTCTTCTTCTTCTTCTTCTTCTTCTTCTTCTTCTTCTTCTTCTTCTTCTTCTCCTCCTTCTTCTCTTCTTCTTCTTCTTCTTCTTCTTCTTCTTCTTCTTCTTCTTCTTCTTCTTCTTCTTCTTCTTCTTCTTCTTCTTCTTCTTCTTCTTCTTCTTCTTCTTCTTCTTCTTCTTCTTCTTCTTCTTCTTCTTCTTCTTCTTCTTCTTCTTCTTCTTCTTCTTCTTCTTCTTCTTCTTCTTCTTCTTCTTCTTCTTCTTCTTCTCCTCCTTCTTCTTCTTCTTCTTGGGGAAATGTGTGTGGGTGGGGGATCAGTGTGTGTGTGGCGGCATGTATGTTCGCCTGATTCTGTGTGAGTGCGTGGAGGTATGTGTGGGTGGGTGGGGGAGGCTGGTGAGTTGGGGTGTGTTGGTGGCTTCGGGATATGAGGGTGGATGAAGGATGTGTCTCACAACATTGTAATATGCACTGTTTATGTTTACAAGTTTTATTTGATAATGTTTTTTTTTTTGTTTTCTCATGTGAATGTATCATGCGTAATATGCATTGTTTATGCTTACAAAATCCATTTGGCAATGTTTTTCCCCTATGTTAATGTAACATGCACATTTGATGAATGAAAGATGAGTGATTGAAAGGGCCGAATGTACGACGGGCCTGCGTGCCCAATTTGTTACCCTTTTAAAATAAAGTTTGTTCGTTCGTTCGTTCGTTCGTTCTGTCTTACACACTCACTCGCTCTCACACTCACTCGATCAAGCACATACACGCATACCCACAAATTATCTCTCACTCACTCACGATCCCTTACTCACAGACTCGTTGACTCTCTAACTCACACTCACTTACTTTTTCACTCTATCTCACAGACAGGCAGACACACAACACACCCACTCTCTCAGATTCACTCATTCTCTCACTCAATCTCTCAAACATACGTCCATACCCACTCACTCACTTTTACACTCTCAGACTCACACGCATGCATACTCTCTCACTCTCTCTGTCTTATACAAATTCTCCCACTCACACTCTTTCTCACACACTCTCTCACCCACTCTCTCACTCTTACACACACACACACACACACACACAGAGTGAAGAATGATAGTGAAAAAATGACACCAATAGGTGACTTGTGGAGGCATATAGTCGTTATGAAATAAATATTGAAAGAATTTTCGGTTGAATGTTTAGGGACTTATTGTAGTTTTTGGAGAAGAAGAAGAAGAAGAAGAAGAAGAAGAAGAAGAAGAAGAATAAGAAGAAGAAAAGAAGAAGAAGAAGAAGAAGAAAAAGAAGAAGAAGAAGAAGAAGAAGAAGAAGAATTATCTTCCCAACCACACACGCACACTCACACGCATATATATATGTAGATATATATATATATATATATATATATATATATATATATATATATATACAAAGAGAGAGAGAGAGAGAGAGAGAGAGAGAGAGAGAGAGAGAGAGAGAGAGAGAGAGAGAGAGAGAGAGAGAGAGAGAGAGAGAGAGAGAGAGAGAGAGAGAGAGAGAGACAAAGAATATTGTTGACAGACACGATTATCAACGACGTTCGGCATCGATTATATATTAGCCATAAAATGTTATACGTGCCTCCAGCATAGTAGTTAACAGTCAGTATAGAGAACTGTCCGATCGGGTCTTCTTTCCCTGTGACTGTCCCATCTCTATACCATCTGGCTCTTGTTGTCACGGAATCACTAAATGCGAGTCGACACGTGCAGGTGGCAGATGAACCAATCGTGATGTATTCACCAAAAACATCAGGCCCGGCTGGACATTCGCTTTTTAATATCATAACCGTAGAAAAGCCTACGGTAGAAGAACATTGAGGTGCTTGATAAACATGTTATGACAAATTATATGCATGCATTTATGACCTTCCCCTCCTCCTCCTCCTCCTCCTCCTCCTCCTCCTCCTCCTCCTCCTCCTCCTAATTCTAGTCTTCTTCTTCTTCTTCTTCTTCTTCTTCTTCTTCTTCTTCTTCTTCTTCTTTTTCTTCTTCTTCTGATTGATTGATTGATTGATTGATCTAGGAACCGACATCACAGCAATCGGGACATTCCCATAGGGCTCTGTCCCCATACTCAGCAGCCAGCGAAGAGTTCCAACACCAATAGTACCAGTAGTCATCTGATTATATGTCCGTCTCGCCTTTCCTCTGAGCGTCGAGCGTAGGCCAGATAAACTCGCTACTCCTCGCTGCCTCATTCTTGCCAGACCATGATGTTCCATCTGTTCCTTCGAGGTGTACACGTGCTCCCACAAGGCCGCAACTACGTCTGCCGAGCCATGCATCAACACTCCACCAAGTTTTGCAGAGCCAGCCAATCTGCCCGCCTGTTAATTCCCCAGCACACTGGCATGCCCCAGAGAAACGATCCAGGCGATGATTGCTACCCGTGACCTCCGAAGCAAAGCAAGCCACTCTGCACGAAGAGTGCCTGTCCTCACCTTCTTCAGCATGCTTTCTGTGTCAGTTACAATCACGATATGTGTATGTATGTATTCTCGATCCAGCGGAAAGCTGCATTGACCGCCTTCACCTCCATTCTTAAGCTAGATTTTGTGGTATCATATGCCATGCTCTCCTGCACCAAACGGCGACCATTAGCTTTTGTTATGAACCCCCAGGCACTTCTCCTGCCTCTCAACACCGAATCATCTCTGTATATAATCACATCACCTGAGCGAGCATTATCCTGAATTAGTTGCTGGATTTCCACTTCCCTTGCCCCTGCTGGCCACTCCCTGCACTCCCTGCTTAAAGTTATTATAACTCTGCACAAGTCTGACTGCTCCGCTGGCACTCTGACCCACTCCTCTCCTTGCCTAATGTTCTCCAAGGTGTACACCTGTCTGATCGTATCCTCCGCCTGAGCCATCCATGATGTGCCTCTTATCAGTCGCTAACTCTTAACTGCGTCCAGCGCCTCATGCAACGGGTGATCTGTGTCTGCAGCTACTCTGAAGTGTGCCTTCGCCTGCATCACCTTGAGCCTACCTACAATAGTCAGTAAACCAAGGATATAACGCATACACACTACTAGGGTGTCACTGGTGCATCCCAGAATGACCCGCTTCTTCTTCTTCTCCTAAACATAAACACATAAGTGTACAACATAGAAGTTACAAAAATTTCAACCAAAACGCATTTTTACAGGACTTGCTCAGTTCACATCTAAACAATATTTATCAACTTCCTGACCTCGATAATGCTCTGGAATTCTGGATGAAGACCTTTATTGATGTGCTTGATAGACATGTGCCAATCAAGGAAGTTCACTGAAAACATCACGTCCAACCACTTTGGATCACCCAGGAAATAGTTGAATTTATGAGAGACAGAGATAAAGCACATAAAAAGCGGGATTTCAGCCTATACCGTACTCTTAGAAACAATGTTCAGTATACCATACGAGGGGCAAAGAAAAATTACTTTAAGAACTTAGTAATAGATAAAACAAATAATAAGGATATATGGAAGGCAATTAACACCTTGACAAACAAGTATAACTTCCCAAATTCTTTACCATCAAATCATATTACATGCGACCAATTCAGTAATGTTTCTCAAACTGACATATACCAGTTAAAGGCTTCAGTATTAAATTCTCCTTGCAACTTATCTTTACTGTCATCGTTTTGCGAGAATAGATGATCCCGGGATATTCTTTCCGACATACCGCTAATACAACCATGAGTATTCACTTACCTCAGTAACCCAAGAATAAAAA
>JACEFZ010008302.1:0-36618 GCA_014155875.1 Cepaea nemoralis
GTGAGTTGTTATATGTTGTACATTGCTGTAACTATTGTTATGTATTTAACGTGGTAATAAATCCATAGAAATTGTGTTGCTGTGTCTTACGTCGAATCACGTTGTACTTGTACTGTCTCACATGTGTTAGCCAACGAGCCTAATAGAAGATCCTGACACATGGTTTCCTACTGTGTGTCCATCACCTTGATTTTGATATTTGTGTCCATAGATTTGAAATAACGAAAATGTCATAAGTTAGTTATTTAATGTGTCGCGCTTCCAACTTCATGGCAACGGATCATCTCCACTATGCTCCGTCCCTGAGTCAGTAAATATCACACACAATGTTCAAACTGCCCAATGTGAAAAGTGGAACAGACAGGAGTCTCGACAAGCCAGCATCCCGCACTGGTACACAGTGCATAATGCCGCCTCGAGAATCCCAACACAAAGTCACCCACGAAAAATACAGTCCATCGTCGATGGAATTGGCAGTCACCAGAAAGACTTCATTGAGCTTTATATCTGTAGAGCTTTATTTCTTATTTCATTGAGTTTTATCCTATATGGCTCGGTCTCTTTAAACAGAGCTGCCCGCCGAAAGCGTCACACTAAGCACGAACTCCGAAGCTCCAGCGAAGACCCCCAGGAGTCTCCGAGAAAAATGCACTCGTGAACCGAAAAGGCTATATAATCGATTCAGCGACAGCCGGACGCTAAAAATACCGAACATTCTGCTCACGCTACAAACAACCACGGACAGATGTAAAAAGCATTCAACGCAAAATTCACAGCTCACAGTGTCGAGCCACACACTCATTCAGTAGCAGGGCGACGGAACCATAAATGTTGTAAATTAAAGGAGGATGATCGAATACAGATGAATGGTCTCATTGTTCCAAGAGACATAACTCACATCATAGGACTAGAAACGTTTGATTGTAGAGGTTATGACAATAAAAACTTAATGTTTAAATAGGATACATACAATTGCTATTTATTTGCATTTTTATTTTTTTAAATGCAGACCGCATTTAATATTTGCGAGGATTTAATATATAGAATAATAAATACTATGCAGTTATTACACAAACATCCTGGCACAGATTCCCTGCCACAAGGACCACCATTATTTCCTGTGCTGTTCCACGCCTACACTGTGAGAATCACCGGTGAGCAGATCACAAGACCGAGGAGGACATTGTCACGTGCCGACGATGTGTTAGTGTATCGTCAGGGCAAGTATAGAACTATAGAGATCGGGCTGATGTGGAACTACAAACAGAACTCAGTCGCATAAACACTTAGGTGTGTTAAAGCTGGTGTAATGGTCAATCCAACAAAGGCAGCAGTGACATGGTTATCTTTGAATAACCATATTGTCAACACCCCAACGCTAACTGTAAATCTGGGTTCAGAGACGGTGGAAAGAACGCAGGCAATGAATTACCTGGGTATACGTTTTGATCGAAGCTTTGCTTATACTGAGCACACTGACCAGGTGATAACAAAGGCCAAGCAGGGTTTGGCTGCGATGCGTGTGATGGCGGCGGGAAACTGAGAAGCTCCATTTATGTCTTCTGATTTTGTCAAACATTTGATATCTGGAATCTGGTTGTTTTTGCAAATGTAAGGGAAAACGCATAATGCACCTTGTGAATACACAGTGTTTTATATGAAATAAAATCACATTTAAAGATAAACCAACATCATCATCATCAAGTGCCATTTCAGCTGGCGTTGGCGTTCATGTCTCTCCACATATCTCTGTCTTTGGTGTTCTGCCACCGTCTCAATCCATCCAGCATAATTTCTCTTGGTCGGCCTCTGCCTCTCTTCCTCTGGATCTTTCCAGTCGTCACGATGTTCTCCAATGCATCTCTTCTCAAAAAGGTAGACATTAATTAAATAGGAGAAAGGGGCATAAAAACATAACAGTTATGTCAAGGGACATTACTAACAGTAGTATAACTATATTATATGATTTACATTATTATACTTTTCATTTAATATTTTATAACACTTGCATAGAATGACTTTAATGGAATCTATGTGTTCTAATAAGAAAATTATAAAATTTTTAAGTTATTTCCAGAGAATTTTTTAAAATAATGGTTTAATTTACATGCAAGAGAATTTTATAATGTATTATTTTACTTTGCCTTGATATTACATAATATGTTTTTTTACCGTTACATTTGAATGTATAATCCTTATTCATTTTTGTCCGGCCTGTAAAAGGCCAATAATCCTTAAATGTGTCTTCTATGGTTTATCTTTTTTTAATCCTTTAAATGACATCGCTGTCAACACCAGCATCTTTCAGGTGTATGTTGATCTCTTGGCAAGATTACGCTCAGTAGTTTGCCATTGCTTTCTGTGCGGCCGGCTCACATACCCTGTAAGTTACCGATGCGATTCGAACCACTGCTGATTCTCACCGTCATCACGTTACCCACGAGAGTATACGAGATTACGGAGAAAAGTCATAACCTCTAAGCCACGAAGCCGGCGGTTTATCTTTACAACGTATAAATCTTTCGCCTTTTACTAAAGATTTCAATATGGGGACAATAAGAAAAGATTTTCTCTGTTACAGATTATTCAAACGCATCTTCTTCTTCTTCTTTAGAATTCCGAGTCATTGAGGTTCTTTGCTGCAGATACAAGCCGTCTCCATTCGTCTCTCTGGTTGACCTTCTCTTGCCAGTCGCTGATTCCAAGTGCTTGTAGGTCTGTATGTATATTATCTCTCCACCGTCTTCTTGGTCTACCTCGGGGTCTACGGTCATTTATGTCCTGAGTGTAAGCGAGTTTTGTTTCCCTATTATCTTCCATTCTTTCTATATGCCCCAGCCATTGCAGTCTACTAGCCTTCATGATATTCAAACGCATCAGCGATTTTAATTTTGTGGCATTGATTTCGATTGTTTTCATCACGTGCAGATCAGGATTACAGATTCTCGCTGTCACGGATTATTCAAACACATCAGTGATTTTTAACACACCAATGATATTAATTCTGTGGCAGTAATTTTAATTATCTTCACCACATGTAGATCAGGATTAAAGATTTCCTCTGTCACGGATTATAGAAGATGGAAAACCAAATTGTAAAACGCGTCAAGTCAACACGAGTGAAGCTTTTGAGGGAATAGCGCTCCATTAAGCAGACACACTTGTATTTTCCATATCAGGACCTCAGTGTATTTCGGTTCTACTACTCGCTGATGGCTACGCGTCTTGATGAGGCCTTGTGGGATCGGTAGGCACTGGATAAAATCCATCTACGGTTTTGAGAACCCTAATATATTTTACGCTATGCTGACATCGGAAGCAAAGGCGGCTCGTTATGAACGGCTTCACGGGATGAAGCATGAACTGCAGGATCCTAAATTAACTATTGTAATATAAAACATCGCTGGAGAGGCAAGGGACACTTACAAATGAACATGGAAGTCTGTTCAAATATTCTGGTAGAAATGTCGGAGGCCAGAGCGGAATCGCATTTTGTATAGATAAAATAACTGCAAAAGCTGTATTTGAATATAACCCGGTTAGTGATAGAATCCTCACTGTCAGACTTAAAGGCCATCCAAAAAGCACAACTCTCATACAGATGTATACACTTACTTCAACAGCAGAGGAAGACGAAATTGAAGTTTTACAGCATACTGCAAGACACATTACATAAGATAGGTCATAATGACGTAACAATAATAATGGGAGATTTTAATGCAAAGTGGGTACAGGAAGAGCTGGACATGAGAGACACGTTTTAGGAAAATTTGGATTGGGAAATAGAAATGACAAATGAATTGAATTTTGCACATTTGTTCCTTGAAGAGCATTTTCATTCGTTTGTCTGTCCATCCATGTCTCATTTCCACTGCCATTAGATGTTTCCTGGCTTGTCTGCGGTAAAGCTGTAGAAATGTAAACAATATAAAATAACACGAAGTAGTGCAGTTTTACAGAACACAATGACGCAAAACAAAGGACGTTGCGACGACTTGCCTTCATCAGCCAGGGACGACCACGGAGGTCAGATCCATTGTAAAATTCATCCCCGATACAGATTCGAACTCATGACCACAGAGCCGACAGGCGAGCATCTAGCCACTACGACTAGCTCGGCTTCCGTGTTGAAAGCATAATTACAATTTAAATTGAAAAGGACAAGCTTTCTTGCGTATAGTGGAACATTCTAACGAAATATTTGTGTCCATAGATTTGAGATCTAATACAGATGAATGGACTCATTGTTCCAAGATAAATACCTCACAATATAGGACTAGAAACGTTTGATTGTATGTTCTGACAATAAAAACATAACGTTTGAATAGGATACCTATAATTCCTATTCATATGCAATTTTTAAATGCAAACCGCATTTAATGTCTGCGAGGTATTAAAGTATAGAATAATAAATAGTATGCAGTCATTACACAAACAATTATAGAATCTTGCTGCATTTAATGTCTGGGATCCTGTTGTATTTGCAAATGTAAAGGAAAACACACAATGCACTCTGTGAATACACGCTGTTTTGTACGAAATAAAACCACGTTAAAAGATAAACATTTAATTAAAATAGAAGAAATCGACATAACAACATAACAGTTATTTCAAGGGGCATTACTAAAATTAGTATAATTGTATTATGTGATTTACATAATCGTAGTATTTATCTTAATCTTTTATAACATTTTCATAGAAATTAGCGACAGTTATATGCAGCATAAATAATGGGATAAGAATTGTAGTCATCTTCAAAGTTTATGTAAAAGTAATAATAAATAGCACTCAGTCATTACACAAACAAGTATAGAACATTGCTGCATTTTATGACTGGGATCTTATTGTATTTGTAAATATAAAGGAAAACGTACATTTCACCTTGTGATTACACACTGTTTTGTACGAAATAAAACCACATTAAAAGGTAGACATGTAATTAAAATAGAGGATAGGGAGGGAACAACATAACAGCAATTTCAGGGGATATAACTACATGTGGTATAACTTTATTATACCATTTATATAATTATAGTTTTTGTATTAATCTGTTTAAACATTTTTATGGAAATTATCAAAGGTCGCATGCACTTTTAAAAAAGGATACCAATTTTAAGTCATCTTTAAAGTTTGTGTAAAAGTAGTGGATTTATTTTATAAATATGACATTTTTATAACGCAATTTGCAACTTTTTCTTGATATTACATAATGTTTTCTCCTTTCAATGTCCATAATAAGAATTATCTCTGCAGACACACTTTTGCCCGGCCTGTAAAAGGCCAAGATTTAACAAAGCAAGCATCATGGCTAACAATCCAATTAAACCTCATCTGGGACTACTGTTCCCAGCCGAACACTGGACGGGTGAAGAAGAGACACCTGTTGACATCCATGTGTGGGAAGATAACATAGATGATTGCTTTTCTAAACAGCTACGGACTGAGCTTGAGAAACAAGGAAAGAATAAAGCTATTTCTGAACCAATTTAAGACGAAATGTACTAGATCACATTTTGAGCATCTGTATCATTATCAGTATCATTTTAACTTCATTAAAACAATGTTCTTTAACTTGAAAAATAAAATAAAGATTCATCCCATGATAACCACTGGGCAAAAATGCCCTAGTAGACGATCACCGATAACACCAACAGCAGCAGCAAGTGATGAACAAAGTCAAGAAGATTTCCCACCTCTCGTGCGAGAAACTCCTCCGCAGAAAATAACTGAACAAACACAAACTTTCACTAGTCAAATCAACACAAGAAGACACGAACACACAAGAAAACAACACACAAGAAAACAATCCAAAAATGAAGACAGGTTCCGGTTTTTAAATAAGATAGAAGCTTCTCAGTAAGGATTCTCAAAGATAGAAGGTTCTCAGTGAGGATTCTCAAAGATAGAAGCTTCTCAGTGAGGATTCTCAAAGATAGAAGCTTCTCAGTGAGGATTCTCAAAGATAGAAACTTCTAAGTGAGGATTCTCAAAGATAGAAGCTTCTCAGTGAGGATTCTCAAAGATAAAAACTTCTCAGTGAGGATTCTCAAAGATAGAAGCTTCTCAGTGGTCTCATTGAGGATATCTCAAAGATAAAAACTTCTCAGTGAGGATTCTCAAAGATAGAAGCTTCTCAGTGAGGATAAGGAATGAGGTATCCGACACATATGTGATAGAGAACGGCATCCCCCAGGGCTCGGTCATCTCACCAACAATCTTCTCAATACTGGTGAATGACCTAACAGATGAGATCCAAGACCAGAAAACACGACTATCTCAATTCGCGGACCACTGCGCCATATGGAGGAGTGGTAAGGCGGCAAAGACTACACGAGGACCCCTCCAAAAACAGATAAACAAGCTAACTGCATGGATAGATAAATTGGGCTTCAAAATCAGCATCAATAAATCAGCCAGTATGGTATTTAGCAGCAAGAAGAAGAAAAATTCTAACAAGGACTACAAAATAGAGATAAAAGGGGAAGATATTAATAGAACAAGCAGCACAGTCTTCCTAGGAATGGCCCTGGACGAACAGATGAACTTGTCAAAACATATATGTCAGATACTAGAAAAATGCAAGAAAGCAAGCAACCTACTGAGGATGATAAAAGGTAACGATTGGGGTGCCCACGACACAACAATGCTGATGTTCTATAAAGAATTTATCAGAGGCAAGCTAGAATATGGCAGCATTGTGTACGACTCAGCATCAGAAGCCAACAAGAGGAGGCTAGACACCATACATACCCAAGCGCTAAACACCATCCTGGGAGCTGGAAAAGGGACATCCAAAGAAGCCATGGAGGTAGCACTGGGTGTACTACCACTGAGTCTGAGGCGTAAACAGCTGACGTATAACTACTGGCTAAAGGCAGCACAAGACGAAGACCATCCTGGATACCAAACGTTCAGTGACAACCGCAGCAAAAGGGGGGGGGGCATCCCAATAGTAAAACTGCAAAGACCGGCAGGATGGGAAGCAGCAGAGAAGATGAAGGAAGAAATCGAGCTAGCAGAAACCCTGAAACAGACAAGACGGTTCAAGCCAACAATCCCACCATGGGAACTAACAGTCCCATTCACTGACTGTAGTCTAGCAAAGTACATCACCAAGGACACGGAGGACACAGATGCAAGAGACGAGGCTAATGCTACATACAATAAATCAGTAAGGCCAACCTCATAATATACACAGACGGGTCCAAGAACGAACAGGGAGAGGTAGGAGCAGGAGTAGTGGTCCCAGACTGGAAGCTGAAGAAACAGTTCAAACTAACAGACCAGACAGCAGTATGCACGGCCGAACTGGTAGCCATAATGAAAGGCCTGGAGATTGCAGCCGAATAACCACCACTGAGACTGTGTATATTAACAGACTCTCTGTCTTCAGTACAAACGCTCGGGAACTTCGCTAGAGGAGACAGACCCGACATAAAAGAGGAGATATTAGCGACAGCCACCAACCTCAGGTACATGGGATGCCAAGTCACCATCGGATGGATACCAGCTCACAGGGGTATCCCGGGAAACGAACAAGCAGACAGAGCGGCGAAACGAGGACTAACAAGCAACAAAAAAATCAGCACAGGCCTAGGTAAAGTAGAAGGAAGAATATCGTCAAAACTACATACTCCAGGAATGGAGGAAACAGTGGCGAGACAGCGCTAAACGTCGTCATGCATACCAAGTACAGGGTGAACCCAGATACAAGCCACAAGTCAAGACCAACATAAAAGCACCGGCAAACAGACAGCTGTGGAGAATCAGACTAGGTAACTGGAAAGACACAAGAGAAAACCCATTCTGCAGAGCATGCCTAGAAAATAACACCATTGAACACTATTTACTAGCATGTGATAAGTACAATAGTGAACGAAGGGAGCTAAGAGATCACTTCGTCAAAACTGGGACTCCATTGACAATGACGGAGTGCCTACACACAAACAGTAACCCAGAAATACAGCGGCTGGTCACACAGTTCATCTGCAGAACTGGGAAGGCCACATAACCTCCCTACATTGTATATATTTATATGTTTACTTTATTTTTTTTTAAAAACATGTATGTACGTATATATACATTTATTTTTTAAAAGCTGAGTGGTGGGGTGAGTGGCAGGATGGTGAGTTGGCTCTTACGGGGGGCTCCTGAACAGGGATGACAAGGTAACCTGGGCGTCTTGTTGTCGCACTAACACATACACCGATGACGAAAACAAGAAAGCGAACGTAGAGGAAGACTGGCAGCTGACCGGGGTAACAACTTGAGACTGCAATTAAATTCTCTGCCTTTGCCAATATCGAGTCCTTATGAGGACTGAACGTGACCAAGACCAGCCCCGGTGAGAACAACACAGTATAAGACAGAAGAAAATAACCAGACAGCACACAAGAACTTTTCCGACAAACAAAGCGGAACCAATAAAAGCAGTATGAATTAGGACTAATAATCCACACAACCACGGATCTCAACAATAACCGAAGCTGAGGAAGCAGGTTTGACGAGAACGAATTTGGAATTTTTGTTTTGAAAATTGGAATTGGAATTGGTTTTTAAATCGTCAGCAATCCAAAGAAGAGCAAATGGGCAGACAGAAGACTACTGCGGTCCACCAGACAGTTTAGACCAGGGTTTCCCAACTTTTGTTGTGCTATGCCCTACCTAAGCATTTCTAAAATTATTATCATTTATGGCACTAAATCTGCATTCAGTTAAATATGAAAATGAACATGGTAACAATAGTTCTCTTGCACATTTGGTTGTATATGGTTTCGGTTTCCTCACAAAGCCATGCCATCTCTCCTTTCAATCTGAATAAAGTTTTAATTGACTCATCATTTTGCATTTCTGCGGGTTCTTCTTGATACTGTGTCAAGGTCCTGCTGGTACCTATGTATCAACAGAATGGACCAGGACAGTTAACGCTTCTCTGTCACACAATAAGTGCACTCGGAGACTAGCTCACAATGCGTTCCACCTAGGAACGTTTTAATGTCACTAAATTGAGCTTTACAAAGATCCCATAAGGATTTGCCAAAATGTACACAAAGCCGTGCCGACTCAATACACACTTGTCGGTACGGGAAATATAGCATAATACAAATATATACACAGAAGCATTTATATACAACTACTTACACTCTTGCACAGTCTAGCCATAGCCCTCAGCTGGCATACACTATCGCACTCAATCCGTGCATGCTATGTCTCGCACAGTAGTATTCACTGGTACACTCTCAATTACACACGCATAGCAATCTCAATCTCTTTCACTCGTCTAGGTCTGTACTCGTCGCTAGTCTAACATCGTCTGCCTGACTCTTGGTCCGGTCCGTTGCATCACAGGTTCTCACGTCCCGTAATTCCTGTCTTACTTGCGTGTGTCCGTCTGTCTCGGGACTTTACTTAGTTACAGGCTCACCTGTCCTTAACCCTTTGCTGTTTGTCAACAGTCGTGACCTGTCCCAGTACTTCTCTCTACCTGTCTCACCCTGCAGTCCCTGTTGACTGCTGTCTGTCCTCTGTACTGTCCTGTCAGTACTGTCTTTATGTACTTGGGTCTCCGACACACTCCCCCTCACCCTCGTTGTGTCACTTTATTATTTTATTGGGAAAGTGACACATCATGAACTTATTTCTAGGTGTGTTATTTCAATAAACTATGTTTATTTGTCAGAGAACCAATGGTATCTTCTAATTTTGGTCTATGACGTTGTGTATCGTTTAGTAATTTTGTTAATGGCGAGGTGCATTTGCATGATTTGAAAAGGTGAGTCGTTCATTAATTCTTCCCTAATCTCTGAGTGTTCACTTTGTACTTTAGTCGCATACGAGACTCCGCATTGTCGGAAGATTCAGACGATTTACGTTATCTTACCATTATTATGGCTCAAACCACGCCCCTTCTCACAACAAAACACTGTTAGGCTTCATGTTATAGACAAATTGTCTTGAACATCAAGGACAAGCTGTTTACTAGCCTGTATTGGCCAGGTATCTTATCCCAGGTTTTGTTCACACAAAGTAAACCATTTCTGGTGCTTCTTTAGTCACTTTGGCACTTAGAATTCTTGACCAAAGGTTACACTTTTCCGATTCCTGCATTATTTCCCTTAGATAACCTTTAACCTTTGTTCTACTTTAAAATCATATTGACTGGTTTGGTACATGATAATTTCTGATATTAATTAAATTATGTTTTTTTTCCTTCTCAATTCTAAGCGTTATCTGCTTGGCCTCCTTGCATTCACATTTTTAACAAGTGTGACAACTTTGAATGCTAGATGCCCAACGATGATTCTTAAATTAGAATTGTATATTCCTTCATATCAAAAAGAGATATTCAGTTTTAATGTGGTAAATGCCATTCATACTTTCATTCATACTTAATCTTGAAATAATAAAATAGTTTATTAATCTGAAAAGTGTTTTGCAAACTTGCACTGCTGAAATATTTAACTACGAACAAGTATAACTGCAATGTTACTGAAGGAAGACTACCATTCTAATGTGTAATGTTTATGGTACACACAGGTGCTGTGGCAGGATGGTGAGTTGGCTCTTACGGGGGGCTCCTGAACAGGGATGACAAGGTAACCTGGGCGTCTTGTTGTCGCACTAACACATACACCGATGACGAAAACAAGAAAGCGAACGTAGAGGAAGACTGGCAGCTGACCGGGGTAACAACTTGAGACTGCAATTAAATTCTCTGCCTTTGCCAATATCGAGTCCTTATGAGGACTGAACGTGACCAAGACCAGCCCCGGTGAGAACAACACAGTATAAGACAGAAGAAAATAACCAGACAGCACACAAGAACTTTTCCGACAAACAAAGCGGAACCAATAAAAGCAGTATGAATTAGGACTAATAATCCACACAACCACGGATCTCAACAATAACCGAAGCTGAGGAAGCAGGTTTGACGAGAACGAATTTGGAATTTTTGTTTTGAAAATTGGAATTGGAATTGGTTTTTAAATCGTCAGCAATCCAAAGAAGAGCAAATGGGCAGACAGAAGACTACTGCGGTCCACCAGACAGTTTAGACCAGGGTTTCCCAACTTTTGTTGTGCTATGCCCTACCTAAGCATTTCTAAAATTATTATCATTTATGGCACTAAATCTGCATTCAGTTAAATATGAAAATGAACATGGTAACAATAGTTCTCTTGCACATTTGGTTGTATATGGTTTCGGTTTCCTCACACAGCCATGCCATCTCTCCTTTCAATCTGAATAAAGTTTTAATTGACTCATCATTTTGCATTTCTGCGGGTTCTTCTTGATACTGTGTCAAGGTCCTGCTGGTACCTATGTATCAACAGAATGGACCAAGACAGTTAACGCTTCTCTGTCACACAATAAGTGCACTCGGAGACTAGCTCACAATGCGTTCCACCTAGGAACGTTTTAATGTCACTAAATTGAGCTTTACAAAGATCCCATAAGGATTTGCCAAAATGTACACAAAGCCGTGCCGACTCAATACACACTTGTCGGTACGGGAAATATAGCATAATACAAATATATACACAGAAGCATTTATATACAAGCTACTTACACTCTTGCACAGTCTAGCCATAGCCTCAGCTGGCATACACTATCGCACTCAATCCGAGCATGCTATGTCTCGCACAGTAGTATTCACTGGTACACTCTCAATTACACACGCATAGCAATCTCAATCTCTTTCACTCGTCTAGGTCTGTACTCGTCGCTAGTCTAACACCGTCTGCCTGACTCTTGGTCCGGTCCGTTGCATCACAGGTTCTCACGTCCCGTGATTCCTGTCTTACTTGCGTGTGTCCGTCTGTCTCGGGTACTTTACTTAGTTACAGGCTCACCTGTCCTTAACCCTTTGCTGTTTGTCAACAGTCGTGACCTGTCCCAGTACTTCTCTCTACCTGTCTCACCCGTGCAGTCCCTGTTGACTGCTGTCTGTCCTCTATACTGTCCTGTCAGTACTGTCTTTATGTACTTGGGTCTCTGACACACTCCCCTTCACCCTCGTTGTATCACTTTATTATTTTATTGGGAAAGAGACACATCATGAACATATTTCTAGGTGTGCGGTTGTATATCGTTTAGTAATTTTTTTAAAGGCAGGTGCATTTGCATGGTTTGAACAGGAGCGTCGTTCATTAATTCTTCTGTGCCGTATTGCGGCTGTGTTTTTATGTATCTTTTAAACTCTGAGTGTTATCTTTGTACTTTATTCTTATATGAGACTCCGTATGGTCCGAAGGATCAGACGATTTACGTTATATTGCCATTATTATGGCTCACACCACGCCCCTACTCTCAACAAAAACACTGTTAGGCTTTATGTTGTTGACAAATTGTCTTTAACATCAAGGACAAGCTGTTTACTGGTCTGTATTGGCCAGGTATCTTATCCCAGGTCTCTACAAATCTCATTACCTTTAGTTCACAAAATGTAAACCATTTCTGTCAATTCTTTAGTCACTTTGACACTCAGATTTCTTGACTGAACGTTACACTTTTCCAATTCCTGCATTATTTCCCTTGGATAACCTTTAACCTATGTTCTACTTTAAAACAATATTGACTGGTTTGGTACATGATAATTTCTGATATTAATTAAATTACATTTTTTTTTCTCAATTCTAAGCGTCATCCGCTTGGCCTCCTTGCATTCAAATTTTTAACAAGTGTGACAACTTTGAATGTTAAATGCCGAACAATGATTCTTAGATTACAATTGTATATTCTTTCATACCGAAAAGAGATATTCAATTTTAATGTGGTAAATGTCATTCATACTTTCATTCATACTTAATCTTGAAATAATAAAATAGTTTATTAATCTGAAAAGTGTTGTGCAAATTTGCACTACCGAATTACTTGACTACGAGCAAATGTAACTGCAATGTCACTGAAGGAAGACTACCATTCTAATGTGTAATATTTATGGCACACACAGGTGCTGTCGGAGGAAAATGTCTTCAATGCCCTTTTTGGAATGCTCACAATTCACAATTCCTTTCATACTGTTTTAAAATGTATTTATATTTACTTTCACGTATCACAGACTTTAAATGGTTGAAACACATTAATATGGATCGTTATTTCACTGCGCTAGAACACGGCAGTCTGGACAGGAGGTCTGCCAGTGTATTGTCCTTTCCATTAATGTGTTCAATTTTAAAATTATAGTCGTGTAAGTGCAGAGCCCATTTGGATATCGATTATTGGTTGACGTTCCTTGGTGTAGTATGACCAAAGGATTGTTGTCAGTTTGCAATATAAAATGGGTGCCCAGTAGGTGTCTGGATAACTTTGTAATTGCAAAAAATGACCGCTAGGCACTCAGGTTCTGGCGTGCTGTATCTCTTCTCACATGTTGTTAGTCTTCGACTGATGTACATGATGGCGTTGAATATTTTCTCATAGGTGTGGAGCAAAATTCCCGACACCGCTATTCCGCTGGCGTCCGTTCTCATTGTAAGAAGTAATTTGGGGTTAGGCAATCTTAGAATAGAGGGTTTCAAAAATATGTTTCTATTTCTGCAAGTGCTATAGCTAGATCTACACTCTTTACAATTTTGTTCGGCTGATCTTTTGTCAGCAAGTTTGTGAAAATTGATGTGAGTTCTGAAAATGTTGGTAAGAAGTATGTGAAATAATTTACCAGTCCTAACAAATTTCAGACTTCTTTCTTCATTTTTGGTAAATCCAAGTTGAGAATTTTGGATACAATCTTGTTTTCACTCATTATGTGTCCGTCAGAGATCTTGTCGCCCAGAAAGTCAATTTCGGTAAAGCCGATTTCTACTTTGCTTGGTTTATGGTGAGACCATGTTGTTTGATTCTGTCAAAGACTTGAATGAGTGTTGTTATGTGTTGAGTCATGTCGTTTGTGTGGATGCAAATGTCATCTATGTAAGTTCTGACGTTTAATATGTAGCGTAGTAGCAGTTGAGTCATTCTCACAAACGAGGCGGGTGAGTTCACTTATCCAAATGGCATAAGTAACCATCCGTATAGGCTCCAAGGTGTGGCGAATGCTGTGAGATGTTGTCAAGGTCCTATAGGGGACATAAGAAAGGACAGATGTTAGAGATAGGGACATGAAGTGAGTAAGGGGGAATGAGAAGAATCTAGATGCTGAAAGACTGGACTGTACCCGTGAAGGACAGGTCATTATGAAGTGAACGACGCAGTAAGCCTGGTCTCAACCGGGCGTATGCGAGACATCTGACTTCCCACGGGTTGCACGAGGGGCAAGACCTCGTGACCACTGGGCAGTCGAGGGAAGCCACACGGGCTTTGGACACGACTGAGAGAGGATGCATGACTGAGAGTGTGACAGGAGAGACTCTACTTAGTACTTCAGAGCTACTGAATAGCTGAGAAGTGTGACTTGTGTTTGTGTGTGGGGCTGTGATACGTGTGTGTAGTAATTGGTATCGTAATATTGCATTGCCACATTATTGCTGTATATTGACTAGTGCAAGAATGAACGCTGCTAGCAAGTGATGAGACAGTATTATGTAATTATATTCGAGAATAATAAATCACGTGTTATTGACGCCTGAATCTATGTTTCATCTATGCTCGTACTATTTACCTGTCTTGAAACCTTCACTTTCAAATACCGCTAGACGCTGACAGATGTATAGATTCGTCCTTCATGGGTATTTGCCAATATCCTTTTGCCATGTCCAGCTTTGAGCAAAGTTTTGATTCTGTCATGTTCATAATGAAGTCGTCACAGCTGGGGATAGGTTCTGTATCTAGTTGTGTGATGCTGTTTAATTTCATATCGTCGTATGTCGTAGTTTGTTTTGGATAGTCTTGGTAATCGTCTAACACCATTGATATCATAATGAGATCTCAATCATTCAACAATCATTCATCAGACACAATCATATCTGTATGTATGACAATTAAGTATATGTATGTGCTTTACAAATGATACATCCACATATATTCAACAACAATGACTTTACAATGGAATCTCAATCATTCCACCATTATTCATCAGAAATTATAATATTTTCCTGGATGATAATTAGTCATACTGATGAGGTTCACAAAGGATACATTCACATCTGTTTAGCAGTAATGAAATTACACACGAATCACCACAAGCATACTCTCATGACATTCATTCATTATGAATCCTAACCATTCTTGCATGGCGGTTGATTAAGCATAATCTGTGCCTCACAAATGATAAATCCACATGTTTAACAACAATGAAAATACATTTGACTCACCACATTGGTGCTTTCATCCAACACCCAAAATTATGATACATATAGAAGTCTATTTACATCTCATGTGCTCATGTACTTATCTGTTACACATTACACTAATTTCTCTTACCAGTGTTGGCACATGTAAAATAGTTTCTTCTTAGTGAACTAAGTATTTCTTAGCTTCCTAAATATTAAGCTAATCAGTCCTAAATCAATGTTGGTTTAGTTTATCTACTTAAGAAATAAATTGTACAACCTAGGTCTAATGCTTACACATTAAATTAAGTTGTTTAACTGGGAGAAAAAGAAACTCACTGTGGGTTATCCTATTGTACAGTTTATCCATTACTATGATACTGAATATAATATTTAGTTTCTGCTAAATTAATTACTTAAGGACTAATCACGTGGTTTACAACACATTGACTCGCCTATTTCTTTAAAAATGGATCACTGACTAGCGTAATATAAATTATATTATTAATTTACCTTCATTCATTTTTAATGGCTCCCACATCACGTGTCACCACCAAGATGTCAGGTCCTAGATTTGGTTAGGTGTCCAAATGCACAGGCTGCTGGTTTGTTGATCCTTCTTTTCTCTCTCAACTTGATTTTCTATCTTGCGTTCGCAGAGATTTTCGAGGCTACCTTTTTCAACATTCACAGTCGGCCTTCTTCTAGTGACGATGAGTTTGTGGTATGCACAATGAGGCCTTGAACCGGTCACTGCTGTTTTTATATTAGTTTTTCCCATCCAAGTTTTTGGCTATCACGTCGAAAATGAGTCTATTGTTGTAAAATTAGGATTTTAGAAGTGCGGAACACACCAGCACTGTTGAGGTGGTCATCTAGAATGGTATTGCGGGGAATATTCACAGCGACGTTGACGGCTTGCGAAAAAATATATCACATACTGTGTAAAAGAGATGAGTATATACACATTTGCCTGCTTCCTGGCGAAGAGGTTACGGACGCAGTTCGTGATCCCGCATACCTGCGTTTGAAACACAGCTGCGGGCGATTTAGCAGCAGACCGCAGTGCGTTGTTTTTTACCGAAATGGTATGGGTGCCAATCGTTCAGAAAGCAATGGCAAACTACTGAACTTAAACTTGCCAAGAGATCACAACAGCAAAAAATGCTGGTGTTGACTGCAACGTCCTGTACAGGCCCCCCTGTTATGCACTAACTTAGTTTAACTAGTATTTATCTTATTTACAAAATGTTCAAAGAAATTGGCAACAGTTACATGCGGCATAAATAACGGGATAAGAATTGTAAGTCATCTTATAAGTTTGTGTAAAAGTAATAATAAATAGTAGGCAGTTATTACACACCGCGCTCCCTGGCCAAGGAGTTAACGACGCTGTTCGTAATCCTATATATTCACCTGGGAAAAACAGCTGTGCGAGATTCGGCAGCGGATTACTCCACGCTGGAACTTACGGGGATATGTGAGCCGGTCGTTCAGAGAGCAAGGGCTAACTATTGAACGTAAAACTTGCCTAGCACATAAACAACAGCTGACAAATACTGGTGTTGACTGCAACGTCATGTAAGGGATATGCAACATTAATTAAAAGTTATTACCCAAATAATTTTAGAATACTGCTGCATTTGATGACTGAGATCTTGTTTTATTTGCAAATAAACACAGCACTATTTGTGATTACACAATGTCTTGTACGAAATAAAACCACATTAAAAGTTAGACATGTAATATAAAAGAGACGCAAGGGACATAACAGCATAAAAGTATTTCAAAGGACATTACAAAAACTAGTATAACTGTATTAAGCGATTTACATAATAGTTGTATTTATCTTAATCTTTAATAATATTTCCATACAAATTAGCAATGGCTATAAGCACTTTAAATAACGGGATTGCAATTTTATGTCATTATTATAGTTTGTATAAAAGTAATGACTTTATTTTAATAACATGAGATTTTTATAACAAATGTTTCCACTTTTCCTTGATTGTACTTAAAATTGTTTTCTCCTTTCAATATTGTAACATGTTGAAATGTAATAGTGGAAATGGTCAATTTGTGTTCTGCCTGTGAAAGGCCATATTACTTTGGGACCTCACCAGTTTTCTGCAAGACATGCATACAAGCATTCCGAGGAAGTGAACACGTCACGTAATGCATCAAAGTGATTGCATGAGTGATTGGAAGGGCCGAATGTAAGACGGGCCTGTGTGCCCAATTTGTTACCCTTTGAAAATAAAGTCCGTTCGTTCGTTCGTTCGTTCGTTCGTTATTTCGTTAGTTCAGACAACACGCCAGATCTACAAATACTTGATAAATCAATTGGCACCCTCAGTTGTATTCAGCCCCATCATTGATTGACTATTTGCGATTTACTTGGCACTGATGCTGGTGGTTGGCTGAGTCAGATTAGAATGAGACACTCTCTTGTCTGGGACCCACAAGGCAAAGACAATAGCGGGAGACTTACATATACATGGAGAAGGAAATGACAGAGGTGAACAATATTTGATGGCGATGGAGTGAGCTAAAGGAGATAGCAACAGATAGGACGGCTTGGTATGGTTTGGTTCAGGACTATGCCTCAATAGAGGAGAACGGGCAGAAGAAGAAAGAAAGAAGAAGTAGGTAAGTTTTGTTCAGCATATTGCCATTAGGGATTAAGAGTCGAATAGTTCTAGCCATCCATCCATCCATCATATGCCATGCCGATAAGGGTGGGCGGTCATGTTCTGCCATCTCACTCGATCACCAGAGTCGTGGATCAGCTCCGTGTTTCTGTTTCGACCATGCCACAAGGCCAAGCCATCCAGGTACTTGCTTGTAGGTCTTCCCCTTGGTCTGTTCCCCTCAATCTTACCAGTTGTCACCAAATACTCCAATCCATTTCTTCTCATAACATGCCCAAAAATTTTGACTGTCTACATCTAATTTCTCTAATCAATTTTCGATCTTCATTTGTTTCTTGAAGGACTTGTTCATTGGTCTTTCTGGCTGTCCATGGTATTCTTTGCATTTTTCTCAGAAACCACATCTCTACAGCCATCAGATGTTTTTCAGCCTGACTGCTCATTGTCCACGCTTCACATCCATATAAAAGTACAGGTTCAATGTAGCATCTCAACACTCTTTTTCTCGTTTTAATTGACATCTTTTTATTGGTCAATATGTTTTTCATCTTGCTAAAGGCTACTTTTGCCATGGCGATTCTTGTTCTAATCACTTCAAGGCATCTCCCATCAGATGTTATTACTGTTCCGAGATAATTGTACCTGCTCACTTGTTGAAGAATATTCCCATTTACTTGTATATTACATTGTGGTATTTCGTCCTTCCTAGTGATGACCATAATCTGTGTCTTTTTACAATGTAATTCTAACCCTAGTTGTTCACTGTGTGTAACAATCGCATCTACTAAATTTTGCAGGTCCTGTTCATTGTCTGCAATCAAGACTGTATCATCTGCATATCTAATGTTATTGATGCATCGTCCCCCAATGTTGATTCCTTCCATATCTTCAATATTTCTGAAAATACTTTCACTGTACAGGGAAAACAGATCTGGAGACATTACACATCCCTGTCTCACACCCCTTTTAATAGGCTGATATTGGCTTACTTCATTATTAACTCTTATGGCAGCTTTTTGTTTCCAATATATGTTTTTTACAAGTCTAAGATCTTTTCCATCAATTTGTAGATCTTCAAGCATCCTTATCATTATAGTTCTAGCAGAAGATATATTTCAGAAAATGATTGCCCAGAAGAGATTAATGAAAGTAGAACATTATATACACCTATTAAAAACAAAATGACAAACAGTTTTATTTTGATAGATATTAAAACAGGCCAATGCTGCACTAGTTGAAACGTCATCAGACGAAGATATTGAATCACTGAATGATTGTGACAATCAAAACGAAAAGTTGAGTGAGCTTGGAAATGCTGTGCAAATTATTGACACCATTACAGACAGTAAGTGTAACACCTGTACGAAGTTCCAACTTGACACAACATTATTATGTGGCCACACTATCCCTATTTCGAATGAAACAGCCAACGCTGCCTTGTCATCTACAGGCAAGCTAGTTTTTTCAACAGGGTTTGTAAATAACAAAAAGTGCACATTAATTCGGGATTCCGGCGCAACGCTCTGTGGGATTAAGAAAACATTAATAAACGATAAAGACTATACAGACAAACACGTGACTTGTCGCACATTCTCAGGCACTATAGAGAAATACCCCCTTGCTCTTGTCGAAATTCGAACCCCGTTCATATCAGGACTAGTATTGTGCGCTGTCCTAGAAAATCCTGTCGCTGATATTATACTTGGGGACCTGCCCAATATACGACCTTGCTCTGAGAAGGAAATCAGAGATTGGGAGCATAGAAACGGTATCCACCACTCAAACAGCGATTCTAAAGAGAAACACCATTCATGCTTGTCTCAATCTGCCAAAAGACCAAGGGAGACAACCAATGAAGTAATTCAGAAAGAATTCACCGAGGTGTACAATGCAATGGCGGTCGAATCTGTCAATGATACGACCAAATTAAAACCTCGAATTGAGGATGCTACCGATTTACCAAGTACCAAGCCTGTAGATGTGCAACAACACACACAACACACGAATGCAATAACACGACAGACAACCCACAAAACCAACACCGACCAACTAGAAATTGTATCACCAAACATTACCAACACGAATTTTGGAGATGAACAGAAAGCAGATCCTACACTTTCACCATATTTTAAGTTAGTAGGACTTAAACCAAAATTAAGTAAGAACGCATCGTGGACATTTAAGCTACAGAACAATGTATTAACTAGAGTGTACACAACAAATCAGACCACGATACAGCAAGTAGTGTTACCACAAGCACATAGAGAGAAAGTACTAAATCTAGCCCATGACTCAACTTTCGGAGGTCATATGGGGTACGAAAAAACTAGGGCTAGGGTCCTGACCCAGTTTTATTGGCCAAAATTTTCCCAAGATATAAAAACCTTTTGTAGATCATGTGATATATGTCAGAAACTGGTGAAAAAGGGGAAAAACCCTAAGGCAGAAGTCCAATCAACTACAACTGCCTCGAGGCCATTCCAAATCGTGGCAGTTGACCTAGTAGGTCCGTTGAATCACATTTCAAGTAAAGGGAATAGATATATTTTCCCTCTTATTGATGTATGTACGAGATGGCCAGAAATGCTTCCATTAAAATCTGTCTCCTCTAAGGATGTGACGGACATATTATTAAATATTTTCTCCCGTTTTGGCTTCCCGGAGAAAATAATTTCTGATAGAGGAACCCAGTTCATATCGAATGCCACTCAATCGGTAACTAAGTTACTAGGCATCAAGCAATGTTTCACCAGTCCCTATCGACCGGCCGCAAATGGTATCTGCGAGAAACTAAACGGGGACCTGAAACATATGCTATCTAAAGTGACAGCTGAAAATCCAGCCGATTGGGATATACTTCTCCCAACGGTGCTGTTCGCATATAGAGAAGTCCCGCAATCAAGCACAGGGTTCTCTCCCTTCGAATTGATGTATGGAGCGAACCCAAGAAGACCTCTCACTATTTACAAAGATATCATATCACAACCTGTAAATATCCAACTACCCATTTCTACCTATGATTTAGTCACTGACACCAGAGACAAAATCATACGTTCCTGTATACTGGCCAGAACATCACTACAGGAGAAAGGTGTTAGGTACAGGCAGTACGCCAACAGAGGTGCAATGACAATTGTATTAAATCCAGGTCAGGATATTTTACTACTGCTACCTGACAAGAGAAATTTGCTATCAACCTCTTGGCAGGGACCTTTTAAAATTATTAGAAGAATTTCGGAAGTTGATTACGAAATTTTTTTAAATGGAAAATTGAAAATATTCCATGTAAATATGTTGAAACCATACTATGCTAGACAGGACACTGACACGAGTGAGCAGACGCAGCGAACTGATGACAAAAACGAAATGACAATTACCCAACTGAATGACACCTCGACAAATGAAGCATCGTTAACGACGCACTCTTACGACGACAAAGACGATGAAGACATATGGACATTACCGACAATATGTGATAACGACAACGACGACCAAGTTGACGACATATTGACAACGATTAATCTCGACGACGACGACAATGACATTGAGGACAATTTACAAACAGTAGCATCTGTGATAAATCAGACAGACGTAGACAATACTGAAATCCCAGTACCTATTATGACTGACGACGGTAGTATAAATGACATACAAATCTCTGACACTTTGACACAACAGCAGCGACAAGACATTTTGACTCTCCTTGACGGGTATAAATCTATCTTTTCTAACAAACCTGGACGCACTGACAAGATAACACATTCAATTGTGCTGACAGATCTGACACCGGTCAAATGTAGACCATATTCTATTCCTCTCCATTACAGAGCAAATTTAGACAAAGAAATTTTGGATTTACAGAAAAATAGAATAATTCAGAAATCTATGTCTCAATATTCTTCACCGATTGTCCTGGTGAAAAAGAAGGACCAGACAATCCGTTTGTGCATCGACTATAGAGTATTAAATACAAGAACCACAACGGATGCAGAGCCAATGAATAGTTGTGAAGATCTCATTTTGAATATGTCTCAATCATCCTTATTTTCGAAGATTGATTTAGCGAAAGGTTATTGGCAAGTGCCACTACACCCTGCTTCTAGACATATAACAGCATTCGCAACACCTCTCGGTTTGTACGAATGGCGATATCTTCCATTTGGTATCAAGAACGCACCAGCCACATTTGTTAGATTAACTAGATTACTATTGCATGGAATTACAGATGTCCAAGCTTATATTGATGATATATGCATCCATTCTTCTAATATGTCTTCTCACTTACTTACACTCAAACAAGTCTTCAACCAAATCTTTCTTTTTGGACTTACTATCAAACCTTCCAAGGTTGAATTAGGCTATAAACAAATAGACTTCCTTGGCCATAGAATTTCTGAAGGCAAACTGTTGACAGATGATAAAATTGTATCGAAGATTCTCAATCTAGAAGTGCCTACAACAAAGAAACAAATTAGAAGTTTACTAGGTCTTATAAACTATTATTCTAAATTTATACCAAATTGGGCAGAACTTACCTCAATCTTTTCTAATATGTTAACTAAAGATCATCCATCAAAAATTTGTAAAAGTACCAGCTTAGAGGATGCAATAAGCAGATTGAAACGTATTTTTTCTAATCCACCAGTCTTACGATTACCCAACATAAATTTACCCTTTATTTTGACCACAGATTCGAGTGCTATCGCAATAGGAGGATGTTTAATGCAAGAAGTGGATGGAGTGAGACACCCAATTCTCTACGTAAGCCGGAAGCTGAAGAAGGCAGAGACCCGGTATTCTACGGTAGAATTGGAGGCATAAAGTCTATTATTTTGTATGTTAAGATTATCTAAGTTCCTCTTAGGTGCCCACTTCGTTGTACTCACTGACAATTCGCCATTGTTGGTCCTTAAGCAAGGTGCCCCGAAAAACCATCGTTTACAAAGATGGTGTCTTCTTCTTCAAGATTTCGACTTCGAAATCCGCCATATCAGAGGCACTGACAACATTATTGCTGACCTTTTATCACGGCAAACGAATGCGCCAGTAGAATAACATTTGGCACATCGACCATTCGCCATACTAGAAACTGTGATATTTTTAGTCTGTGTCATATAACAGTGTAACTCTACACCTGCTAGAGAACTCCCATTGAAAAGTAATAACATCTCAGTAAATAAGTTACTTATGACACCCACGAACATGAAACTTTAAGAGCGATACTTTAAGAGCTATACTTGAAGAGCTATACTATCAATTGCCCAAGCTCTAGAACGATCCAAGCAAGAGACATTAACTGTGTAATGATTTCAACCAGTGAACTCACTCTGAAAACTGTAAGAACACTTTATACGCAACATTGATAACATTCCATACTTGCTGTTGCTACGAGACTTTGCAAACAGCCGAAACAGAACTACGTCGACTACAACACTCAAGAGACAGCCATACTAACTTTAACATTCATGGCACAACACGCTAACAACAGGAGGACAACGCACACATCATCGTTGGATTTAGTTACTTAATTAATTAATTAATTTAATATTAAATATGTATTATATTTGCATTGAATTTTGTATATAAAATGTGTTAACCTGTAATTTGTACATATTCTACCATAATATTACAGGTAGTTCCATTAATAGGATAAATAACCTTCCTATGCAATTGTCTCTGTGTAAATTATAACCCATTTTTGAGTCATCGTACAAAAAGTACGTATTTTCTTAAAGGGAAAAGATCGCCTATTCCATTTTTTCTAAGGGCAATAACACTTACCTCAACTTTAATTATATATTTTATCCAAATACTATTTGGAATGAAAGATGAGTCAATGACAGAGTGAATGGATTAAATGAGAGAACGATTTACTGAGCGGACACATTGTACGCAAAACGTATTTATTTTAATTTGTCTGCGTCTTTCATGTAAATTGTATGACTTGTCTAAATTGTTGATACATGTTTAGTAGTTAGTTTAATAATCTTAGTTTAGGATTTAGGATACTACATCTAAGCACCACTGCTTGGAATGCCTGATCATGTATTGCACACATTGGAGTAATTCATGATTAAGGTTATCCCAACTCGTGACGCTTGGAAATAAGCCACACATTCAGCACACACTTTACACAAAACTTAAAACTGAACACTCTCAATTTAAAATGCAGTCACTTTATTAGAAGCAGCAACTTATTAGTCAACACACTAACAAGCCAACAGGGACACATGTAGTCTCAGGGGATAAATAACAACGTAACTACATATTTAGCATTATACAACATACGAGAGTAAAAGTGTATGGAAATGCACACACAGATCAAGATTTGAAGGTGTACTTAATTAGCCAGGACTTCGGTCTTGTTAATCCTCTTTAATACAGAGGTTAATTGTCTTGGTATCAGTGGGGTACTATGAGAAGGACGGGTTGTAAACACAACTAGTAAACGTCACGTAACTTCGGTCAGATAAGCATTTTTAAGGACACAGGAGAGAGAGTGATCTCTTCACCAAATCAGAGAAGTGGTGTATGGGAGAATACATGAGTTTTGATGCCAGTATGTAGGTTACCAGGTTACTGTCCACCAAACTACAAACACCGACTTTATGTGATTCTGTGACAGAATTAGAGCAGATCTAATTACCTTATAACAACTCATCAAATCGGGGGAGAGGGGGAATCCTGTCACAGACTCACATTTATAGACATGAGTCAAAGGGCTACAACTCCCGCCCAAGGGAACGAAGTAAGTCACTCGAAGGCCAGAGTAATCTAGAGCCTTCTCGAAGGACTGGTCATTGAGTCCACTGTCCCGTGGATACTGATGTGGCCCGCCTATTGCGGGGTCCACGAGGAACTCGGACAGAGTTACCACCCGTGTCGGATTGGGACACGCGTGGACCGTCAGAGGACAGACGGACCATCAGAGAGGCAACAGGGCCTGCCTTAGAGGGACTCAATAGATTAATAGATTAAACCCATGTGTATTTGGGGTTCATAGACATATGCTAGATAGTTTGCTTAGAATGTTTGTGATAACTATGTGTGATGATGTTAAATCTCTGTGATATGCAACTCAGCGCCAATGCACTGTATAGTGAACTACAATAAATGTTAGATATTATATTTAACGGAGTTATCGTTGCCTGTGTGAACCCGAGCTCAGATACCTAGACATGAGCAAGACGATGACAATGAGAAAAGAGACATCAGAGAACATCGTGACGATTGGAAAGATCAGTGACAAAAGAGGTAGAGGTAGACGGAGAGAAATTATGCTGGATGGACTAAGACGGTGGCATGGAGGAATATCATCAGCAGAGTTGAACCAGAACACAAAGGACCGAGATCACTCTGGTGATGGCGTGAGATGGTGAAACATGACCTTCTACTCTTATCGGCATGGCACATGATGATGATGGTTTAAATGAAAAGACATGAGGTAGGAGATTTGGGTCGCCTGCCTTCTCTCTTACCTTCAGTATTTATTTTTACCAGATCCCCGTGTTGTTAATGTGGTCGAAGTTTTCTCTTTTTTATTTCTATCAGTAACTCTCTTTTTATTCCCAGCCTTTCTAGAAAAATCTGTATTTGGTTGACTTTGTTTCAGTCAAATACGACCTATTCTTCTGTATATCCACATCTCCAGCGTTTCAATTCGAATTTCTGAGAATGGAGGTAGAGGCGGTTACTGCAGCTTTCCGCTGGTTGGAGAACAAACTGTATACGCATGTTGTGACTGTAAGTGATTCAGTAAGCATGCTGAGAAAGGTGAAGGCTGGCATGCTTCGTGCAGAATGACATGCATCAATTCAGGTGTCGCGGGTTGTGAGCATTCGCTGGATCTTTTCTCGAGGACACTCTGGTGTAGTTGGAAATGAACAGGCAGGCAGATTGGCTGGTGCCGCATCATTAAGGGGTGATGTGATGTATGATACGGCAGATTTGGTGAAGGTCCTCTGAGAGCACGTGAATAATGCAGAAGAACAGATAGACTATCATGGTCTAGAGAGAATGCCCAGTAAGGTGTGGTCAGAAGATTTAGTTGACAGTCGTCACTCAGAGGTAAAACAAGACGGAAATATAATCAGATTGCAACGGGCACCATTAGTATTGGAACTCTTCGCTGGCTATCGAAGATGAGGTCTGAGCGCTTAAGGAAATGCGCCGAGTGCAATGATGTCGGTTCTTGACTCAACTCTATTTGCACACAATTGGCTTGTGTAGATTAATGGCGATCGCTTCGTCCACCCTTAACTTGTGACTACTTTGTGTGTCAAACATGATCATTGTCATACTTTCCACTTCTCGGCTGACAAAGACCTTTGACCTGTAAGGTACCGTCCTCCTTCTGTGCTGGGTTAGTTCAATGAACTTTTGTCCCTGACTGTGGTCATATTTCCCAATCCCTGATGTCAAAGAAAGAAAATGTGCTGGTTCATTTACCCACTTGATGGATATTGTAAATATGTAAATAAAGGACCCACGAGCCTAAATATTTCTTATTTTTAAATACTGGTTCTTGACGATCATAGTAATACATGTTTGTAGTGTGCACTCCTGTATATCTGTGGCGTATTCTTTGGGTAGCAAGGAACAAGTGAAACTAAAGATGGTAAAACATAATTGATGGCAATAATACTAAGAATGATTGATGATGTCAGTGGTACACATTAGGAATATAGAACTATCTGTGCAATCCTACTACGCTTAGGCGGTCTTGGTTCGCCATCTCACTCCGTCGCCAGAGTCCATGGCTGGGTCTCTGTTTTTGTCTCAATTATGTTAAGCCATCCTGGCATATATCTCTTGGTTTCCACATCCTCTTTTCCAGTCAAGTTTTCTAGAGGTGTCACAGACCGTCCTATATTGGCTCGTCTGTGAATCACGACTGTCACTCAATAGGTCTGCGACAGGCGTTAGGTCAGAGAGCGACTTCTTCTGTCATAATTTGTTGTTAGTATATATATATATATATATATATATATATATATATATATATATATATATATATATATATATATATATATATATATATATATATATATATATATATATATATATATATATATATATATATGCGCCTTGATTATTGTCCATTTCCATACTCTGCTATTGAATCTTTATAGCTGGTTCTGTTCGCTAACATCTCTCTCTCTCTCTCTCTTCCTTCCCCCATCTCCCCTACCGTCTTCTTCTCCGCTTCATTCTCTCCCCGCTGGCTGTTGTCAAAGGTATTCGAGCGCAAAGCACGTACTCCGTTGCTTCGGCGATAAGTTCTTTGTATTATTCATAGTTGGTTAGATATGACGGCAGGGTATAATCGGTCGCTCCTAGTAGAGCCTGCCTGCTAGGGAAGGGGCAGGGGATGTCTCTTAGGAGTCCATACGCCTGGCGCCGCCCCGCCCGCATACCAGACGTTCTATGTTCAAGACCAGCTCACCCGTGGCCATTCCGTCCTCGGCACGTAGGTCCACCTTAAACTTAGGCGTTTATAATCGGAGTTTTCCATCTCTTAGATTGGCCGCTGTAATAGCTAACGGGCCCAATCTACCCGGCGGCAAGAGGTTCCAACGCCTCTTTCCTAATAGCGATAGGGTTGGGATTCATATTCATTTTCATATGAAATGTGTTTCTCGTGTTTACCGAGAGAAATCTCAGATGGGCACCTGACAAACACTCTGATTGACAGAAGGGACTAGTAGATAGATATACGGACAAGTAACTAATGTCAGTAAAATGTTATCGTAAGTAAACGTTGCTGGAACGTTCTCATGAAATATACAAGAAACTGTTGACACTTGAAGTTCCAGTAGGAATTCCAAGATTAGTGTGTCTGTTTTGTCAACATAAGAGATTTACACCAATTCTGTCGTGACACAGTTATGTTATCTCTGCTTATGTGGACAGTGTCAGATCTCATTCTGAAGCTTCAGGCGTTGGCAACACACAGAGCTGGTACTATGTCTTTGAGATGAGATCGTATTTGATTAATTATCCGGGTGGTTATGTGTGATGGACTGTGCCTTGAATGTGATTATAAGTCACCCCCTTCTTCATCGCCAATGATGTTGGCTAATTTGTCAGATGTGGTGTCACCGGCTTCCTCTCCCACGTATAGAAGTAGTCTGACAAATAACACCGCGATTTTGCTTTTGTACCACAAACATAGCAGGTAATGTCAGCAGTGCGCACAGAGTGGTAATAATGGCGTAAATGATGACCTTGTTAAGATCGTCTAAAGCACGTCGAGTGATCTTTGAGCCTTCTTGGGTGAATACCTTTTAATCCCAAACAACTGGACGATGCTGGTGATATCTAAGTGCAATATCAAACCGGTCATTGCCACGACCATGAAATATCCGGCATACTGGTACTGGATGTTGAACCACGGGCCAAGCCAGGTCTCCATGTAAACGTATCCTTGTCTCTCTGTAGCAGGAAGGGAGCAGAAACATATCGTCAGGCTGACAGAAGAGACTACCAGCGCCGACATGTGCTTTGTGTCAGTGAGAACCCTCGTACCTGTACACATCTCGCAACGACATGGCAATTATATAGCAGATGAATCCGGCAGCAACATGAGCGTGGTAGACACAGCCCGCGCGCAGAAAGGCCAGCCACTGTGTGAAAACCTTGCTGTAGTTCCAGGACCTATTGATGATGGCACGGCCTGAAATCTGTGTTAGTAGAGCCCCTAGAAGTAAATCAGGGGCTAGGACATAGTAGACGATCAGTTTTTCTCACGTCTTCATGTTGTCGGGAGATGGTGTTATAAAGGTGTACACGATCATGGAACCGCTGGCAGCCAGAATGGTGATGCCTGAGACAATGACGACACCACCAAACGTCCTCGCCTCGGCCGTGGTGATGTTCATGCCGAACGTCAGCTCCTCCGGGGGCTTCTCTAGAGCTATGACCGAGTATGTCAGAACGTCAGCTCAGGGGCTTCTCTAGAGCCATGGCCGAGTATGTCAGAACGTCAGCTCCTCCAGGGGCTTCTCTAGAGCCATGGACCGAGTATGTCAGAACGTCAGCTCCTCCAGGGGCTTCTCTAGAGCCATGACCGAGTATGTCAGAACGTCAGCTCCTCCAGGGGCTTCTCTAGAGCCATGGCCGAGTATGTTAGAACGTCAGCTCCTCCAGGGGCTTCTCTAGAGCCATGGCCGAGTATGTCAGAACGTCAGCTCCTCCAGGGGCTTTTTTAGAGCCATGGCCGAGTATGTTAGAACGTCAGCTCCTCCAGGGGCTTCTCTAGAGCCATGGCCGAGTATGTCAGAACGTCAGCTCCTCCAGGGGCTTCTCTAGAGCCATGGCCGAGTATGTCAGAACGTCAGCTCCTCCAGGGGCTTCTCTAGAGCCATGGCCGAGTATGTCAGAACGTCAGCTCCTCCAGGGGCTTCTCTAGAGCCATGGCCGAGTATGTCAGAACGTCAGCTCCTCCAGGGGCTTCTCTAGAGCCATGGCCGAGTATGTCAGAACGTCAGCTCCTCCAGGGGCTTCTCTAGAGCCATGGCCGAGTATGTCAGAACGTCAGCTCCTCCA
Source organism: Cepaea nemoralis (assembly GCA_014155875.1). Classification (NCBI taxonomy): domain Eukaryota; kingdom Metazoa; phylum Mollusca; class Gastropoda; order Stylommatophora; family Helicidae; genus Cepaea; species Cepaea nemoralis. Next base: position 29,408 of record JACEFZ010008302.1, read on the forward strand.
GGGGCTTCTCTAGAGCCATGGCCGAGTATGTCAGAACGTCAGCTCCTCCAGGGGCTTCTCTAGAGCCATGGCCGAGTATGTCAGAACGTCAGCTCCTCCAGGGGCTTCTCTAGAGCCATGGCCGAGTATGTCAGAACGTCAGCTCCTCCAGGGGCTTCTCTAGAGCCATGGCCGAGTATGTCAGAACGTCAGCTCCTCCAGGGGCTTCTCTAGAGCCATGGCCGAGTATGTCAGAACGTCAGCTCCTCCAGGGGCTTCTCTAGAGCCATGGCCGAGTATGTCAGAACGTCAGCTCCTCCAGGGGCTTCTCTAGAGCCATGGCCGAGTATGTCAGAACGTCAGCTCCTCCAGGGGCTTCTCTAGAGCCATGGCCGAGTATGTCAGAACGTCAGCTCCTCCAGGGGCTTCTCTAGAGCCATGGCCGAGTATGTCAGAACGTCAGCTCCTCCAGGGGCTTCTCTAGAGCCATGGCCGAGTATGTCAGAACGTCAGCTCCTCCAGGGGCTTCTCTAGAGCCATGGCCGAGTATGTCAGAACGTCAGCTCCTCCAGGGGCTTCTCTAGAGCCTATGGCCGAGTATGTCAGAACGTCAGCTCCTCCAGGGGCTTCTCTAGAGCCATGGCCGAGTATGTCAGAACGTCAGCTCCTCCAGGGGCTTCTCTAGAGCCTATGGCCGAGTATGTCAGAACGTCAGCTCCTCCAGGGGCTTCTCTAGAGCCATGGCCGAGTATGTCAGAACGTCAGCTCCTCCAGGGGCTTCTCTAGAGCTATGGCCGAGTATGTCAGAACGTCAGCTCCTCCAGGGGCTTCTCTAGAGCCATGGCCGAGTATGTCAGAACGTCAGCTCCTCCAGGGGCTTCTCTAGAGCTATGGCCGAGTATGTCAGAACGTCAGCTCCTCCAGGGGCTTCTCTAGAGCCATGGCCGAGTATGTCAGAACGTCAGCTCCTCCAGGGGCTTCTCTAGAGCCATGGCCGAGTATGTCAGAACGTCAGCTCCTCCAGGGGCTTCTCTAGAGCCATGGCCGAGTATGTCAGAACGTCAGCTCCTCCAGGGGCTTCTCTAGAGCCATGGCCGAGTATGTCAGAACGTCAGCTCCTCCAGGGGCTTCTCTAGAGCCATGGCCGAGTATGTCAGAACGTCAGCTCCTCCAGGGGCTTCTCTAGAGCCATGGCCGAGTATGTCAGAACGTCAGCTCCTCCAGGGGCTTCTCTAGAGCCATGGCCGAGTATGTCAGAACGTCAGCTCCTCCAGGGGCTTCTCTAGAGCCATGGCCGAGTATGTCAGAACGTCAGCTCCTCCAGGGGCTTCTCTAGAGCCATGGCCGAGTATGTCAGAACGTCAGCTCCTCCAGGGGCTTCTCTAGAGCCATGGCCGAGTATGTCAGAACGTCAGCTCCTCCAGGGGCTTCTCTAGAGCCATGGCCGAGTATGTCAGAACGTCAGCTCCTCCAGGGGCTTCTCTAGAGCCATGGCCGAGTATGTCAGAACGTCAGCTCCTCCAGGGGCTTCTCTAGAGCCATGGCCGAGTATGTCAGAACGTCAGCTCCTCCAGGGGCTTCTCTAGAGCTATGGCCGAGTATGTCAGAACGTCAGCTCCTCCAGGGGCTTCTCTAGAGCCATGGCCGAGTATGTCAGAACGTCAGCTCCTCCAGGGGCTTCTCTAGAGCCATGGCCGAGTATGTCAGAACGTCAGCTCCTCCAGGGGCTTCTCTAGAGCCATGGCCGAGTATGTCAGAACGTCAGCTCCTCCAGGGGCTTCTCTAGAGCCATGGCCGAGTATGTCAGAACGTCAGCTCCTCCAGGGGCTTCTCTAGAGCCTATGGCCGAGTATGTCAGAACGTCAGCTCCTCCAGGGGCTTCTCTAGAGCCATGGCCGAGTATGTCAGAACGTCAGCTCCTCCAGGGGCTTCTCTAGAGCCATGGCCGAGTATGTCAGAACGTCAGCTCCTCCAGGGGCTTCTCTAGAGCCATGGCCGAGTATGTCAGAACGTCAGCTCCTCCAGGGGCTTCTCTAGAGCCATGGCCGAGTATGTCAGAACGTCAGCTCCTCCAGGGGCTTCTCTAGAGCCATGGCCGAGTATGTCAGAACGTCAGCTCCTCCAGGGGCTTCTCTAGAGCCATGGCCGAGTATGTCAGAACGTCAGCTCCTCCAGGGGCTTCTCTAGAGCCATGGCCGAGTATGTCAGAACGTCAGCTCCTCCAGGGGCTTCTCTAGAGCCATGGCCGAGTATGTCAGAACGTCAGCTCCTCCAGGGGCTTCTCTAGAGCCATGGCCGAGTATGTCAGAACGTCAGCTCCTCCAGGGGCTTCTCTAGAGCCATGGCCGAGTATGTCAGAACGTCAGCTCCTCCAGGGGCTTCTCTAGAGCCATGGCCGAGTATGTCAGAACGTCAGCTCCTCCAGGGGCTTCTCTAGAGCCATGGCCGAGTATGTCAGAACGTCAGCTCCTCCAGGGGCTTCTCTAGAGCCATGGCCGAGTATGTCAGAACGTCAGCTCCTCCAGGGGCTTCTCTAGAGCCATGGCCGAGTATGTCAGAACGTCAGCTCCTCCAGGGGCTTCTCTAGAGCCATGGCCGAGTATGTCAGAACGTCAGCTCCTCCAGGGGCTTCTCTAGAGCCATGGCCGAGTATGTCAGAACGTCAGCTCCTCCAGGGGCTTCTCTAGAGCCATGGCCGAGTATGTCAGAACGTCAGCTCCTCCAGGGGCTTCTCTAGAGCCATGGCCGAGTATGTCAGAACGTCAGCTCCTCCAGGGGCTTCTCTAGAGCCATGGCCGAGTATGTCAGAACGTCAGCTCCTCCAGGGGCTTCTCTAGAGCCATGGCCGAGTATGTCAGAACGTCAGCTCCTCCAGGGGCTTCTCTAGAGCCTATGGCCGAGTATGTCAGAACGTCAGCTCCTCCAGGGGCTTCTCTAGAGCCTATGGCCGAGTATGTCAGAACGTCAGCTCCTCCAGGGGCTTCTCTAGAGCCATGGCCGAGTATGTCAGAACGTCAGCTCCTCCAGGGGCTTCTCTAGAGCCATGGCCGAGTATGTCAGAACGTCAGCTCCTCCAGGGGCTTCTCTAGAGCCATGGCCGAGTATGTCAGAACGTCAGCTCCTCCAGGGGCTTCTCTAGAGCCATGGCCGAGTATGTCAGAACGTCAGCTCCTCCAGGGGCTTCTCTAGAGCCATGGCCGAGTATGTTAGAACGTCAGGACGATACAAGGGCACGTGTGCACCAACTTCTTTTTAGGCGGTACTCTGGGATGAAAACCGTGTGTCTCTGATTAAGTATAATTTTAACATATAATATCAATATAATATCATATAAAATACAACATATCCAGGCGAACCTTCTGGCCTAGAGAGACAACAATGGAGGATAAACTCTATGGGCCGCTGAAGAACTAAAAATGACTGTTGGATCATACAAGAGACAACATTGCAGTTATAGGCATATTTCAGGCGAACGAAAGAAGGAGAAGAAGAAGTGTTTATAGGTTTACTAATCCATCCTGGTGATCACGCTGAATAAATATGTCACACTTTGTTATTGTTGTGCCGGGTTTTCTGGGCGACAGACCCACTAAAAAACCGATATGCGTTTGTGACCAGGGAAACGCTTGGCTTGAGAACTGTAGCTCACGATAACTAGCGGGGAATCTCAGTTTACTTACTAGGCAGCATTACCTTTTGCGCTGAGCTCTGATACAGCACCCCGCTACATAAACGGGTTTGCCACCACTTGCTATGTCGATGAGGCTTTTCAAGCGACTGTACCGACAGAGTATTAGTAGAGGAGTTTATCAATTAGTATTGAAGTCTGGTTCACATATGTAATGTTTTCACCGGTGTATCAGACTGGGACTGGAATCATATGGCTGAAGTTTTATGTACAGAAAAAACATGGTGCTTGTTGTACCATGGGAAGAATGGAAAAAACTGCCACATCTGTTGCTATTTAACAAAGTATATCACACTGTTTGGGTTTTTGGGCCCTTTAAGCAAACACTTGTTGGTTATTAGTGTGTAATAGGCTCTGCAAATGACATAATATAATATACACTGGTTGTTGTAATAGTACTGATATTCTGTATCAAACCCCAGGGGCATTGTTGTGCTTTGACCCTGTCTCATATGAATGATGCACTCTTACCACTATTCATGTACTTTCACTTGATACTATTTTTGAAATGTCTTAGTGGTCTCAGAGAGTCCCTAAATTGATTTTCGTGGTAGCACATGTTTATATTTAACTTCTGTGAGTGTTGTGATTTCTTCTCTGTGCAAGTGTTGCATTTTCACATTCTACAAATATGGTAATTCCACTTTTTTATATGTGTCCATTGCTTTTCGAGGTTTGACATGATTTACTTGGTTTGGGTTTTTAGTTTGTAATCTTAATCGAATGTTGTAACTTGTATGGTGTCCATATTAGTGCTGACATTCCTCATGCAATCTTGGACATTGGGAGGAGTAAATTTGCCCCATGTCATATAGCATTCCACAAATTGAGGTAATTTAGCTGCAAAAAGATGGAGATGCAAATACACTATACTGGTCTGCTGGATTTGAGATATAAGTTCCTGTATGTACTTTGCTTTTTATAGCTACGCGTTATAGTGGCAAATGATATCCAATCCCCCACTTTTGGTGTGTTTAGCATCTGTGTGAGTTAGTTATATGAATTGAAGGCATTCTGTAAATGAATGCGGGCTGTATGGGAAGGTGGTGCAGGCTGAGATTGTTGTATTAGAAGGAGTTCCATCCTAGCAAATCAAGTGATATTCTGTAATGAAGCTGGGGCTGTATGGGAAGGTGGTGCAGGTGAGATTGTTGTATTAAAAAGGAGTTCCATCCTAGCAATATCAAGTGATCCCATGACAGCGGCGCACAACTGGAGAGAAGACAATAGAGTGGGTGATCTGATGACGCGACCTTGATTGTTGCATTTCCCAAATTTATAAATGTAGCCTTTTTGGTATGTAAAAAATGGTACCCCAATTTACCACCCCCGCAAAGATGTCATTCTGATGTGTGTTAACAAAATCAGTGTTGAGATGTTGTTTGCTCGCAATGTCTGATACATGTTAACTAAATCAGTGTTGAGATGTTTTTTGGCCCCGCAATGTCTGATACATGTTAACTAAATCAGGTTGAGATGTTGTTTGCTTGCAATTTCTGATACATGTTAACTGAATCAGTTTTTGAGATGTTGCGTTTGCTTGTGATGTCTGGTGTAAGTGAATCTAATCAATAAGTGTCAAGATGTTGTATCTTGTTGCGTCTATTCTTTCACAAGTACAAGAGTGCCCATCTATCTACTTAGAAAGACTCGGTTTTCGTGTTGTCTTGTTGGGTGATCATGTTGAGATTTTTGACTTGTCTTTGCAATAGCATTGTGTTTAATATTGATTTCTTTAAAAATAAATAATCATAGATGTGTTTTCTATTGTTACAGGAGTGGCTGAGTAGTTAGTGTCAGCAAGCCTGGGTTCTTTGTGGTGTAGTAATTTGTCCCACAACTCTTTTGTTTATGTCGCGTCTTAGGATTTATGTTGTGTAACCTATTTTTTTGTAGTGGCATTATTGTCTGTGCAGTGGTTTTTGTGTCAAAGTCCTTATTCTGTCTTTTCTACCAGCTACTTTGTGGAACACCTGCGTTGTGGTACATGGTACTCTGTTATATTCAGTTCTGGTGACTGGATAGAGACTACCCTTTGTTTATTTTTGATATATGCATTTTTTGTTGTATCTGTTATTGAACATCTTTTGTTGAATGTATTATTCAATGTGTTTGAGCACATATTGTCAAAATGGATGTAGTAGTTGGTAAAAAAAAAAGGGTTTTTTCTACTGTTCTTGATTTGTTTGTTCAGTCAGTTTTTATTTTTTAAAACCACTATTTCTCCCACAATCTAACACATTTTTCCCACTGGGGGGGTATCAAATATGACATAAATTGTCCAGAGTTGAGGCCCCTGTCCAAGATCTGTATATTCTTATCTAATTACTATATCTTTTTTGTCAGTTGAGGGCGGTGTGAGGTTCTTATTTTTACTTTCTTCTTTGGCCGTAACGAAGTCAGAGTTACTCTCTACCTCTTAGCAGCGTAGCAAAGGAAGCATCAGTCCTTCCGCTTGTCTATTTCCCCCAGCTACACATCGATAGGACTGTTCTTTTATATAAGCTTTGAAAGCTGGGCCCCCCTGACATGCATATGGGCGTCATAAACCCCACACATCAATCATCGATAGGATGTTTCCTTATATAAGCTTTTAAAGCTGGCCCTGCTGACATGCATATGGGGTCATAAACTCACATATCAAACATCGATAGGGGCTGTTCTTTATATAAGCTGTGTAAGCTGCCCCCCTGACCACGCATATGCGTCAAAAAAATCACATATCAAACATCGATAGGGACTGTTCTTTATTTAAGCTTTGTAAGCTGGTCCAGCTGACATGTATATAGCGTCATAAACCCACACACCAAACATCGATAAATAAGAAGAAGATAACTATTGTATGAACAATAAACTGTTGCCGCACAAGTTGGCTTTGAAAAGGACCGATACTCGAGCATCGGGCTGGCAGGGAGTTTACCCACTACGTTACCACGACACGGTTGGTAGGGGGATGTCTACCTACTACTTTACCTTCCCCCCCGGGCTAGCAGGGGATGTCTACCCACCACATTACCTCACCAACCCTGTTGGTAGGAGGATGTTTACCCACTACGCTACCACGACAACCCGGGCTGGTAGGGGGATGTCTACCTACTACTTTACCATTCCCACCCGGGGTGGCAGGGGATGTTTACCCATACGTTACCACGACAAAGGGGGTGGGAGAGGGATGTGTACCCCCATGTTAAATCGACCACCGGGTGTCGGGGGGTGTCTACCTACTACATTACCACGACTACTGGGCTGTCAGGGGATGTCTACCTACTACTTTACCATTCCCACCGGGCTGGGAGGGGGTGTTTACCCATACGTTACCACGACAAACGGGCTGGTAGAGGGATGTGTAAACCCCCTATGTTAAATCGACCACGGGCTGTCAGGGGATGTCTACCCACTACATTACCACGACTACTGGGCTGTCAGGGGGATGTTAAACCCACTACTTTACCATTCCCACCGGGCTGGCAGGGGATTTTTTACCCACTTTCGTTTACCACGACAAACGGGGGGGGGCCCGGGTTAGGGGGATGTTTTTGTACCC
>JACEFZ010008303.1:0-25903 GCA_014155875.1 Cepaea nemoralis
TTTAAAACTCATAATTTGTACTGATTTTTGATGCAGAACGGCATCTCAATATACCATTTTGCGTTGGTCAGTTCTCCAGTTAATTTCATAATTATGTAATAACATCAGTCTTTCAAAAAAAATAATCAATCAAACCTTTTTTTAGCGCTGTCCTTGAAAATGGATCTCCTTCTTAACCAGAAATCCAGTGAGAACCCAGAATAGCTACCAACAGTCGGCTTTCATCTGTTGCGTTTCTCAATATTTACTTCTCCAGACACCCCAGACATAAACCATCTTCTATGGCGGTACTCTCTCTCTCCGCGACCTCCCATGTTTCATAAATTCACGGCACCAAATCAACCTGTTATAATAGTGTGACATTACAGGTTAGGCACGTGATCGTACAGGACACAAGTCTTCGCGTTGTTAGAAACATACTTTATTAGCCGAATCGTTCTATTTCAGCACACATGATGGAGACTCCCTTCTTGGTGTTGACATTCCTTCTCGCTGGCCCCCAAGTGACGTGTGTGTTTTCCTAGATACACTTCTTCATTCGTGCACACACGTTCACTATGGTTTTCCCCCTAGTCAAGGAATGCGCAGCATTCCTTAACTCTTTACTCCTAACCTAATTCCCTCACTGTTACAGTAACCGCTGCGTAGAATAGAGTGAGTTACTGTCTTTGAAAGGAGTGAGCGAAAGTGCATAGAATAGGGTGAGTTAAAGTAACTGCTGCATAGAATATAATGAGTTAAAGAAACCGCTGTATAGAATAGGATAATTTAAAATAATCGCTGTAGAGAGTATAATTAGTTAAAGTAACTGCTAAATAGAAAATAATGAGTTAAAGTAACTGTTGCATAGAATACAGTGAGTTAAAGTGCATAGAATAGAGTGAGTTAGAGAGTATAGAATATACTCCTCCTCCTCCTCCTCCTCCTCCTCCTCCTCCTCCACCTTCTTCTTCTTCTTCTTCTTCTTCTTCTTCTTTCGTTCGCTTGAAATGTGTCTATAACTTATCTGTTGTCTCTTCTAGAATTTCACTTTCTTTTTTAGTCCACTCATTGGTCCATATATTTTATTTTCCACTGTTGTGTCTCCAGGTCAGAAGGTTTGCCTATATAATGTCATATTTTCGGCAGTCTTGTAATATGTGATCAGCCGTCTGCGGCGCCAATCCACATGTGCACATGGCTGATTCACCAATCTTGAATTTTGTATGCATGTGGTTGCGTAATCTATTACATCCTGTGCGGAAGCGCAGAATAATGTTTTGTACTGGTCTGTCCATAAGGTCGACTTGAGCAGATTTTGGTGGCTTTCTGGCGGATCTGATCATTCTTTTCTGATTGGTGGTATGTAACGGGTTACATCGAGTTGTTCTTCAATTGCTCCTTCCAGAGCTAATCGATCAGCTCTGTCGTGTCCGGGTACTCCACAGTGGGATGGCATCCGTTGTATGGTGACCTCACGCTGGATGCCAAGTTCAGAAAGTAGTGTTCGTAGTACTGGCAATTTCTCAGACAAGAACGTCTCAAGTACTGATTTTGCATCTGTCAATAGCACCATAGGCTGTGTACCATGGTTGGCATTTAGTAATTTCTTTGTTGCTATCTTGGTTGCCTGGATTTCTGCATCATAGTTATGGCAGTACTTTCCTTTTGGTACTCTTACCGTGTCTCTATTATTATTTTGGTATTCTATGTACACTCCCGCTCCTCAATTTCGAGCAGCATTTTTATTTTGCGCCTACTCATCTCTGTAGACTCAGATCCAGAGTTCCTATGAGTATTCTTCATCAAGGAAGCTGAGAGTGACTGTTATGCGTTGTACGCTGTTCTGTTCTTCCTTGTCAAATATTCCTTTCACTTTTGTCTGGATTTGTAGTGATAGTCTATGTTTCCTCTTTCCATGGAGTTCGTTCTGGAATAGTTTTCAGGGGAATACCAACTATGGGCAGATCAGTGTTTCCTCTGCAGTGTCGTTTGGCCTGGTGGGTAAAACTGCTTGTTTTCAACCGCCCTGTCAAAGAGTGGGTTATGTTTGAACTAAACTTACACCAGCACGATAGTTCGTTGGTGCGTGAGGCACGTTTTGTGACGAGATTCAGGAGAAGAGTATCACCTCCTGAATTGGGATTAGGAGTTCGGACGCCGTCGAGGTCAGACGCGTTTTGAATGAGTGCAGCAATTGCACAATTATAGTGCCGCTTTTACGAAGTAGTTTTATCGTTTGAGTGATAGTTTTCGTAAAGAGTGGTGCGAATTACATGATAATGTGAACTGTGGTAAATATGTAACTGTGAAATAGAGGACGAAAACAGCTTGGACTTCTGTTGAATTATTCTTCTAAATCTGTGATTCTAGCGTGAGAGTTGGAAAAAGCGAGTAAACAGAAAGTTGTCAGCGAACAATAACAAACTCTAAAGATCTAATACCAAAGTACACTAAACCACAATAACCATGGCGCAGATATCTTTAATCATCAAAGGTGAATTAAGAAGCTATACTGTGAATAAGTTACAACCATAGTAGCGACGAACCAACACCCGAGATAATGATCATGTGGGACAGCCTATAGAGAGGTTAGTTTGTAAGACATTATATAGAGAGGCTAGTTTGTGGGACATCCTATGGAGACGCTAGCTTGTGGGACATCTTATAGAGGTGCTAGTTTGTGGGACATCATAGAGAGACGCTAGTTTGTGGGACATCCTATAGAGACGCTAGCTTGTGGGACATCTTATAGAGGTGCTAGTTTGTGGGACATCCTAGAGAGACGCTAGTTTGTGGGACATCCTACAGAGACGCTAGTTTGTGGGTCATCCTATGGAGACGCTAACTTGTGGGACATCCTACAGAGATTCTAGTTTGTGGGACATCATATAGAGACGCTATTTTGTGGGATATCTTAGAGAGGCGCTAGTTTGAAGAACATCCTGGAAAGACGCTAGTTTGTGGGTCATTCTGGTCAGACGCTAGTTTGTGGGTCATCCTAGAAAGACGCTAGTATGTGGGTCATCATGGACAGACGCTAGTTTGTGGGTCATCCTGGACAGACCTTAGTTTGTGGGACATCCTCGAAAGACGCTAGTTTGTGGGTCATCCTGGACAGACCTTGGTTTGTGGGACATCCTGAATACACGCTAATTTGTGCGTTATCCTTGACAGACGCTAGTTTGTGGGACATCTTAGACAGAGGCTAGTTTGTGGGTCATCCTGGACAGGCGCTAGCTTGTGGGACATCCTGAACAGGCGATAGTTTGTGGGTCATCCTGGAGAGACACTAGTTTGTGGGTTTTCCTGGGCAGACGCTAGTTTGTGGGTCATCCTGGGCAGATCTTAGTTTGTGTGTTATCAGGTCAGACGCTAATTTGTGGGTTATCCTGGACAGTCGCTAGTTTATGAGTCATCCTGGACAGACGCTAGTTTGTGGGTTATCCTTAACAGACGCTAGTTTGTGGGTCATCATGGACAGATCTTAGTTTGTGGGTCATCAGGACAGACGCTAGTTTGTGGGTCATCCTGGACAGACGCTAGTTTGTGGGACATCCTGAACAGAAGCTAGTTTGTGTGTCATCCTGGAGAGACGCTAGTTTGTGGGTCATCCTGGACAGACGCTAGTTTGTGGGTCATCCTGGTTATGCGCTAATTTGTGGGTAATCCTGGACAAGCGCTAGTTTGTGGGTCATCCTGGACAGACGCTAGGCTGTGGGTCATCCTGGACAGACGCTAGTTTGTGGGTCATCCTAGACAGACGTTAGTTAGTGAATCATCCTGGACAGAGGCTAATTTGAGTGATATCCTAGACAGAAGCAAATTTGAGGGATATCCTGGACAGACGCTAGTTTTTAGATCATCGTGGGCAGACGCAAGTTCATGGGACATCCTGGACAGATGCTACTTTGCGGGACATCCTGAACTGATGCTAGTTTGTGGGACATCATGGACAGATGCTAGATTTTGTGGGTCATCCTGGACAGAACTTAGTTTGTGAGTCATCCTTAACAGACGCAAGTTTGTGGGTCATCATGGACAGACGCTACCCTGTGGGATATCATGCATAGACGATAGTTTGTAGGTCATCCTGGACAGACGCTAATTTGTAAGGTCATCCTGGACAGACGCTAGTTTATGGGTCATCCTGGACAGACGCTAGTTTGTGGGTTATCCTTAACAGACGCTAGTTTGTGGGTCATCATGGACAGCTCTTAGTTTCTTGGTCATCTGGACAGACGCTAGTTTGTGGGTCATCCTGAACAGACGCTAGTTTGTGGGTCATCCCGGACAGACGCTAGTTTATGGGTCATCCTGGACAGACGCTAGTTTGTGGGTCATCCTGAACAGACGCTTGGTTGTGGGTCATCCTGGACAGACGCTAGTTTGTGGGTCATTCTTGACCTTTGTTCTATTAAGTTAGGCTATTCTGTTTTGTAATACAGCAATAACGACACGGGATTAACTGCATTAACACTGACAATACAACGACTTCATGGAGTTTAATATCATTTCTAGTTCATGTTAGCTGATGACAGTTTGTCACCGCTACGTCCCATTGCTATTGTCACGCTGGCGGTCTATCAATCTTCTTGTTACAATGACACATGCCTGCCATACCCAAATACATTTCCCTTTGTACTTACAGGTAGATGTGTTAATTTGCCATTGTTTCGTGACTGTGTGTGGGTTATTTAATACTAAAGTTGTTGTTTTTTAAAACCTTCCTGCTTGTGTGCAAACCACTTAATTACAAAATTTAATTTTTCACTTCTTCATCACTTCCGGTCACGAACATGGAGGATAGGCGGTGAAAACGGTTAAGGTCTCTGGGTGTTTATGCTCGTGGCTACTGTTGCATTCGCATTTTCCTTATGTTGGACTGGTAGTTTGAGGTTCTGTCGCCTGCTACTGAGTTGAGTGCGTGGCGCGATGCTGTGAGCTGTGAATTTCGTGTGAAATGCTTTTAAATCTGCCCGAGTTTGTGAAGCGTGAACTGCATGTTCAGAGCAATGGCGGCTGGCTATGTCCCAGAATTGACTGGTTTTTGTGTCTTATGCAGAAATGTGTGACTGCTGGTCTTCTGGTTGACTGCCGCTTCCTTTGACGATGAACTGTGCTTTCGTGGAGGACTGTTGTTTTGGCATTCTGGAGACGGCATTATGTACAGTTAAAATGTTTTTTACACCTGTCCGATGTGTTGTGGTGTGAACTGCATGATCGAAATATGGCGTAGAGGCTAGATAACATCTAGAAACGGAACGACAACATCTAGAAATATCTGCATGTATGTCGGCTGTTGTGTTGCAGGAGCGACCAGTTTTTCTTGCCTTATGCAGAAATGTGTGGCTGCTGGTTTTCTAGTCGCTGCCGCTTCCATCGATGATAAACCGTTTTTTTTTTTCGAGGAGGACTTTTGTGTTGGCATTCTGGCGACGGCATTATGCACACTGAATTGTTTTTACATCTGTCCGAGGTTGTTTTGTTGCGTGAACTGCTTTTTGGAAGGAAAATGGCATGGCTGGCTAGAAAACATCTAGAAACGGAACAACATCTAGAAACATCGAGACTATATAGGTGAACATCTGGTTGGGAAAGTGATTGCTAATTCGATCAAGGCTGAACTGTATGTTTCGTAGAGGACTTTTGCGGTGACATTCTGGCGGCGGCATTATGCACAGTGTGCCTGAGCGGGCCGATGTTTGTCGAGACTCCTGTCTTTTCCACTTTTGACATGGGGCAGTGGGGAACATTTTATGTGATATTCACTGGCACGGGAACGGAGCATAATGGGGACGACCTTTTGCTGTGATGTTGAAACAGCGACTAACGACTAACTAACGACTAACGGCGTTGTTACCTTCCTAGAGCACAGTAACATCCATTTGGCACAGCTTGTATTCCTGTTACATCTGCTGTGGTTCTCTGTGCTTTCTACCTCTACCCATCTCTTTTTTATCCTTTCTGTTTTGTTTTTCTTCTTCTCCTTTCTCATTCTACTCTGTTTCTTCGTCCTCTTTCTCCGCCTCCTCTTCCTCCTATTATTCTTCCTTTTCCACCTCTCCTCTTCTTCTTTTTCTTCATCTTCTTCATTCTTCTTCCTCTTCTTCATCATCGTCATCTTCCTCCTCCTCCTCTTCCAATCATCTTCCCTTCCCTTCATCGATCACCACAGATTTATACTGCTATCCTAGAATCACTACTGAAACCTGCATGCACCTTCATAGCCCCACTGCCACACTATAGTTCCCGCTGTCACAATATAGGCCTCACTGTCACACTATAGCCCTTGCGGTCATAATATAGGCCTCACTTCACAATATAGGCCTCACTTCACAATATAGGCTCCAGTGTCACACTATAGGCCCTACTGTCACAATATAGGCTCCTCCGTTACAATATAGGCTCCACAGTCGCAATATAGGCTCCACTGTCACACTATAAGCTCCATTCATTCATTCATTCATTCATTCATTCATTCAGTCAGTCAGTCAGTCATTCAGTAGCATGTCCGGTACAGAACCTCGCTCCCATAACAACCTTCCGGAAACCTCTCGATCATAAGCACGATGTCTCGCGTCCGATACACCCATCTGGAGATCATCCACCACATCCTGCACCCATCTTCTCTTTGTCCTTCCTCTTCTTCTCTTCCCAGGCATATACCTCTCCATTATTGTTCTCTCCAAACTTTCGTGACCCACCATGGCAAAAGTAGCCTTTAGCAAGATGAAAAACATATTGACCAATAAAAAGATGTCAATTGAAACGAGAAAAAGAGTGTTGAGATGCTACATTGAACCTGTACTTTTATATGGATGTGAAGCGTGGACTATGAGCAGTCAGGCTGAAAAACATCTGATGGCTGTAGAGATGTGGTTTCTGAGGAAAATGCAAAGAATACCATGGACAGCCAGAAAGACCAATGAACAAGTCCTTCAAGAAACAAATGAAGATCGTAAATTGATTAGAGAAATTAGACGTAGACAGTCAAAATTTTTTGGGCATGTTATGAGAAGAAATGGATTGGAGAATTTGGTGACAACTGGTAAGATCGAGGGGAACAGACCAAGGGGAAGACCTAGAAGCAAGTACCTGGATGGCTTGGCCTTGTGGCATGGTCGAGACAGAAACACGGAGCTGATCCACGACTCTAGTGATCGAGTGAGATGGCAGAACATGACCGCCCACGCTTACCGGCATGGCACATGATGGATGGATGGACCATGACAACTGGGGCATTGAAATGGGGTCATGAACCCAGCTAACTCTGCCACCAGAATTGAAAAATAGATTAGCTCCCCTCAGTTTTGTTTTCTAAACGTGAAAAGATATTGGATAATGAAACAGGGATTCACTCATTATGTTCCGAACTTCACAAGCAAGCAATAAGTAAACAATAGATTCACACAGTTCTTCAACCGAATGCATTATACCTCCAGTGGTTATTCCGTAGATCGCATACGCTTTCTGTCCCATAGTCTCTGCTTCAAAATCGTTGGGTCAATAGTTTAAAATAAGTTAGTTGCATATCCTTTACAGTAGGACATCGCAGTCAGCCCCAGTAATGTTTAGCTGTGTGTGATTTCTTGGAAAGTTTACGTTCAGTAGATTTCCATTGCTTTCTGAACGACCGGCACTCGTACCTTTATATGGAAACCAAGGCCATGCGGTCTGCTCCCAAATCGCTCTCAGCTGTGTTTCGAACTCGGTATGCGGGATTACGAATCGTGTTCGCAACCCCATCGCCACAACACCGACCTAGGTCAACAGGGGTTAAAATAATCGCTGTAGAACAGCGGATATAGCAGCCAAAACGAGAAGTTGAATTGGTTTACTAGAACACAAACACAGGTAACAAACCGTAGCGGCAGCTCAAGAAATAATTGTCTTGGTAAACAAAGTCAACCAAACGATCCCTCTTTGTATCATGATTCTATTGGGATTAATGGTGCTAGCTCCATATTTGAGACCAATCGGTAATCTCTGGGTGATGTGGTCGATATTGTGACAGCCACATTTACTATCCAGGTAGCCATTTTTAGGCTGGGTCGACCTTGGGGCGGTGGGAAAACAAACCCCACCACTAAGGAGATTTGATCACACCACCATCTAGCCAGCAGACAAGCGTGCTACCCAGTTCACCGCCGCGGTTCCCCAGTGTTCTTCTTCATCGTTCATCCGAAATGTTTGTTTTGGACGTAATTGCATTGTGCCTGTTTATGCAGAGCTGCGATATCTGTGCCTCTCAGTCCACATATCCGACTTCTTCTGGCGTTTGTTGTTGACTGGGTTAACCTTTCCGGGTGTTTGGTCGGACGTTCCACTCTCATTGCTGTGGTGTTATCTTCATAACCTCCATGCCAGCTGGTCCATTTAGAACAGCGAACACATGCCGTCACATCACGAAGATTTTGTTAGAATTATCATGCAAAGAGGGACGCAAAGGTGTTTCCAAGGCACCAGGGCCGGGTTATATACTGGCCAAGACCTATTGACGCGTCCTCGTCGAGCGTCCTTGGCAACAGGTCCCTTCGGGGTCCTGGCTAAAGTCAGTAGGATCGCCGACTCCTCCGAAGTCGGAGAGTGTCTGCCTGTATGGCGAGGAACCACCAGTCTGCACACCAATAACCCAGACATGGGACAACGGATACTCGCGCAAACCTCAGATCCTGTATGACATCACACTGATGTTGGACAACAGGATGCCTTCATCCGACATACAGGACTTCGTGTTGGAGCTCAAGCCAACGAACACAAACAACAAACAACAACATCATGCAAAGAAAATACAACCTGAAGTAGGAGAAGAACAATGTGGGTTTGTAGAAGGCAATGGTAGAGTAAATGATGTGTATATGCTGCGAACAGTAACTGAACACTCTATGACCATAGATGTAAACAAAGATCTACATCTTTGCTTTATTGACTACACAAAGGCTTTCGATAGAGTAAGACATGCCAACATGGTAGAAATGCTTGCAGATCTACAAATTGATGCGAAGGACCTTAGACTTATTTTTACAAAAAACAACAACATATATTGGAAACAACAAGCTGCCATAAAAATTGATAATGAAGTGGGTCAATATCAGCCTATTAAGAGATAGGGATGTGTAATGTCTCCAGATCCTTTTTTTTTTTTTCTCTATCAGTGAAAATCTTTTCAGAAATGTAGAAGATATAAATGGAATCATCATTGGGGGACGAAACATCAATAATATTAGATATGCAGATGATACAGTATTGAGTGCAGACAATTAGCAGGATCTGCAACAATTACTACAATCGGTTGCTGCACACAGTAAACAGCTAGGGTTAGAATTGTAAGAAGACATAGATTATGGTCGTCACTAGGACGAAGGAAATACCACAATGTAATATACAAATAAATGGGAATATTCTTCAACAAGTGAATCGGTACAATTATCTCGGAACAGTCATAACATCTGATGGGAGGTGCCTCGAAGAGATTAGAACAAGAATTGCCATGGCGAAAGTTGCCCTTTGCAGGATGAAAAACGTACTGACCAATAAAAAGATGTAAATTGCAACGGGAAAAAGGTTGCCGAGGTGCGACATAGAACATGTACTGTTGTAAGCATGTAAAGCTTGGACAATGAGCACACAAGCTGAAAAACATCTGATGGCTGTGGAAATGTGGTTTCTGAGGAGAATGCAAAGAATACAATGGACAGACAGAAAAATCAGTGACCAAGTACTACAAGAAACACATGAAAATCGTACACTGATTAGAGAAATTAGACCCAGGCAGTCAAAACTTGTTGGACATGTTATGAGAAGAAATAAATTGGAGTATTTGGTGACAACTGGAAAGATCGAGGGAAAGAGAACAAGAGGAAGACTGAGAAGTAAATACCTGGATGGCTTTGCCAGGTGGTATGGCCGAGACAGGAGCTGATCCCCATCTATGGTGATCAAGTGACATGGCGAATCATTACCCCCACGCTTACCGGCATAGTACATAATGGATGGATGGATGTTTGGATGGATGGATGGAACACATGCCGGTCAGTCTCCAAGGAAAGGCAGGGGCAGACAATGGGAATTTCCCACCATCAAAGGAGGCTTCCATAACTACAGAGCCACACATAGCGTTCTGGTAATGGGCTGACCCAAGGAATCATCACGTCCAGCACATGGCTGCTTAGCCTCACTTGGTCAAGGGTTAAACTAGGCACTACGGATCAAGTGTGCTGAATTTAACCAGATTTATTTTTTTTTAACCTTCGGTTATTTGTTTTTGTGTCTCCAATATGAGGACATTAAGAGTACTCATGATGTTTAATTCCCCGATTGTTTCAAGATCGCGTTAAAACAGACACCGATTACTTGATATAGTTTTTCCCTCCCCGCTTTGCGTTATGTATTTCTGACGCTTCAGGAATCCTTGTTATAGCAGAGAATCAGGCTGCCTATTCTAAGTGGTAAGAAAACCCGTTAATACCGTTTTATGAGACGTATTATATTTTTCTACTATGTATTATTAAATTTAGCATCCATTTATACGCGTATTTTGTAATTATCGACCATTTAAGTTGGCAATCGATCTCACACTAAAATTATGAAGATCGCATGCTGTAATGTGGTATTTCAATGTCGGGAGATAGCAGTTTTCCTTGTCATACTCCAGCTATGAACATTTAATATTGTTATGGAATATTCAAATCAAATAATATGATAATGAATGCATGTATACATTCAAAACTAATTATTGTATGTATGTGTAAAAGCCCAACAGATGGGGCTGGTTATCAACCAAGATAAGACAGAATATATGGTAATTTCAAGAGACGGAATGGCTAAAAACTCTGGCCACATACAAATAGATAATATGACCATTAAAAGAACGGAAACATACAAATACCTGGGTACAATCTTCAACTGCTCCAACATCATAAGGGAAGAAATACAAACTAGAATCAACTCTGGAAATAAGATATACTATGCACTACAACATCTACTAAAATCAAAGGCGCTATCTCGTAACACCAAAATCACAATATACAAAACACTGATCAGACCAGTTGTGCTGTATGGCTCTGAAACCTGGAGTACAACGAAAGGAGACGAAGCCTTGTTACAAACCTTTGAGAACAAAATTTTAAGACGCATCTTTGGACCCATTAGGGATACACAAAGTGGAGAGTGGAAAAGAAGAAGTAACAAAGACATTTATGATTTGTTTAGTCCCCGCTAATCACTGGTATCATGAAGGCTAATAGACTACAATGGCTGGGGCATATAGAAAGAATGGAAGATAATAGGGAAACAAAACTCGCTTACACTCAGGAAATAAATGACCGTAGACCCCGAGGTAGACCAAGAAGGCGGTGGAGAGATAATATACATACAGACCTACAAGCACTTGGAATCAACGACTGGCAAGAGAAGGTCCACCAGAGAGACGAATGGAGACAGATTGTATTTGCAGCAAAGAACCTCAATGGCTCGGAATGCTGAAGAAGAAGAAGAAGAAGATGTGTAATTTTTCATCACTCTACACAGACAAGATCATTGATAATTTTGCAACTTTTTAAAGCGAATTCTCTGGTCAAAATGGATCTACGCTGACGGACCCGCGCTAACATACAGCTCGTGCAGACTGACGTCATCACAGCATGGCGCGCCCGTGTATATAATCGTAAGCAGTTATCTTCCCTTTAGTTAGAAAACATTGGCAGTTGTAACATGCCTGGGTTCATTAACATTGGGTGTGATGGACCTAAGTGTAAGTGGTACAATATAAATAAGCTAACCGGCCCTGAGAAATAATAGACGGAGGTAAAATGAGACTAGGTGGTATGTCCCCGGAAAGGGCAAATAAAAAGACAGACGGGGAAGGTTGGAGGCAGTGAGTTTAATAGGGGAGTCGAGGAGGCGTCAGCCCGCTAGTGTGGTTGTGAGGCAGATAGGTTGGGGCTGGGGAGTAGTGTTGTGTGGAGTCAGGGGACTGGAGAGTTAGTTGAAGCGTAGACCCAGAGAGGGTCGGATAGTGAGTTGAGGCCTAGACCCAGAGTGGGTTGGATCGAGTGAGTTCGGGCCGGGGAGAGTGGCTGGTTAACTGTCGTGGTGGATTAGATTAAGAAAGCCTGGAGAAGGCAGTGTTATTTGAGTGTTATGTTGTGATGAGGATATATTCTGGAATTACTGTTACTGGATTTATAGATATTGCCTTTTTCCGTGTTCATTCACCATTAAAGGGATATTCTGTGCGCAAACGCAATATTGTTCAGTGACTAATAGATGTGTACTACAGTAATGACTTGTGTTTTGGGACATGGGGATAACCCAGCTTACACTATGCAGTGATATAGAAGGAGCATCAGGATCTAAACAACGACCATTCTCATTCTGTTGCACAAGAGATTGTGACAGCAGTTTTAATTCCCCTTGGCGTCTTTGTTACCAACAGTGGTGTGAGTGTGTAGGTCATATTTTGTCAAAGGGTTAAATAGTACTAATATTTTGTTATTTGTTCATATTAAATGATAAACTGACACACAAACATTAATATCTTAGAATTTACCTACAGACTTGAATAAGGTACCGTTGGAGTTTTTTTTAAAGAGGTATGCAACTGTGCAGGTTATATAATAAAAAAGGAATTTAGAAAATGTTATTAAAGTGGCTAGGTTAAACAATTAGTTCCTGTAAATGTTATTGTTATGTATTGTCAGTTACTTGATTCTTGGTCCCTGGGAACTGAAATCACAGCCTCCCGAACAAATTCACAGATGCTCGGTCTGCTCTATGTACATATTGTTCGTTTCTATAGTACTCTGATATTATATACGTTGTATTCATTCTCTCAAACGTCCCTTTCTGCTGGACCCATGCTGAAATAAGACTTTGGCATCCTTCCATCTGTTGTTTCATCAGTTATTGCATGGTTATCTAGCAGTCGTTCATAGATCATCTTCAGAACCCTGCCCTTGTCCACCGTGAGTGTCCCACCGCGTCATCTCGGAGAAGCTGGTTTGTTGCCTCGCACTAGCTTGACTCGAACCTTTTATTCATATAAATGATCTTACAAGAGACGCGTCTGGAGTCGGACCACAATCACGTACGGCTTTACAATGTGGGATTCATGTAATACAGACCGAGACTCCGACATTGTGATAGTGATAAATCTGGTGACTTGAGTACCCGCTAGTTATCCTCAGGACCCAGTGATCGCAGCTTCGTATTGTGAAGGAGAACAGTGCAGTAAAGTCCGTGGAGACGGAGCTTTGGCGCCAGGTAGATTTTGTATTGTCATTGGTCTCCAAGATTTCGTAAACCAGCTACACAAACTAAGTAAAGAATATGTCGTATGGATACATGGAAAAAGAACAAAAACTATGATTATCAAGAAAGAGAACAAAAACTATAATTATCAAGAATGAGAACACAAACTATGATTATCAAGAAAGAAATCACACACTATGATTATCAAGAAAGAGAATAAAAACTATAATCATCAAGAAAGAAGGTTGGGACAATCAGATTGTGGTTTTCTGTGATTCACTTGAACCTGCGAAATTGCTTAGCCATGTCAAATAGAATCCATTCTCGCGTGTTCACCTAACTGTTCCACATTCTCCACCTATCCCTCACTGTCTCTCTTTCTCTGTCACAGCGTCTCTCTCTCTCTCTCTCTCTCTCTCTCTCTCTCTCTCTCTCTCTCTCTCTCTCTCTCTCTCTCTCTCCATTTCTGGTAGTTTGGATGTTACCCTATGTCTATTTGCCATGAAACAGTATGTGAGAGCGAGGGAGCCATGTTGACTACCAAACATTCAGTTATTTACTTCCTCACGTGCATACAGCTGGAAGCTGCACATTGCTGTTAGGCGATAAACTTCTCGGCTGCTATTGTGGACAGTCATGGTTTAAACCTAGAATAATAATACTCTATCATATGTACAGCTTTTCAGACTTTGTTCTTGTTAGAAAATCAATGACTGTTGAGTGGAACCACAATGGTGTACTGGTTAGAGAATGTCTTACCCAAAACAACCTGTTCGTGGTTCCACAGCCAGACAGAATGAGGCATTTCCTTTAATATTTACAGATCCACAACCATAGTTATTGTTGACTTAACAATGTTCAGCGCGAATGATAGGTGCACATTCTCTATTCAATCTTTAATTTCCGCGTCTTTGGTAGATTCAGATATTTTTCTTTTCACAGATTGCCAGGAAGTCAAGAGTTCTGAAGAAGACAAGTGTGCCGCCTACTAACTGTGACTACATTAGAAGGTGATGACAGGGCGAGAGGAACAAATGCATGGAAAAATGGAAGCAATGAAGAGAAAATGAGAATTGACAAAATGTTAATTGAAAAGAATGTTATTCGAAGAAAATGTTTAATAGAAAAACTGTTTATAGAGAAAAAATCTGTATACTCACCTCACGTACGGACCTGTGAATGACTACGGAAATCTCGGGTGTATTTGTATAACGGTGCTGGATGTTACGGTACAGTGAGCACATAGAAAGAAGGGGGCGGGGTAGGAGGCGTGTAAAATTGACCACGACCCCATTGTGTTGTTGGTCTGGGTGGACTGGTGTGCATGAACACGCGTACTTACATAGACACACTTCAACAGACAAAATGCTAGTGTATGTGGACATGCAAGAAGAGAGAGAGGGAGAGAGAGAGGAGAGCGAGAGAGAGAGAGAGAGAGAGACAGAGAGAGACAGAGAGAGACAGAGAGAGGAAAAGTGCCTGCGACCTACCACATGGGGTATATTGTAACCTACGAAATAGTCAGTATGGTTGCTAGTCATACAACGCGCTTCAGGAGCCCCTCGCCCAGTCCTAGAGTTGTTGGGGTTGTGTAAGATCCAACCACTGGCAATGCACGTGAAGAAGGTATGCACAGAGAAGCCAGATGTAAGAGGAGAGAGAGGGGGAGAGAGAGAGTGAGAGAGAGCGCGCGAAAGGGGGGAGAGAGGGGGAGAGAGAGGGGGAGAGGGAGGGAGGGAGAGAGAGAGGGAGAGAGATAGAGAGAAAGGGAGAGAGAGGGGGAGAGGAAGAGAGAGAGGGAGAGAGAGGAAGAGAGGGAGGGAGGGAGACAGGGGGAGAGAGAGGGAGGAGAGAGAGGGAGAGAGTGAGGGAGGGTGAGAGCGAGAGAGGGGGAGGGCAAGAGAGAGATCAAGGGAGGGAGAGAGAGCGCGAGAGGGAGTGAGAGAGGAGAGAGAGCGAGAGAGAGGGAGTGAGAGAGGAGGAGAGAGAGCGAGAGAGGGGAGAGCGAGAGAGAGAGAGGGAGAGAGCGAGATGGTGAAAGAGAGAGAGGGAGCGAGAGAGAGAGAGAGAGAGGAAAAGTGCCTGTGATATACCACATGAGGCGTGTGGGGCGCGTCGGTCTACGTGTACGACGTTTCCCTCGTACTGTACCATATGAAATAGTCAGTATGGTTGATTATTACACAGCACACTTCAGGAGCCTCTCGCCCAGTGTTTGAGTTGTTAGGGCTGTGTGAGATACAACCACTCGTACTACAAGTGAAGTGGGTGGGCACAGAGAAGCAAGATGTAAGGAGAGAGAGAGAGAGAAAGAGAGAGAGAGAGAGAGAGAGAGAGAGAGAGAGAGAGGAGAAGTGCCTGTGATATACCACATGAGGCATGTGAGACGCGTCAGTCTACACGTACGACGTTTCCCTCGTACTGTACCCTATGAAATAGTCAGTATGGTTGATTGTTACAAAGCACACTTCAGGAGCCACTCGTCCAGTGTACGAGTTGATGGGGCTGTGTGAGATCCAACCACTGGTAATACAAGTGAAGTAGGTAGGCACAGAGAAGCAAGATGTAAGGAGAGAGAGAGAGAGAGAGAGAGAGAGAGAGAGAGAGAGAGAGAGAGGAAAACTGCATGCGATATACCGCATGAGGTCTACAAATGCGAGGCTTCACTCCTACTGTTCTCTATGGAATAGAGGCAGTAAGGTTAATTGCTATACCACGAATTTGAGGATCAAATCTTCCAGTGGTTGTGTTAAAATCAGACCACCGGCAATATAGTTGGAATATGTGGGTACAGAGAAGCCTGATGGAGAGAGAGAGAGAGAGAGAGAGAGAGAGAGAGAGAGAGAGAGAGAGAAAGAGAGGAAAAGTGCCTACGACACGCCCCTGATGTATGTGGGGTCGGTCGGTCTACAAATACGAGGCTTCACTCATACTGTTCCCTATGAATTCGGGGCAGTAAGGTTGATTGTTATACAACGTATTTGAGGATCAAATCATCCAGTGGTAGTTTTAAAATCAGATCCCTGGCAATATAGTTGGGACATGTAGGCACAGAGAAGCAAGATGGAAGAGAGAGAGAGAGAGAGAGAGAGAGAGAGAGAGAGAGAGAGAGAGAGAGAGAGAGAGAGAGAGAGAGAAAAATTGGAAAAGTGCCTATGACACGCCCCTGATGTATGCGGGGTCGGTCAGTCTACAAATACGAGGCTTCACTCATACTGTCCCCTATGGAATAGAGGCAGTAAGGTTGATTGTTATACAACGTATTTGAGGATCAAATCACCCAGTGGTTGTGTTAAAATCAGACCACCGGCAATATGGTTGGAATATGTAGGCGCAGAGAAGTGAGATGGAAGAGAGAGAGAGAGAGAGAGAGAGAGAGAGAGAGAGAGAGAGAGGAAAAGAGATAGAGATTGGAGAAGTGCCTACGGCACGCCACCGGATGTGTATGGGGTCGATCGGTCTACATATACGAGGTTTCACTCATACTGTACCCTATGAAATAAGAGCCAGCAAGGTTGATTTTTATACAACGTATATGAGGATCAACCCCCCCCCCCCCCCCAGTGGTTGTGTTATTGAGGCTGTGTAACATCAGACCACCAGCAATATAGTTGGAATAGGTAGACACCGAGAAGAAAGATGGAAGAAAGAAAGAGAGAGAGAGAGAGAAAGAGAGAGAGAGAGTTTGGAAAAGAGCCTACGACACGCCACACATGGCATAGGTAGGCACAGAGAAGCACTATTGTTGAGAGAGAATGAGCGAGAGAGAGAGAGATTGAGAGAGATCGAG
This sequence comes from Cepaea nemoralis, assembly GCA_014155875.1. NCBI lineage: Eukaryota > Metazoa > Mollusca > Gastropoda > Stylommatophora > Helicidae > Cepaea > Cepaea nemoralis. Next base: position 17,024 of record JACEFZ010008303.1, read on the forward strand.
AGAGAGAGAGAGAGAGAGAGAGAGAGATCGGAAAAGAGCCTACGACACGCCACACATGACTATATGTAGGCACAGAGAAGCACGATTGTTGAGAGAGAATGAGAGAGAGAGATTGAGAGAGACAGAGATTGCAAAAGAGCTTACGACACGCCACACATAGCATAGGTAGGCGCAGAGAAGCACGATCGTTGAGATTGAATGAGAGAGAGATTTTGCGAGAGAGAAAGAGTGAGAGAGGGGGCAGAGAGAGATTGAAAAAGAGCCTATGACACGCCACACATGGCATAGGCAGGCACAGAGAAGCACGATTGTTGAGAGAGAATGAGAGAGAGAGAGAGAGAGAGAGATTGAGACCGAGAAAGAGAGAAAGAGAGAGTGAAGATTGGAACAGAGCCTACGACCCGTCACACATGGCATAGGTAGGCACAGAGAAGCACGATTGTTGAGGGAGAATGAGAGAGAGAGAGAGAGAGAGAGATTGAGAGAGAGATTGGAAAAAAGTCTACGACACTCCACCCATGGCATAGGTACACAGCCTCAATAACACAACCACTGGGGGGGGGGGGGGGGGTTGATCCTCATATACGTTGTATAAAAATCAACCTTGCTGGCTCTATTTCATAGGGTACAGTATGAGTGAAGCCTCGTATATGTAGACCGATCGACCCCATACACATCCGGTGGCGTGCCGTAGGCACTTCTCCAATCTCTATCTCTTTTCCTCTCTCTCTCTCTCTCTCTCTCTCTCTCTCTCTCTCTCTCTCTCTCTTCTCTTTCTCTCTCTCTCTCTCTCTCTCTCTCTCTTCCATCCTCACTTCTCTGTGCCTACATATTCCAACTATATTGCCAGGGATCTGATTTTAAAACTACCACTGGATGATTTGATCCTCAAATACGTTGTATAACAATCAACCTTACTGCCCCCGAATTCATAGGGAACAGTATGAGTGAAGCCTCGTATTTGTAGACCGACCGACCCCACATACATCAGGGGCGTGTCGTAGGCACTTTTCCTCTCTCTCTCTCTCTCTCTCTCTCTCTCTCTCTCTCCTCTCTCTCCTCTCTCTCTCTCTCTCTCTCTCTCTCTCTCTCCATCAGGCTTCTCTGTACCCACATATTCCAACTATATTGCCGGTGGTCTGATTTTAACACAACCACTGGAAGATTTGATCCTCAAATTCGTGTTATAGCAATTAACCTTACTGCCTCTATTCCATAGAGAACAGTAGGAGTGAAGCCTCGCATTTGTAGACCTACCCACTCCGCATTCCTCATGCGGTATATCGCATGCAGTTTTCCTCTCTCTACTCTCTCTCTCTCTCTCTCTCTCTCTCTCTCTCTCTCTCTCTCTCTCTCTCTCTCTCTCTCTCTCTCTCTCTCTCTCTCTCCTTACATCTTGCTTCTCTGTGCCCCTACCTACTTCACTTGTATTACCAGTGGATGGATCTCACACAGCCCATCAACTCGTACACTGGACGAGTGGCTCCTGAAGTGTGCTTTGTAACAATCAACCATACTGACTATTTCATAGGGTACAGTACGAGGGAAACGTCACACGTGTAGACTGACGCGCCCCACATGCCTCATGTGGTATATCACAGGCACTTCTCCTCTCTCTCTCTCTCTCTCTCTCTCTCTCTCTCTCTCTCTCTCTCTTCTTACATCTTGCTTCTCTGTGCCCACCCACTTCACTTGTAGTACCAGTGGTTGTATCTCACACAGCCCTAACAACTCAAACACTGGGCGAGAGGCTCCTGAAGTGTGCTGTGTAATAATCAACCATACTGACTATTTCATAGGGTACAGTACGAGGGAAACGTCGTACACGTAGACCGACGCGCCCCACACGCCTCATGTGGTATATCACAGGCACTTTTCCTCTCTCTCTCTCTCTCTCTCTCCTCTCTCTCTCTCTCTCTCTCTCTCTCTTTCTCTCTCTCTCTCTCTCTTCTTACATCTTGCTTCTCTGTGCCCACCCACTTCACTTGTAGTACCAGTGGTTGTATCTCACACAGCACTAACAACTCAAACACTGGGCGAGAGGCTCCTGAAGTGTGCTGTGTAATAATCAACCATACTGACTATTTCATAGGGTACAGTACGAGGGAAACGTCGTACACGTAGACCGACGCGCCCCACACGCCTCATGTGGTATATCACAGGCACTTTTCCTCTCGCTCTCTCTCGCTCTCTCCCTCTCTCTCTCTTTCTCTCTCTCTCTCACTCTCTCCCTCTCTCTCTTTCACCCTCTCGCTCTCTCCCTCTCTATCTCGCTCTCCCCTCTCTCGCTCTCTCTCCTCCTCTCTCACTCCCTCTCTCTCGCTCTCTCTCTCCCTCTCTCACTCCCTCTCGCGCTCTCTCTCCCTCCTTGATCTCTCTCCTTGCCCTCCCCCTCTCTCGCTCTCTCCCTCTCTCTCCCACCTCTCTCCCTCCCTCCTCCTCTCTCCCTCTCTCTCCCCTCCTCTCTCGTTCCTCTCCCCCCTCTCTCTCTCTCTTTCTCTCTATCTCTCTTCCTCTCTCTCTCCCTCTCCCCCTCTCTCTTCTCCCTCTCTCTCCCTCTCTCTCCCCCTCTCTCCCCCCTTTCGCGCGCTCTCTCTCTCACTCTCTCTCTCCCCCCTCTCTCTCCTCTTACATCTGGCTTCTCTGTGCATACCTTCTTCACGTGCTTTGCCAGTGGTTGGATCTTACACAACCCCAACAACTCTAGGACTGGGTGAGGGGCTCCTGAAGCGCGTTGTATGACTAGCAACCATACTGACTATTCGTAGGTTACAATATACCCCATGTGGTAGGTCGCAGGCACTTTTCCTCTCTCTGTCCTCTCTCTGTCTGTCTCTCTCTCTCTCGCTCTCCTCCCCCTCGCTCTCTCTCTCTTCTATCTCTCTCTCGCTCTCCTCTCTCTCTCTCTCTCTCTCTCCCTCTCTCTCTTCTTGCATGTCCACATACACTAGCATTTTGTCTGTTGAAGTGTGTCTATGTAAGTACGCGTGTTCATGCACACCAGTCCACCCAGACAAACAACACAATGGGGCCGTGGTCAATTTTACACGCCTCCTACCCCGCCCCCTTCTTTCTATGTGCTCACTGTACCGTAACATCCAGCACCGTTATACAAATACACCCGAGATTTCCGTAGTCATTCACAGGTCCGTACGTGAGGTGAGTATACAGTTTTTTTCTCTATAAACAGTTTTTCTATTAAACATTTTCTTCGACTAACATTCTTTTCACTTAACATTTTGTCAATTCTCATTTTCTCTTCATTGCTTCCATTTTTCCATGCATTTGTTCCTCTCGTCCTGTCATCACCTTCTAATGTAGTCACAGGAGTTCTCCTTGACTGTATGTTGTGTTTGTGAATGTGTTTGTTTGCTGATGAAGGCTAACCGCCGCAACGTTCTGTATGTGTCGTAACTCTGTTATGTAAAGCTGCACTACTTTGTGTCATTTTATATTGTTTAAACTTTCACAGCTTTACCGCAGTTCCACCAAATATTTACGCCTACTAACTGACACGTTTTTTTGAATTCGGAAAGTACTTGGCACGTTGACACAGACAGACACATGTTGGTAGCAATCAATCAGGCGGTATTCATTGTTCAGCAGTCTCAACATTATCAGATATCATTTAGACTACTTTCCGGTAAAGTCAACGAAGCGTGCAGTGGGATCTTATAGATTCAGCCTTTGAAGCCAGTGCTTGAACAAACAGCCAAAATATTGTATGCACGTTCTTACTGAAAACACGGCCAGATTTTAGCATACATGTATCCCGTAAAAACAGACCAGATCTTTATTGTTGGCCACGGCTTGTCCACAGTACATGGCGCGTTCAATTTTTTCTGCCTGTTCCAGGGGCGTCACTAGGGGGGGGGGGCGGGGGGTGCGGGCCGCACCGGGTGACACCATCAAGGGGTGACACCAAAATAAAAAAATTGCAAATTTGACAAAGCAGACTTAGCAAAATAACAAAAATTTAACTTTGTCCGAGTTTGTCGAAGTTCTTTATTTATGTTTTACCTGAAGTATTGAAGTTATATTGTTCAATTTGTTTTCTTTCTTATGTCCTTATTAACATTTTGACTTATTTTACAAACATTACTATATGCGATTATATATGGTACAGGAACACTCGGAAGAAGACCATGGTGAAAGTCTAGAGGGGTGACACCAAGAGTTTACCGCACTGGGTGACACCAACCCCAGTGACGCCACTGGCCTGTTCCACCTGATATGTGCCATCATCATCTCATCATGTTCCTCTTGTACATTGCTGTGTCGAGGTGAAGTATAAACAGCGGGAGAGTGCCCGCTTATGGGCTTCATGTATAGACTCAGATATTTTTCTTTTCACAGATTGCCAGGAAGTCAAGAGTTCTTAAGAAGACAAGTGTGCCACCTACTAATTGACACGTTTTTGAATTCGGAAAGTACTTAAGGCACGTTGACACACAGACAGACTGATATGTGCCATCTTCACAAAAGTGGACTGCCTTCTTCCAGCCTGCTTGATTAGTAACGTCAGTAAGGGTTGTCATCGTATCACCGGGTGTGTCATGGAGCCATTCTCAATGATCACAATGAGACATATCAAACATATTTTGTCTGTGTCACTTCTTAAAACACTGATACTCACTGACAACTTTATTCGGAGCTGTATAGCATCCTCGGATTTGAGTCCAGCTGAACATTACGGAATGATCCAAAGAAATGTATTTTACTTCATCCAGTTGACGATATTAATGTCACTTCCATATTTCATCTTCAACTTCCTTGGTGTGGTGTTCCTGAACGTGTCCCCCCAGCGGCCAAAGCTGCAGCGGTCACCCCTGCTGGGACCTTTCATCTGCTTCCGCGTGGTTACCAGAGGGCTGTTTCCCGATTTAGTCAAAGACAACATTCGGCAAAATTTACAAATTTGTGAAAGTATAGGTCTCCAGAGCTACATATTCGAGATTGTGACTGATAAATCTATAAATCTACAAGCTAGCATTCGGTGTCGAGAGACAGTGGTGCCCCCTCAATACCAGACTGTGAGTGGTGCCCTATACAAGGCCAGGGCACTGCAGTATGCCCTTGAAGTGAACAACCTGGGCCCCGGAGATTGGATAGTACATCTGGATGAAGAGAGTACCTTAACTGAAGAGGCCGTTATAGGAATCATCAACTTCACTGGGTCAGGCAAGTATTCCTTTGGACAAGGCGTCATTACTTATGGAAATGGACAAGTCGTCAACTGGATTACAACTTTGGCAGATTCCATTAGAGTGGGCATTGATTATGGATGTCTTCGGTTTAGTCTTGGAGTATTACACAAACCTGTTTTTGGCTGGAAAGGATCCTTCATTGTTGCAGACGCAGAAGCAGAAATGAAGATCTCTTTTGATCATGGACCAGAAGGTTCATATGCAGAAGACTGTTTCTTTGCCTGTGTAGCATTCAGCAAAGGCTACACATTTGGCTTTGTCGAAGGAGACATACGGGAAAAGAGCACCTTTACTCTCAAGGATTTCATCCAACAGCGCCGACGTTGGATGCACGGTATTCTATTGACAGCGTGCAGTAAAAAGATCCCTCTCTGCTACAAGTTGGGTCCGATCCTGATGAGCTTATCAGGCTGTGCCTTGCCTCTAAACATGCTCCTGTTTCCTTTGGGGATGATTTGGCCCATGCCAATGTCTCCGTATATTTCCACAGTGTACAGTTTCATTGTAGGCACCATCATACATCTGTTTATACTTGGAACCTTGCAGACATTTTGTGTGAAGCAGCATGGCGTCCTCAAATGTTGCCTTCTGGTGGTGGCGACCATGTTGTGTGGACTTGTAGCATGTGTCCTAGAGAACATCTCCTCCATTCTGGTGTTCTGGACTCCACACGTCTCCATAACCACATTCTATGTCGTAAACAAGGAAGTCCAAAGTGAATATATAAAAGTTATATGATAGTCTAGATTGTTTAGTTAGTCATAATGTTAAATTATTATTTTCACAGATGGTTGAGCCTAGTAGCATTAACGACATGACAATCCACGATCTCTCTAATGACATGACGATTCATCTTCCCTCTAATGATACGTGCCCTCTAATGTCATGAAAATCCATGTTCCCTCTAATCCATGTTCCCTAAAATGATATGACAATCCATGCTTCTTCTAATAACATGTAAATCCATGCTCCCTCTAATGACATGACAATCCATTCTAACGACATGACAATACATTCCCTCTAATCACATGACAATCCGTTCGCTCTAATCACATGACAATCCATTCCGTCTAATGACATGACAATCCATTCCCTCTAATGACATGACAATCTATGTTCTTTCTATGACAGTCCACGCTCCCTCTAATGACATGCCAATCCTCGCTTCCAATGACACGACAATCGATTCGCACTAATGACATGACAATCTATGGTCTCTGTATACTGTGGGCTGTTGCCAACAAACATTCACATCAAGAGCTCTAGCATTAAAATTGTGAGCCTACATTTTCTAATAGTAAATTCCGTTGTTATATTCCTACCCTTGAATTTAGCTGGAAATATATGCACTTACATCTACAAGTATGTCTGCCCATGTATGCTAGCTCAGTTGACAGGGAGCGAAGATGGCTATTCAATAAGGTCATTTGATAATCGTTTAGAATAACATAATACTGTATATATTCCATTTAGTCATGTGACTTCTTTTTAAAGATTGTGGTATTCAAGTGTTTTGGCAAACACACCTGACTACTTCCTGGATTTGTTGATTGTTCTAGTTCTCCGGGCTTCTTCTAATGAATGCATCACCGAAAAACGAGAAGTAGATTGTGAGATTTACTAGAGCACGACTACAAGAAACAAAATGGACGTTGCGGCCAAAGCCTTCGTCAGCAACAGAACAAATAAACATAGACAAACAAATACACGAAAGACGCTACATGAAAGTATTACGGTTACTCATCTGTATCCTTGCTTGAGCGGCTATCCGTGGATGGAATAAAACGGATGTAGTGGTTAAAGAGTCAACTGACTAAAGGTCACTAAAGCGAGAAACTCGGGGATTGGCTCAGACGACCGGTGAGGGAACCGCTGCTGGGGGATGGGGGTGCGCCCATGAGAGCGAAAAGGAAAAATATGGATAGGTAGAGCACTGTAGCAGACTCTGTGGCGATGTAACGGATGCAGTTCACAATTCCGCACTCCAAGCTCGAAACACTGCTGCGGGCGATAGGATGTAGATCACCCGGCGCTTGCCTAGAATAGCACAAGTGCCGGTTGTTCAGAAAGCAATGAGAAGTGACTGAACGCAAACTAACCGGGAAGTCACAGAAGGCAAAGATAATGCTGGCGTTGACTACGACGTCCTGTGAAGGACATGCAACTGGCTTATTAGTGGACTATACGACTACGGGGATGGGAGGGGGCAGGGGGCGTACGGGACTTAAATAAAACTGTGTTGGACATTGAGGCCGTGAGGGGAGAGTGAACCCAATTGGAAGATGAGGCGGTTTTCCAATGTCTTACGATCGCGTTCGTGAGATGTGCACGATTTGATCGCCGTGATCTGTATGTCGGCAACGCCACAGTGGTCGGAACTGTTGAAGTGTAGGGCTACCGGCTTCGGGCACCACTGTTGATATCAGAGAGGTGTTGTCTAAATCTGTCCGCCAGACGAAGACCTGTCTACCCAACATATCATGTCACAACGTGTGCAGATGATCGCATAGATAACGTTGCGACTCGTGCATGAGAAGCTCTCCCGGATGTGGAAAGTAGTCTTAGGGAAAGCCAGACTGGATTTGAAGGACATGTGGACAAGTCTTACAACGAGATCGAAGACATGGCGCCGTGCCAGAAAGAGACTTGTGGGGTTGGGGTAGAGTGCTATGTACCAGCACATCCCTCAGGTTACAATCCCGCCTATATGCCACCAGTGGGACCTCTGAAAAGACATCGCGAGTGGCCGGGTGTCCCTGAAGAATGGATAGATGTCTCATGAGAATGTTATTGGCAGCAATATTACAAGGATGGTAGGTAAGTGAGAGAATAGGTCTATTGTTACGTGGTTTCGGCATGGAGGAGAGAGCCTCGGCACGACTAATAGACTGGCAGCGGTGAAGACCTGTAGACAGAACATTCTCAAGATAGCCTCGAAGGCGGAAGAAATCAACATTTCATGGGCTTTTTGACGGAAGTCGTTATTATTAATATTATCATGACAAAGCCGTCGGAGACGTAACAGTTGTGAGGAATAGAATCCTTACAAACGATTCCTTGGATATGGAAGATTGATTTCTGTTCTCTATGTCATAGTAGAGTAGAATGAGTTAATTCAACAACACGAGTTAATTCAACAACACGGTTTAAACAAGTAAACTCTACTATGGAGAAACTAACACAGGTTTGATGCGTTGCCAGATCAATCAGAATGGTTGGCGTGATACTTACCACATCATCCCTGGGATGCCAGTTTGTCTATAAAAATATGGGTCTAGCATCAATTACCCGAAATGCCCTTGAAGAGTGTGAAAGGCCCATTACTTGCTTTACAGAGAAAGAATGGCATGCAGCATAGAACGCAGAAAACTTGCCAGGTTAACAATGACAGGCAGTATAGAACACACACAAAACTTGCCAGGTGAAGAATGGCAGACAGTATAGAACACACACAAACTTGCCAGGTGAAGAATGGCAGGACAGTATAGAACACACACAAAACTTGCCAGGTGAAGAATGGCAGACAGTATAGAACACACACAAAACTTGCCAGGTGAAGAATGGCAGACAGTATAGAACATACACAAAACTTGCCAGGTAAGAATGGCAGGCAGTATAGAACACACACAAACTACAGGTAAAGAATGGCAGACAGTATAGAACACACACAAAA
>JACEFZ010008304.1:0-24946 GCA_014155875.1 Cepaea nemoralis
CCACCAAATTTTTTGGGATATTTCTGTTTACATTGTGTTCACAAACATAGTCTCATCTCATCTCATCATGTTCCTCTTGTACCTTGCGGTGTCGAGGTGAAGTATAAACATTCGTGAGAGTGCCCGATTATGGGCTTCATATATCGATATTCCCATGGACTCTGCTATTCCCTCCGTCCGAACGTTTACGTGGTCGGCCTCTTCCTCTGATTCCATCTGGTCTGTACATCATTGCTTGTTGTGGTATGCTGTTGACTGGTAACCTACTTGCATGGCCAAACCATTTGACTTGCTGCTTTCTGATAAAATCTAGTGCTGCTTTAACCCCCACTTTAGTCCTGATTTCTTCATTTCTGATCTTATCTCTTCTTGATACGTTGAGTATTCTTCTCAGGAACCTCATTTCTGTTGTTGTGATTTTTCTTTTCTCTTTTTCTGTCATTGTCCAGGTTTGGCATTGGTAGCATAGAGTTGGCAGGAAGATTGTGTTGTAAAGTGCTTTCTTAGTAGTTATTGATACATGTTTGTTCTTTAGTATTGGTGCCATTTGTCCAATGAGTTGATTTGCCTTATTGCACCTATTTTCGATCTCGTCTTCTGATCTGCCATTTGATGATATTATACTTCCTAAGTACTTGAAACTCTTTACTTGTTTCAAGGGATGTTCGTTTAGGTGAATTGTTGTTGTTTGTTCTTCTTTAGTTATAGTCATCACCTCTGTTTTGCTTGTGCTAATTTTTAAGTTATGTTCCCTACACATTTCGTTTAGACTATTCATGTGGTCTTGTAATTCAGCTTCTGATTTTGCTATTAGTACTTGTGTCAGAGCCTAGCAGTGACATCGTTACGGCACCCGGCGGACAAGAGTTGTCGGCTGGCAAGTTTCTTACCTGACACGCGACCAGCGCTGACGACAGACGACGCAAAGCCACGTGACCCCACCTGAGGCAGTGGGCAGTGTGTGTGTTAATCTCAGACCACGCTGCGACTGGACATCTGAACGGACGTGTGTGTCGAGAGCAAGGCGTTTTGTGTGAATCTCCGTGGTTGTGAGCTGAACGACTGATATCGTGAGCGTTAGACCTATGAGCTGTTTGTGGTTGTGAGTTATCTGTTGTACATTGCTGTAACTATTGTTATGTATTTAATGTGGTAATAAATCCATAGAACTTGTTGCTGTGTCTTACGTCGAATTACGTTTGTACTTGTACTGTCTCACATGTGTTAGCCAACGAGCCTAATATAAGATCCTGACATGTGTGGACGTGGGTTGCTCGTCATTATTTAAGAACCTAATATATTTAGGACGTATGTTGTTCGTCTTTGTGATTTAAAACTATAATTCTTGTACTTGTAAAATTTGTCAAGGTTATAGTGATGTACATGTGATCGGAAAAGTCTCAGTGTGATCCATTACTACATTGTCTAAATATGTTTAAGATCATTAGTAAATGTACAGTACATATTGTTTGAGCCTGTAAACGTGTTAAACATTTGTGATTTGTTAAACTTGTCACCGTTCGACCTTGTCAACCTTGTGATTTTGCCGCCATTTTGACCTTGTCGCCATCTTGTAAACTTGATGTCTTTGTCCTTACTGAATGTCATCTTGATGTAAGTGATGTGTCATCAATGTTATTGAGTGTTCAAATACAGATAGATTGTTTTTGTGTATCGAGTTTGTGGAACGCGAAGAGTTTTGGAAAGAGTGTAACTTCTGTTGAAAGAAACACTGTTGACGACAAATTTACGACATACAATTATACTCGACGCCATCCAAACCAAATCAACACTTAGTGACTTACAGGCACACACCAACAAACACACGCTAAACTTATTTCTCTCCAAAAACAAAGCAGGTTTTTGCGTACCATCCATAACCCTGCCGTAGAGGTCATTAGTGGTTCTGAAGTACGACCTTACAGTTTTCTAGCCCGATTGCCCAACCTTTCGTCACCATATCCAAGGGCACTTGAGTATATTTTTTCTTCACTTCAACTTTACGTATGCATTAGTAGGCACGCATCGTATAGTCATATCAATTGTAAGTTGTTCTCCTACTAACCATTTACATCATATTGTCTGATTGATTTTCATTGACATATTTTCTCCATCATGTCGTCATTATTTGATTTCATCGATATGGGTTTGAAATTAAAGTTGGAAGGTGATGAATTAACACAATGGAGTGAGAAGAAATACGCTGACTACTGTGAACGCGAAGATAGAGCAGCAGAAAGAGCTCTAAAACAAGCAGAATTGACTGCCAAGCAAGCTGAGGCTGAAACAGCATTAAAGCAAGCCGAAGTAGAAATGGCTGCAAAGACAAAGCAAGCTGAGATAGACAGTGAACTTAAGAAAGCAGAAATAGCAGTTCAGAGTAAGAGGGAAGAACTTGAACTACAGTTGAAAATGAAACAACTGGACACTGAGACTGCAATGAATAAAGAGTCAAAGAAATCTGAAAGACTGGAAAAAGAAAACCAGTATAAAAAGTACCAAGGTATCGTTCGTAACTATACCTCGGGTGACTGCATAGCAGCCTTTACCCAAAATTTTGAGACTTTAATGGAACATTATCAAGTTCCACTTTCGGAATGGAATATTTTATATATGAGGAGTCTTTCTGGGGAACCTCTAAAAGTCATTGAGACCATCCCCAAAGACCTCAGAAAAGAGTACCATTACATTAAATCAAAAATAATGGCACATTTCATGCTAGATGAAGCAGGGTACAGAGAACAATTTAGTAAACTGAGTCCAAAGTCAACTCAAACGTTCTCTGACTACCTCTGTTTAGTCCGAGACATTTTCAGCAAATGGACTTCATCAGCCAAAATTAACAAAAATTATGATAAATTAGAAGATCTCATTATTCGAGATAAAGTTATTTCTTCTATCCCAACATCTTTTTCTAAGTTCTTGCAGGAGAATGAATGCACATGTGTGGAAGAAATGGAAAGACGTGGGTCGGCCTATTATACGGCAAATAAACAATGTTTTGCCACTGAAGCTACTGACAGTAACTGGGTAGCCGCTGCCAACTATGAGAAAAACTATAGTAGGCAAAAACCAACCAGGCCTACCTCTGAAAAGTTTAGACATTGTGTTCATTGTAAAATGTCTCATTATTTGAACGAGATGTGCGATAAAAACCCAGGGTACCCAACATACTTGCAAATATGGTAAACAGACAAGACAGAGAACGTAAATCGTTCAAAAATGCACGTAAATGTTTTCTCTGCAAGGCTTACGGTCACCATCGTATTGATTGTAAAGGCAGGCAGATGACCAACAAAGCCAATGCCGCCTTGTTCGATAGTTCAGCGTCAGAAGACGAAAATACAGAAAAACATCCTGTACATGTAGCACAGGCTTGTGACGTATTTAGTTCCAACACATGCACTGTCTGTAATACCTTCTTTGAAAATGGTATCTTAACATGCGGGCACGCCATCCCTATTGCTAATGAGGAAGGTAACTTAGTAATAGACTCAAAAGGCAAGTTAGACATCTATCACGGGTACGTTAATGGCAAGTCTGCTACAGTACTTCGCGACACCGGGAGTACACTTATTGGCCTGAAAACAACATTCATAACACCTACAGACTACACTGGTAGACACATCACATGTAGAACATTTTCAGGCAATATTGAAAAATATCCATTAGCTTGGGCATACATCGAAACACCATTCCTCACCGGAAAAGTAAAAGTCGCAGCACTTACAAACCCAGTGTGCGATATAATCATCGGGAATTTACCGGAAGTGAATGACAAACATCATAACCATGACATAACATCACTATGTATTAATGATAACACATCACCACCAAATGTCATTGAAAATGTCATATCACCAGTTGAATGTATGTTAGCTAATGCAGCACTAAGTTCTCATCACATCATTGACGATATCATTCCATCATCATCTGATGTCATTGAGTGTGTGAACGCAGTAACAAGAGCTACTGCTAGAGTGCAAGATGATAGTAACCAAACTGAGGCTATTCAAATGCTTAGCCCAGAAGTACCACCTAGTGACTCGATGAAGGAAACATTCATAACAGCTCAAAAAGCTGATCCTTCACTGTCAAGTATTTTGACCTGATCGGCAAAAAGCCAAGAGTAACGAAAAATGCTAAATGGCATTTTGCTTTATACAACGATATACTCACCAGGTACTACACCAAAGGTGACGTTACAACAAAGCAAACTGTGTTACCAATTACGTATCGCAAGCAAGCGTTACATCTTGCTCACGATATTCCTTTTGCAGGTCATATGGCATATGTTAAAACCAGGTCAAGACTATTGACACAGTTTCATTGGCCAAAATTCTGTAATGACATAAAAACATATTGCAGAAGTTGTGATACATGCCAGAAACTGGTAAAGAAAGGTAAACACCCACAGGCAAAGTTACAAGTCACTGACTTAGCCAGTCGACCTTTTGAGAAATTATCAGTTGACATTGTGGGCCCTCTCAGTCATACAACTACTAGAGGGAATAAATATATTCTAACAATTATTGATCAATGTAGTCGCTGGCCAGAAGCGATTCCGTTAAAGAACATTACTGCCAACGATATCATGGAAGTGTTCTTCCATATTTTCTCCAGAATTGGGTTTCCAGATACTATCCAGTCTGATAGAGGCACTCAGTTTATCGCTGCATCCACTCAAGCTTTCACGAAAATGTTAGGAGTGAAGCAAGTCTTCAATAGCCCCTATCATCCTCACTCGAGCGGGATTATTGAAAAGCTTAACGGGGATCTGAAGCACATGCTAGCCAAAGTAACTCAAGATCACCCCAATAACTGGGATCTATACTTACCAGCTGTCCTTTTTGCTTATCGCGAGGTACCACATTCTAGTACCGGTTTCTCTCCTTTTGAACTCATCTATGGTGCCAAACCACGCGGCCCATTAACAATTTATCACCAAATGTTAACTGAGTCCACTCCAGTATTGAAACCCATATCATCATTTGTGTATGTAACATCATTGCGTGAAAGGATAATGAAATCATGTGAAATTGCTAAAAGTGCACTAAAACTATCTGGTGCTACTTACAGACAATACGCAGACAAAGGTAACAGGACTATAACATTGACAGCTGGACAGGACGTACTACTATTACTACCCAGTGACAGACAACAAAATTGTCTCGAAAATTCTAAAACTGTCACTTCCAACAAATAAGAAACAAGTCCGCAGTTTGCTGGGACTTATTAATTATTACAGAAACTTTATTCCTGATTTTTCAGAGCTAACTGAGGTTTTTTCTAATTTACTAACCAAGAATAAACCCGAAAAAGTTGTAAACGATGAATGCCTACGAAATGCATTTGATAAAGTTTTGGCACATTTTTCTGATAAGAATACACCTAATCTCATCCTTAAATTGCCCAACATTCGTTTACCTTTCAGATTGAGAACAGATGCTAGCTCCATTGCGATCGGTGCAGTCCTTTTGCAGGAATACGACATCTTGCATCCCGTCTGTTTTCTATCAAGAAAACTAAGACCCCGAGAGCGGGCCTGGTCCATTCCGAAATTGGAGGCATTGGCCTTAGTAGAAAGTGTCACAAAGCTGTCCAAATATCTTCTAGGACGTCATTTTATCATCGAAACTGACAACAGTCCATTAAGGTATATCAATTCTGCAGTACCATCAAATAACATGATTGCTCGCTGGTCCTTAAAGCTTCAGAATTTCAGTTTTGAAGTTCGCCATATTCCCGGCAGAATGAATACAATCGCCGACCTTTTGTCCCGTTGTCCGACAGACCCAGTAAGCAATGTCTGAGTGCACTGTGTAATATTACACTCAGCCCAACACAGCCACCAATGTGTGAATTTTTCCATTCACCTACTGTGTAAGGTCAATAATCAAAATTGTGATACGGTTTGCAAACCGACATGTATAATATTCTTATTTTAATCAATTTATGTCTTATGTAATGAGTGTAGTATAATTGTTTAGTGTGTGTTAGAATGAGAACAATATTAATCATAAATAGACACCAACAACAGTGTCACAGACGCTTATCAACTTACCATAAGCGAACTTTACCATTGTGACATTTATGGGTGATTTTTTTTCACCGTGATATTTTAACATGAGCAAATGTGGACTGAACATAGACTCCTACACCACCTCTACAGCAAATTTACTCCAAATTGTTCGAAGTTGTGAACACATCAGAAATAAGAACATTCCACCATAATCCGTTGTCATCTTCTAACATCAGACACGAACTGTGAGAACATTTTACTATCAGTTCCGAAATAAAACCGGATCATTTGTGTTTAGAAAATGTAACATCAACCAAAATTTTCGTTTCGTGTGCATTTCCGGTGTAGTTTAAAAAGTATAACTTAATTAGCAGACTATGTACAAATTTCCAAAAATTTATGACACTTGTAAAATCCTTTCGAATCTATAAAATATAATATACAAATTGTCTACTTATTTATTTTGATTACTGTAATCTTAGAATCATATCTTGATTAATGTATTCATATTATCGACTTTTTCTCGTTAATATGAAGAAACGTCAAGCAATGACGCTAAGAAATTAAATAATGATTGTAATGTATGGAATTTCTTAAATGTCAAAATTACTTCCCTTGCATTTGTGAATTACATCAAGGGCCATAATTTGAAACATATTCATTAATATGTATTGTATAGATAGACATTTTGTTGCTCAAATGTTTGGCACAGCAGGTAGGCTTCCACCGAGCATGTCATAGTGCTGCCAACATTGCAAACCAACATAAGAGCTCCTGACCAAATGAGGGCAGAGTTTAAGTGTTTAATACGACTAATACAAAGCCGTATTTCAGTCTGGCCTAGATGGTTGTTGCAAAACAATCATATTATTACGTTTTTTTCAAAATGGCTGCGAGGTAGATGCGTGAAGCTGGAACTACTGATCTGACTGGGTATTATTGCAATGAAGGTAACCAGGCATCAGGGGGATGAAACCTGAATTGTGTTAAAAATTGTACTTCATTTGTCATTTCAATGCAACTTACATTTTTTTTGTATATATTTCTATGCCTTATATGTAGTTTCATGCATAGCACTCGGAAAAGGTAGTCTCTGACATGATATTAACACTACCCGAGTATATACATACATCATGAATGAAAGATGGCATCTTTCATTGAAGTACCCGGGGAGAATGTCAGAGCCTAGCAGTGACATCGTTACGGCACCCGGCGGACAAGAGTTGTCGGCTGGCAAGTTTCTTACCTGACACGCGACCAGCGCTGACGACAGACGACGCAAAGCCACGTGACCCCACCTGAGGCAGTGGGCAGTGTGTGTGTTAATCTCAGACCACGCTGCGACTGGACATCTGAACGGACGTGTGTGTCGAGAGCAAGGCGTTTTGTGTGAATCTCCGTGGTTGTGAGCTGAACGACTGATATCGTGAGCGTTAGACCTATGAGCTGTTTTGTGGTTGTGAGTTATCTGTTGTACATTGCTGTAACTATTGTTATGTATTTAATGTGGTAATAAATCCATAGAACTTGTTGCTGTGTCTTACGTCGAATTACGTTTGTACTTGTACTGTCTCACATGTGTTAGCCAACGAGCCTAATATAAGATCCTGACAACTTGGTCATCCGCAAACAGGAGTTCTCTAATGGTTAGATTTGCAGATGGTTCTTCTTCTGTGTTCTAGTCATGCGGTATTCTTGTTGTCTCTGCTTGGCTGGTTTCTTTACATATGTTGTCTATATATGTTATGAACAAGAGAGGGGACAGGACACAACCTTGTCGTACTCCAGATCTTATTGTGTAGGGTTCTGAGTGTCCTCCAGTTGCTCTCACTATGCATTCATTGTTGTTGTATAAACTTCTTCATAGGTATGTTTGATGTGTACTCACTCCATATTGTTTAAGGATTGCCCACAGCTTGTTTCTATCTACTCTATCGAATGCCTTTTCTACTCCGGGAAGGTTAACCCGGTCAACAAACGCCCGCAGAAGTCGGATGTGTCGGCCTGACAGCGTAAGAACGCAGCTCTGCTGTAAACAGGCACAACTCAGTCACATCCGGAAAAAAAAAATCCGGATGAACGCAGAAGAAGAAGAAGAAGAAGAAGAAGAAGAAGAAGAAGAAGAAGAAGAAAGAAGAAGAAGAAGAAGAAGAAGAAGAAGAAGAAGAAGAAGAAGAAGAAGAAGAAGAAGAAGAAGAAGAAGAAGAAGAAGAAGAAGAAGAAGAAGAAGAAGAAGAAGAAGAAGAAGAAGAAGAAGAAGAAGAAGAAGAAGAAGAAGAAGAAGAAGAAGAAGAAGAAGAAGAAGAAGAAGAAGAAGAAGAAGAAGAAGAAGAAGAAGAAGAAGAAGAAGAAGAAGAAGAAGAAGAAGAAGAAGAAGAAGAAGAAGAAGAAGAAGAAGAAGAAGAAGAAGAAGAAGAAGAAGAAGAAGAAGAAGAAGAAGAAGAAGAAGAAGAAGAAGAAGAAGAAGAAGAAGAAGAAGAAGAGAAAGAAGAAGAAGAAGAAGAAGAAGAAGAAGAAGAAGAAGAAGAAGAAGAAGAAGAAGAAGAAGAAGAAGAAGAAGAAGAAGAAGAAGAAGAAGAAGAAGAAGAAGAAGAAGAAGAAGAAGAAGAAGAAGAAGAAGAAGAAGAAGAAGAAGAAGAAGAAGAAGAAGAAGAAGAAGAAGAAGAAGAAGAAGAAGAAGAAGAAGAAGAAGAAGAAGAAGAAGAAGAAGAAGAAGAAGAAGAAGAAGAAGAAGAAGAAGAAGAAGAAGAAGAAGAAGAGAAGAAGAAGAAGAGAAGAAGAAGAAGAAGAAGAAGAAGAAGAAGAAGAAGAAGAAGAAGAAGAAGAAGAAGAAGAAGAAGAAGAAGAAGAAGAAGAAGAAGAAGAAGAAGAAGAAGAAGAGAAGAAGAAGAAGAAGAAGAAGAAGAAGAAGAAGAAGAAGAAGAAGAAGAAGAAGAAGAAGAAGAAGAAGAAGAAGAAGAAGAAGAAGAAGAAGAAGAAGAAGAAGAAGAAGAAGAAGAAGAAGAAGAAGAAGAAGAAGAAGAAGAAGAAGAAGAAGAAGAAGAAGAAGAAGAAGAAGAAGAAGAAGAAGAAGAAGAAGAAGAAGAAGAAGAAGAAGAAGAAGAAGAAGAAGAAGAAGAAGAAGAAGAAGAAGAAGAAGAAGAAGAAGAAGAAGAAGAAGAAGAAGAAGAAGAAGAAGAAGAAGAAGAAGAAGAAGAAGAAGAAGAAGAAGAAGAAGAAGAAGAAGAAGAAGAAGAAGAAGAAGAAGAAGAAGAAGAAGAAGAAGAAGAAGAAGAAGAAGAAGAAGAAGAAGAAGAAGAAGAAGAAGAAGAAGAAGAAGAAGAAGAAGAAGAAGAAGAAGAAGAAGAAGAAGAAGAAGAAGAAGAAGAAGAAGAAGAAGAAGAAGAAGAAGAAGAAGAAGAAGAAGAAGAAGAAGAAGAAGAAGAAGAAGAAGAAGAAGAAGAAGAAGAAGAAGAAGAAGAAGAAGAAGAAGAATGCCTTTTCTTGGTCGACAAAGGCTAAGTAGAGTGTTTCATTGAATTCGATTGATTTTTCTATAAGTTGTCTAAGAGCAAAAATGGCATCTGTGCATCCTTTGTTTTTCCTAAATCCAAGCTGTGTTTCGCTTAGCTGGGGTTCTAAAGTAGTTCGTAATCTTTTTTCTAGAATTTTGCAAAATATTTTCCCAGTATGACTCAACAGTGAAATGCCTCTGTATTGTGTGCAGTCTCTTTTGCTGCCTTTGTTTTTCCAAATTGGGATAATGATGGCGTTTTCCCAGTATCGTGGTGTCTGTTGTTCTACCCAAACATGGTTGAATAGTCTATGTAGCCAAGCTGTTCCTTCTTCACTTGCTGCTTTAATTAGTTCATTAGGTATTTCATCCTGTCCCGGTGATTTGTTCAATGGGGCTAATCTGATGGCTTCTATAATTTCTTCTTTTAGTATGTCTGGTTCTACTTCTTCGGTGGCATCTGTGTAGGTTTCTTGAAGTCCTGTGACATCTGATGGGATGTTGAGAAGTTGTTCGAAATACTGCTTCTATCTTATTAGGATTTGTTTTTTGTTCACTTATTGGTTCTCCATTTTCGCTGTTAATTATTTCAGTTGGGTCAAAGGGTTCTCCTCTGGTTCGCATTGCACCTATCTTTTTGTAGAAGTTTCTAGTTGCCTCCTTGTAGTTTTTATTTAGGGTTTCTCCATACTCTTCCCAGTCTTTTTGTTTTTCCCTCTTTACTATTCTATTCACATGTCTTCTCGCCATTCTATATTCTATGTAATCACATTCTGGTTTGCTCTTCAACCACTTTTTATATTTTTCCTTTTTGTCTTTTACCGCTTCCTTTACTTCTGCGTTCCACCAACTTGTTATTTTCTTTAACCGTGTTTTGCGTTACAAACATAGTATCAGGCACAAAGATAGATTTATATCTATTTAGTATCAAAAACAAAGATATATTTACATCCATTTAGTATCGGACACAAATATAGATTTATAGCCATTTAGTATCAGATACAAAGATATATTTATATCCATTTAGTATTAGACTCAAATGAATTTACATCCATTTAGTAACAGACACAAAGATAGATTTCTATCCATTTAGTATCAGACACACAGATATATTTATTTCCATTTGTATCAGACACACAGATAGATTTATTTCCATTTAGTGTCAGACGCAAAGATAGATTGATATCCATTTAGTGTCAAACACAAAGATAGATTTATAGGCATTTAGTATCAGACAGGAAGATAGATGTTTATCCATTTAGTATCAGACACAAAGATAGATTTATATCCATTTGGTATCAGACACAAAGATACATTTATACCCATTTAGTATCAGACACAAAAATTTATTTATACCCATTTAGTATCCGACACAACAATAGATTTATATCTATTTAGTATCAGACACACAGATAGATTTATATCTAATTAGTATCAGACACAAACAGGGAGAAAATATATAGTAAGATGTAGCAGCTCAGTTCTCAGAACAATGTTATGTGAGCAGCCTGTCTCATCTCATCTCATCTCATCTCATCTCATCTTGTTCTTCCTGTACCTTGCGGTGCCGAGGTGAAGCATAAGCAGCGGGAGAGTGCCCGCGCATGGGCATCATGTAAAATGTGCAGTCTGTTATAGGTAATAAACACCTTCCGCTGTGTAGCAGTTTGTTGGCGTAACTTAATTGAGTCGCATAGAAACGGTTTTTATTGTTCATACGTAATAAATGCAAATGTTGCAAGTACCGTAACGAAACAACTCGCGTCTCTTACCGACAAAGCGGGTTCGGATTTGTCGTGTTGCCACGTCCACTGAGCGGAAATTGGGTGCCAAGAAATGTCTTGGTGAGTACAGAGTGAGGGACTGGCGTGGTAACGACTTCATCGCCCACCGAGTAACGATTGGTCTATATAAATATGAATGTGGCACTGTATGTCCGGTGCGCTTTAAGGCTGGTAAAGTAGTCGTTTACTTTGTACAGGCGAGGTTCTCCCGACCAGTCTCTCACCGACCAGTCTCTCACCGACCAATCTCCTACCGATCAATCTCTTACTGACGAATCTCTTACCGGCGAATCTCTCACCGACCAATCTCTTACCGGAGTCTCTTACCGACGAATCTGTTACCGACAAATCTCTTACCGGAGATTCTCTTACCGGAGAGTCTCTCACCGGAGAGTCTCTTACCGACGAATCTGTTACCGACTAACCTCTCCTCTCAGATTCTCTTACTGGAGATTCTCTTACCGGAGTTTCTCTTACCGGAGAGTCTCTTACCGGAGAGTCTCTTACCGGAAAGTATCTTACCGGAGAGTCTCTTACCGACAACATTCTTACCGACGAATCACTTACCGGAAAGTTTCTTACCAACGAATCTCTTACCGACATATCTCTTACCGACTAATCTCTCAACGGAGAGTCTCTTACAGGAGAGTTTCTTAGAGAGTCTCTTACCGACGAATCACTTACCGGAAAGTTTCTTACCAACGAATCTCTCACGGGCGAATCTCTTACCGACATATCTCTTACCGACAAATCTCTGAACGGAGAGTCTCTTACAGAGGGAAGTTCCAGAGGTTAGTTTTCAGTTGAATATATCTGACCTCTCGTGTAGCAAACAAATCACCTCACATTCATCGCTGCATACAGATTACAGGTTTCTGGATTCATTCTGTGTTAAACGTTCACTTATTTAAAATATACATACAATGAATGAACATGAGATGTTTAAATGCACAGTGTGTGAGTGTATGTGTGTTTGTGTGTGCTTGTGTGTGAGTGTGTGTGTGTATAGTGATGCATGTATGGTGATTTATTTACTTTGTTTTTGCAACGGAACTAGTCAAGAAAAGTATAATATATGTATGGTCATGTATGTACGGTGATTTTTGCTACATGTTAATTCAAAACAGGTATGGAATATATGGAACAATTAATGCGGTGGTTTATGTGCTGCAGAATAAATCCAGAACGGTATGACTAATGTGATTGATGAATGTTAGGTGATTTACTTGGTTGAGGTTAAGTCCAGAAAAGTTGGACATATGTGGCGCAATGAAAATAAGGTGATGTATTGGCTACATCATAGGTTAAGAGCTTTTTGAAATATATGGCTCAATGAAAGTAACGTGATCTAGTTACTACAGAATAAGTCATGAACATTATGAAATATATGGGACAATGAAAGTAAGGTGATTTATTTGCTACAGAGAACATTTAAAATTATATAGGGTAATAAAAGTACGATGTCTATTTACTACAGGATAAGTCAAAAAAATTATGAAAATTATGAGGTGATGAACGAATGGTGGATTGTTTGCCACAGATAGATCAAGTCTTAAATGTGTGGGGTGATAAACATAAGACTATTTATTTGTTATTTGTCCATCATGACAAGTCGGAAATATGTTGTTGGTGTACGCAAGGTGATTTATTTACTCAGAGTAAGTCGGGAAAGCATGAATTATTTAGGGCGATTAAAAAGGGTGATTTATTCGCTGCATAATAAGACAAGAAAAGTATGAAATAAATGGAATGATAACTTTAAGATGATATGTTTGCGACAAAACAAGTCAAGACCAGTAAGAAGAACGTGGAGTGACGAATGTTGGGTTATATGTTTGCAATATTGTCTATGAAAGTGTGACGAGTTTGTGACTATTGTATGGCAGCTTGTTTACTACATAGACAGCAACAATGTAAGTGATATGAACTCATCGGTGTCATTTGTTGTGCCTTATGTACCACCGGTCTCTGTGGCTAAGGGCTTGCGAACTCGGTTTAAAACACGGCGGTAATGATTTTTTCGAAAAAGGTATAGGGACCGGTCGTTCGGAAAGCAATGGCAAACTACTGACCGTAACACTTGCCTAGTACATCAACAGCAGCTGAAAAAATGCTGGTGTTGACTGCAACGTCCCGTAAGGGATACGCAACACAATATGTCTTACCTAGATGATTCCAAGTGTCTGAGTTTGTAGTAGCTGTCTACAGTACGAGTTGTAACTGGTTATTGACTGGGAAAATGTAGTCATTAGTCGTTAGTCGCGGTTCCAACTTCAGGGCAAATGGTTGCCCTATTATGCTCCGTTCCTGTGCCAGAAAATATCACACAAGATGCCCCTCACTGCCCCATGTGAAAAGTGGAACCGACAGGAGATGTATTTATTTCAGGTGAACAACGGAGAAACATTTCATGATTGTAGTGCTTTTTTTTTAAATCTTTGATCGACAATCAATCAGTAGTAATGGTTATCTTCATGGTCGAATAGATCAGAGTGCTCGCTCTTAGACTTCCGATGTGCTCATGTCGAGGTGGCGGGTCAGTTACAAACAGGTCCCCCTACTCAGGTCAGTACTAAAATGTTGAAACCTAAACCTTGATTGGAGGACGTAAGTTACAAGTACCTCTGAAGTCGGAGTGGGTTCGACTGAAGGCGAGGGACACTGGTAATAGGGAACGCTAATCCACACGCAAAAATCAGTTCAATGTCCTTGAAGTAGTAGTACGGTCTGGACTACGCTTCTGTTCAAGGTAAGAGAACGGCACAAAACACAAATATTAAAAAACATATAATACATAACTAAATAAATAGTAATAACAAATCTTAGCAGACGGCTGTACATAGGTACAATCACAATAAACTAAATGAGCGTAGATTTAAGTTTTGTTTACCAGTTTTTATCAGAACCAATACAGAAAACATAGCAAACAAAAACAAAACAGGTACACATACACTAAGAAGAACGTTAGTAGTTCTGCTGGAGGCGTGTTATAATCTCAATTGTCTCAGTTGAGCTGACGTACCTTCAGTCGAAATATAACAAAACGCAAGCTTGTGAGCAAGGCTGTCCGTCTCTACTGTTCATGATGGTGTTTACATCTTCGAAAGGACGTTCTAGATCGCTAACATTGCAAGTTATATTGGTTCTTTTTATTAACAGTTGCTACTGATTACAATTTCGTAAATTTATAGTTTGTGTGGGTGTGTGTGTGTGTATGTGTGTGTGTGTGTGTGTGTAGGTGTGTGTGTGTGCGTTTATGTGCGTGTGTGTGCTAGAGCATCTACCATAGCGTCCTACTGCTGCGGCCACTAATACAATCGCTACTACCAACGCTAATGCTGCTGCTGCAACTACTACTACTACTACTACTGCCACTACTACTACTACTACTACTACTACTACTACTACTACTACTACTACTACTACTACTACTACTACTACTACTACTACTACTACTACTACTACTACTACTACTACTACTACTACTACTACTACTACTAATAATAATAATAATAATAATAATGTTAGTAATAATAACTATACTACTACTACTAATACTATTACTACTACTACTACTACTACTACTACTACTACTACTACTACTACTACTACTACTACTACTACTACTACTACTACTACTACTACTACTACTACTACTACTAATAATAATAATAATAATAATAATAATAATAATTATACTACTACTACTACTACTACTACTACTACTACTACTACTACTACTACTACTACTACTACTACTACTACTACTACTACTACTACTACTACTACTACTACTACTACTACTGCTGCTGCTGCTACTACTACTACTACTACTAATAATAATAATAATAATTGTACTACTACTACTACTACTACTACTACTACTACTACTACTACTACTACTACTACTACTACTACTACTAATACTACTACTACTACTGCTGCTGCTGTTGCTGCTACTACTACAACAGCTGCTACTACTACTACTACTACTACTACTACTACTACTACTACTACTACTACTACTACTACTACTACTACTACTACTACTACTACTACTACTACTACTACTATAATAATAATAATAATAATAATAATAATAATAATCGATAATTAATAATAATAATAATGATAATAGTAATAATAATAATAATAATAATAATAATAATAATAATAATAATAATAATAATAATAAAGATCGAAGGGAACAGACCAAGAGGAAGACCGAGAGGAAAATACCTGGATGGCGTGGCCACATGGCATGGACGAGACAGGAACACTGAGCTGATCCACGACACTGGTAATCGTGTGAAATGGCGAGTCATGACCGCCCACGCTTTCCGGCATGGCACATGATTGATTGATTGATTGAATAATAATAATAATAATAATAATAATATTAATACTACTACTACTACTACTACTACTACTACTACTACTACTACTACTACTACTACTACTACTACTACTACTACTACCCCTCCTCCTCCTACTACTACTACTACTACTACTACTACTACTACTACTACTACTACTACTACTACTACTACTACTACTACTATTACTACTACTACTACTACTACTACTACTACTACTACTACTACTACTACTACTACTACTACTAAATTTACTAATACTATATAACTACTACACCTACTGGATACTATATAACTACTACACCTACTGGATACTATATAACTACTACACCTACTGGATACTATATAACTACTACACCTACTGGATACTATATAACTACTACACCTACTGGATACTATATAACTACTACACCTACTGGATACTATATAACTACTACACCTACTGGATACTATATAACTACTACACCTACTGGATACTATATAACTACTACACCTACTGGATACTATATAACTACTACACCTACTGGATACTAATAACTACTACACCTACTGGATACTATATAACTACTACACCTACTGGATACTATATAACTACTACACCTACTGGATACTATATAACTACTACACCTACTGGATACTATATAACTACTACACCTACTGGATACTATATAACTACTACACCTACTGGATACTATATAACTACTACACCTACTGGATACTATATAACTACTACACCTACTGGATACTAATAACTACTACACCTACTGGATACTATATAACTACTACACCTACTGGATACTATATAACTACTACACCTACTGGATACTATATAACTACTACACCTACTGGATACTATATAACTACTACACCTACTGGATACTATATAACTACTACACCTACTGGATACTATATAACTACTACACCTACTGGATACTATATAACTACTACACCTACTGGATACTATATAACTACTACACCTACTGGATACTATATAACTACTACACCTACTGGATACTATATAACTACTACACCTACTGGATACTATATAACTACTACACCTACTACACCTAAACCTACCTATGTTATCTATCTTGACTCTAGTCCGACTTTGTGAAGACACATGAAGGGTGTAGCATAGGTGGAAGCGCAAGCGCAATTGAAATACCACTACTTTTATCGTTTCTTTACTTATTCAGGCTCGGTAGAGATTTGTTCGCAGCAGACGAGCATAATCTCCGGCGGGCCTATTCTCGCTGGTCGTGGGAGCCGC
This sequence comes from Cepaea nemoralis, assembly GCA_014155875.1. NCBI lineage: Eukaryota > Metazoa > Mollusca > Gastropoda > Stylommatophora > Helicidae > Cepaea > Cepaea nemoralis. The sequence continues at coordinate 16,946 of JACEFZ010008304.1, forward strand.
AAAATGGAAGGAAGGGAGACATTGCTCGCAATAGACAAGCAATGTCTCCTGAGGTAACTCTGGCGGGCCTATTCCCGCGGGTCGCGGGAGCCGCTAAAAGTCAGGTGGAGAGTCTGACGATAGTGCACGCTTTACACAGGTCCGGACACTTGTGATTGATAGTAGTGCGCGCCCCTATGGTCCTGTCTCGTACGAGGCCCTCACCTATGAGACTTGGCTGAACGCCTCTAAGCCGGGTCCCTTGGGTGTCAGGGTCTGGCCATAACTCGCCACCGGCTCGTGGTGGTGAGGTCTCGGAGGATTGACGCTGAGCCGCCAGCGTCTGCAGCCTACCTTGTGCCAGACGTATTGGTTACCCATTCCTCTGGAATACACAAGACTAGGCCTAGGGAGGGGACATGTCGTTTGAGCATCACATGATCCTCTGAAGCTCTGCCCAGGCATTGTGATGGAATATTGGCCACATTCCAACTCACACACTTTGGTCTGTCAAGACTGCAAGGCGCCACTCACTCACTACACCTACTAATACCCTAGGTCTATCCTCGGCTTCAAAATGTAGTAAACACAACCATGGTGATTCGAATTAGTGGAGGTCGCAGTACTTCTAATTTGCACTTCACTCTAAGGAATTACCTGTCTTGGCTACTACCATTATCTATCATGTATACACATGTTATGTCTATACGATTTGTTGTTGTTTATTTTCTATATGAGTTTTCCAGTGCTGCAAACATTGTAGACATTAATTTAACCATGTGAATATTTACCTGACCCATATGTATGTATGCTATCTTATGACATTAGCTCTGTATGTTTATTCTGGGCATTAGCTCTGTGTATTATCTAAAGAGTATTAGCTCTGTGTGTTATCTCAGGGCATTAGCTCTGTGTGTTATCTAAGGACATTCATTAGCTATCGGTGTCATGTAAGGGCATTAGCTCTGTATGTTATTTAAGGACATTAACTCTGTATGTTGTCTAAGGACTTTAGCTCTGTATGTTATCTAACAACACTAGCTCTGTATGTTATTTAAAGACATTAGCTCTGTGTGTTATCTAAATACATTAGCTCTGTATGTTATCTAAAGACATTAGCTCTGTATGTTATCTAAAGACATTAGCTCTGTATGTTATTTAAAGACAATAGCTCTGTGTGTTATCTAAATACATTAGCTCTCTATGTTATTTAAAGACACCAGCTCTATATGTTACCTAAGGACATTATCTGTGTATGTTATCTAAGGACATTAGCTCTGTGTGTTATCTAAGAATATTAGCTCTGTATTTTATCTAAACACAATAGCTATGTATGTTATCTAAAGTCAGTATCTCTGTTTGTTATCTAAAGACATTAGCTCTGTATGTTATCTAAGGACATTAGCTCCGTGTGTTATCTAAAGACATTAGCTCTCTGTGTTATCTAAGAATATTAGCTCTGTATTTTATCTAAAGTCAATAGCTCTGTATGTTATCTAAAGATATCAGCTCTATATATTACCTAAGGACATTAGCTGTGTATGTTATCTAAGGACATTAGCTTTATGTGTTATCTAAGAATATTAGCTCTGTAATTTATCTAAAGACATTAGCTCTGTATGTTATCTAAAGACATTCGCTCTGTATGTTATCTAAAGACATTAGCACTGTATGTTATCTAAGGACATTAGCTTTGTGTGTTATCAAAGAATATAAGCCCTGTATTTTACCTAAAGTAAAATACCTCTGTATGGTGACTAACGACATTAGCTCTGTATGTTATCTAAAGACATTAGCTCTGTATGTTATCTAAAGACATTAGCTCCATATGTTATCTAAAGACATTAGCTCTATATGTTATCTAAGGACATTAGCTTTGTGTTATCTAAGAATATTAGCTCTGTATGTTGTCTAAAGGACAATAGCTCCATATGGTATTCAAGAACATTAACTGTGTATGTTATATAAGGACTTTAGCTCTGTATATTATCTAAAGACATTACCTCTGTATGTTATCTAAAGACATTAGCTCTGTATGTTGTCTAAAGGACAATAGCTCCATATGTTATCTAAGAACATTAACTGTGTATGTTATCTAAGGACATTAGCTCTCTATGTTATGTCAAGACATTATCTCTGTCTGTTATCTAAAGACATTAGCTCTGTATGTTATCTAAGGACATTTGCTCTGTATGTTATCTAAAGACATTAGCTCTGTCTGTTATCTAAAGACATTAGCTCTGTATGTTATCTAAGGACATTAGCTCTGTAGGGTATGTAAAGACATTATCTCTGTATGTTATCTAAAGACATTAGCTCTGTAGGTTATGTAAGGACATTAGCTCTGTAAGTTATCTAAGGACATTAGCTCTATATGTTATGTAAAGACATTATCTCTGTATGTTATCTAAAGAACAATAGCTCCATATGTTATCTAAGAACATTAGCTGTGTATGTTATCTAAAGACATTAGCTCTGTATGTTATCTAAGGACATTAGCTTTGTGTGTTATCTAAGAATGTTAGCTCTGTATTTCATCTAAAGACATTAGGTCTGTATGTTATCTAAAGACATTAGCTCTGTATGTTATCTAAAGACATTAGCTCTGTATGTTATCTAAAGACATTATCTCTGTATGTTATCTAAAGACATTAGCTGTGTATGTTATCTAAAGACATTAGCTCTGTATGTTATCTAAGGACATTAGCTTTGCGTGTTATCTAAGAATGTTAGCTCTGTATTTCATCTAAAGACATTAGGTCTGTATGTTATCTAAGGACATTAGCTCTGTATGTTATCTAAAGACATTAGCTCTGTATGTTATCTAAAGACATTAGCTCTGTATGTTGTCTAAAGGACAATAGCTCCATATGTTATCTAAGAACATTAACTGTGTATGTTATCTAAGGACATTAGCTCTGTATGTTATCTAACGACATTAGCTCTGTATGCTATTACATAGAATAAGCTCTGTATGTTATCTGGGCAGTAAGGCAGTAACTTCTTTACTCCATGATCATTCGAGGATATTATCTCAGTGTTTTATCTTTGTAAACTTATCTCAGCGTCTTACCTCAATGCCTTACCTCCTTGTACTTATCGCAGTGCCTTACCTCCGTGAACATATTTCAACGGCTTATCTCAAGTCCTTGCCTCCGTGAACGTATTTCAATGCCTTATCTCCGTGAACTCATCTCAACGTCTTATCTCAACGCCTTATCGCATCGTCTTATCCCCGTGAACTTATCTCAACGCTTTATCTCCGTGAACTTATCTCAACGCCGTATCTCCGTGAACTTATCTCCATCCCTAGTATTGAGGTATTAATATTCCTCCATGCCACAGTCTTAGTCCACCCGGCTTCTTTTCTCTTGGTCTGCCTCTGCCTCTGCCTCGTTCACTATCGATCTTTCCAGTCATCACGTTGTTTTTCATTTCCTCTTTTCTCATTACATTACCAAAGAATTCTTTTTGTCTCTTTCTTGTATGTGTAAATAATATTCTAGTTAAATTTACCGCATTCTGGCAATTGTTACCTTCTCCGGAGTTCAAGAACATCGTGATATTCGTTTCTGGAAAAAACATCTCCATTGTGTCCAAGCCCTCCCTAATTTGTTTGCTGATGTCTCATGGCCCACTATCATACAGCAAATCAGGTTCTGTATGTGTGTGTATGCGTGTGTGTGTGTGTGCGTGTGTGTGTGTGTGTGTGTGTTTATGTGAACTTTGTGTATAACAGGATCTCTCTGTGTGTCTGTATGTGTGTGTGTGTGTGTGTGTGTGTGTGTGTGTGTGTGTGTGAGTGAGTGAGTGTGTATATAAATGGACCTGTGTATGTGTTGTCAAGGTATTATATTTTAATTCACTGCGTAAAAATTCAATCTCTTGGAGTAAACACTATATAAGTTATAGATAATCGGTAATCGTCTATATGTTTATCTACAAGGTATTATCACGACCCCCCTACCGCTGTAGCAAGTAGCCGTAAGGCATGCTATTGTATACAAGCGCAACATTATAACAATAACAGGCACACACCACCTGGCCCCAGAACAAATCCACTCCTACAGCAGATGTTGCGCTCGTTGCTGTAGACATACCATACCTTCTGTGCGCTTGTTAGGGGCTCATGGATTGTTCTCCAATGCGCCTTTTTTGTTTTTGGTTACGCCCGCCTTCTTATTCTTACTGTTCTGTTTTGCATGATGTTGCAGTGTAAGTTTATGGACATCTATTTCAGTGGCAGTATATGCAGAAAATCAAGGGTCAATTATGGACACTCTGATGATGCCCTTTGACCCGGTAACATTGAATAGAAATGTAACAGTGGTCAGAGAAGACGGTATCATTCAGACCAGCGTGATAGGAAGCGGCGGCTGAGAGGTTTCCGTGTCCGCTTCAGGCTTTGACTGTAACGGGTTCATATCCAATGTAGGACTGGACTTGTTTCCAAGAACAATCTGTCTCTAATGATACCACTCGCCTTCTGAGATGTTGGGTAGTGAGATCCAATAGCTGTCCTTCTTGGATGTTCCGTGTGCAGGGTGTGCTTGTAGAAAATCCCAAGAGGGTTATAAATAGTAAAGAGTAGGCCGTAAGGTCGCTGCCCTAAGAACATTGTTAGGAATGAGACACGCACCTACGGGTAGATAAAGTCTGCTGTCTTGGACGGAATTTTTTCTAGAGGATGCATGCGGATATCGAATATAATAACAAACATCAAACACAAGGACAAACATGGAACATAAAGAAAAAACATCGAACATAATGACAAACATCGAACATAAAGACAAACTCGACCATAATTACAAACATCGAACGTAATTACAAACATCAAACATAATTACAAACATCGAACATAATGACAAACATCAGACATAATTACAGACATCGAACATAATAACAAACATCGAACATAATGACAACCAACTAACATAATTACAAACATTGAACATAATGACAAACATCGAACATAATGACAAACATCGAACATAATGACAAACATCGAACAGAATTACAAACATAGAACATACTGACAAACATAGAACATAATGACAAACATAGAACATAACAATGTAAGATGTGGTGTTGTACTTCTGTACGTCAACCAAGCAACCAGGTGCCCTTAGAACAATTAATTTTGGCGGCTGTGGATCGCTTGTCGTTTTGGTTGCATACTCTAATGTACTTAGACGCAACTGACTATTGTATCAACACAAGATTACCAGTCAAGAATCCTGATGCCCTCCCCTTCTGATATGTGTTAGTTGTCGTCGTTGTTGTTGTTGTTGTTGTTGTTGTTGTTCTTCTTCTTCTTCTTCTTCTTCTTCTTCTTCTTCTTCTTCTTCTTCTTCATCTTCTTCTTCTTCTTCTTCTTCCTTTGTCCATTTTCGTTTCTTTGCAGTATTACTTTGCGAATATTTATTGCAGAGTTGTGACATTTAATCCTTTTGGCCAACACTTGTTAGGACTTCTTCCGGATAAGTGTTGTTCGGTTAAACTTTCTGAGTCCTTTGATATAAATTCCACAACCTCAAAGCGATGACGTGATCTTCAAATTTCCATCTACATAAGATACTCTCAACAGAACTGTCCAGAACAGATCCATGCATACCGGACTGCCCTCAAGTGAAGTCAGGGCCAGAAGATGGGCATCCTCGCCACCCATGGAAGCTTCCACAAGTGAAGAGCTGACATTGGGCTCACATAACTAATAGTCTCGCCCTACAATGGCTTCTTAGCCAAACCTCCCTGTATTGAGATCCCGTTCATGACATGTTGAGCCTATTGAGTTAAGAGAGTTCTCCGTGCTTAGATGTGGGATTTTGATGCCCCCCCCCCCTTTCCCATTCAGTGAAAGGTTCGATCATTCACCACAACGCGAACCAGCTCTTATAGCGTTCTTTGCTATTGTGTTGGTTCTGCGTGTCTCTCTTTAGTTGATACAAGTGCTTTTTGTTTAATTGTATATTCTTTAATTGTATATCAATCTAAATATTCGTTACCAATTACATGCAGTGTCAGTGTCTTAAGGTGTGTGTTCGAGGATAACCAGCCTAAGGCGTACGGACAGACGATGGACAGTCAGAAAGTCTGCAGGCACTTACATTATCAAACAGACAGACAGATAGACAGAAAGATGTACGCCATGCAGTCAGAAATTCAACAGACACTTAATTGAAAAACCAGGCAAGAAGATAGACAGACAAACAGGCAAAAAAAAGAAATTCAGACAGACAAACACACAGAAATACGGACAGGTGAATAGATAGACAGTCAAAATAGCGACAGACAGACAGAAAATCAACAGGCACTTTAAATGAACAGACAGACAGAAAGACAGACGGGTGGACGGAAGAATAGGAAAATAGTACGCCAAACATCAAAGTGGAGGCAATTGGAATGTGTGCCAGGACTGCTATCAATTGTCTAGAAGACCGCGCTGATTATTAGATCGTGAGAAAAACGAACACAGATGCACTCATGCACGCCGGACCCTATTTGCCCGAGTTTACTGGAACGTAACTGAAGCTCCCACGTCATCTGCGAGGAGACAATGGGAGTCACTTACTACCATAGTCGGCCCACAGTTGACGTGATTCATTCCAATAAACGATAATCGTCCCACAGTGACCGCTATCATCATTATTGCAATGTTCCAGGGTGTAACTTTCCCAACGTACACAGCCTGGATCTCGTTTGGAGAATAAAATTGGAGAAGTTTTCCTCCGGGTCGGAGCTTCTTCCGGTAACCAGATGTCATAAGGAAGTGACTTTTGTGTAATCTGTTTGTTCATGTGTGGCTATTAGTAGGCAGGGGAAAACAGAAACTATATCAATTGTAATCAGATTTTAAGTAACTCTGTGTAGGCAGGGGAAAACAGAACTATATCAATTGTAATCAGATTTTAAGTTAACTCTGTGTGCATGATCAGGTTGTATCACTATCTCAGTTATCAGGTTTAGTTACTTTTATGGCCGATTAAATTCCCATTTTAATGTTTATTCGTGTACAAGATATTTTCGACACTGAAATTGATTAGATGTGAATGTATTACAGTCAAGCAGACTTTTGTTTCTGCATAATGAATTTTCGTGCTAGCCGAATGCTATTGATATTGCTTGCCATGCGAACAATTGTTTGATTCTTCTTCCAATATGGCGGTTAGGCTGTTGAGCTGTTAAGGCCTCTAAAGTGTTTTTGTATATTGCTGCGGTTTGCTTACGATATTTGTTTCTCATGTTGGACTATTAGTACATGCTTCCGTTGCCCAGCTACTGGGGTAAGTGGTTGAGCGACACTATGCGCTGTGGATTTCATGTGTAATGCATTTAGATATGTCCGCGGTGGTTTTGTATAGTGAACTACAAATTCAGGAAAATGGCGGAACTGGTTTTGTCGTATGTAGTAATGTGTGTGCAACTGTTGGTATGTTTAGTGACTGCCGCTTCCATCGACGATAAACTGTAATTTTAGTGGCGGATTTTTTGAGGTCCACATTTTGGCAGCAGACTTATGCAGGAATGACAGTGTAGGCTATTGGTATGTCGGGACTGCTGTCTGGTTCCCTTTACATATCGGACAGTGAGTAGCATTCTGTGTATTATTACTGATACAGGACGGGACATTATGGGGTGACCCTTTTCCGTGAAGTTGGAACCGCGACTAATATATATATATATATATATATATATATATATATATATATATATATATATATATATATATATATATATATATATACACGCACGCACGCGCGCACACACACACATACACACACACATCGCTTTAAAAAAAAAGACAAAATATAATAAAATATAGTGTATTATATATTGTATTATTGTATTATATTGTATTATATACTGCTAGTATATATATAATTATATATAAATATATATAAATATAATAAAAGAGAATTGAAAAAAAAGAGAAAAAAAAACACACACACATCGTTAGTTGCCAAATGGCCTAGGCGTGCATGCGTCTCCACAGGTCATGGTTCCAGGTGTTCTCGACCAATC